>CM074277.1:6230393-6580393 GCA_037194245.1 Opsariichthys bidens | reverse complement strand
AAAATTCTTATTTAGTCTCTTTTGATTTTTTGATACTTTAGGACGAGGTATATATTGGGGTGATATGACCCTGCAATGTTTTCGTACACTTTGTTTTCACCAAAAATTTTAATTATTGACGTTAAGATTTTATGTCAACTTTAAATGCTACCAAAAAGAAAGGTTCAAACCTGTACAAATTTAAAGACTGCAAACGCTGGGGCGCTGTCGTCCCGGAACAAGGATCCCACAATGCTGATGAGCTGAGTGTTGAAGCAACTATCACCCAGACCCAGCAAGAAACTGCATATCAGCGCCACAGCCACACTGACAAAACACATGAACAATAAAATCATCAATGCAAAGAAAATGGAGAGTTAATAAACATGTCTAGCTTTGTTCTCAATGCCCATGTTTATTGGACTGTTCTACCCGTTCTGTCTTACCTGGGTTGGATAAAAGCTTGCATTTGTGTGCCTTCCTCTGGGGCCACGGGAGCATCACTGGCAATGTTGAGGAAGATGAGGAAGAAAGCCACGATGTGTGTAACCAGCCCCAAAAACACTACTGGGTTTCTGCCAAAACGGTTACACTTATCCATGATCCCAAATACTCCCCCTCCTGGTTAAACAGAGAAATCGTCTTATTGCATTTGCTTTGCCATGTTCACCAAGAACAGAAGCACAATAGCGCTTACCAAGTATTTCCCCAACACCGATCAAAATTCCAGAGAGGCCGATGAGACCCTTGGCACCTTCTCCAAATTGAGTCATGGCCCCTAAACATGTTCCATACACCCCACTGTAAAAGGTGAGCTCCAGACCTGTGCAGATAGGCAGCAACTTTGTATCAGTTTTCTATAAGTATCAGAGCTGGCCTACTGACAGATTTATTAAAATTACTGTGCTATTCATATAATCCTTCCAATCTGAAATTTCCATATATTTTACAGAACTGAGACAGCTCTCCAAAGGATGGTCAGTGGGGTGGACAGTATGTCCAAAATCCCACATCACATTATGAATACTTTTATATCACTGTAATGGGATACATCGCAATATAGTTATTTTAAGCCATGCTTTTTGGATAATAAATGGTGAATTAAATACTTTACAAAAGAGTACATATTATTTTGTCTTTTTATTTGGAACTTGATGGACAACCTAAAAAATGAGATTATTAATAGTTAATTATAACACTTTGTGTAAATAACAATTCTAGTTCAAAAACAAGACTTAAAACTGTAAAATATTATGTTATTATATAGTATTATTATACAACATATAAATGATTTTTTAGTATCTAAAAGAACAAATCCTCCCTGCTACTAAAGGGTCCCCCAGGGCTCGGTTTCGGGCCCTCTTCTTTTCATAATCTGCTTGCTTTATCTGTCATCATATCACTGCTACCACACAGATTTTCTTTTAGAGGACTGAACTTACCAGAGTACGCAAAGGCTACGCTCAATAAAAGCATCTCTTTGGTCATAGCCAGCTGTATGGATCTCTCTGTAGAAGAGATAAGCGAGATAATGAGATCTTCGTACGTAACTTACACTTTAAACTCGTACGTTCTTAATTATTTTAATGCCACTTACTGAATGCCTCCAATGCCTGAGAGCACAGACTCTGGGAGACACTTAAAAGAGTAACAAGAATAGGAAGCAAGGCAAAGGAAAAAAAGACACAATATGATATGATTAAACCGGTCCAGATTAATGTCCTGATTTGCAGAAGAGCATAAAAATATGTACTTACACCACATCACTACTCTCAGAGATGTCTGCTGGCAGAAGTGACTCAGAGACATCCGAAGGTACAGCAGGTTCTGGGTCTGGTCGCTGGATTAGGAAAAAGAGGAAGTTTCCCACCAGACTGATGACCGTGAGTGTGATGAAAACTGTCTGGCGGTCCTTATCTGACACCAGCAAAAGAAGTTTTTCAGCTTTACTTGACTAGAGACCTCAATTATAACTGTGTGTAACCCTTCAGAAGTTATTTTGGATGGAAGTGTCTTTTTGTTATACGAAATAAGTAAATTATTTATTAATTCTGACTTAAACTAGCGTTGTGGGGTGATTTCCACCAAAGTGGCCTACAATATGTACTCACCCGTTATGTGGCTCTTGTTGTGCCAGGCAAGATATATGTAGAGATTACCAAAGAATAAACTACAAAAAAAAAGAACAAATAAATCATAGTAACTTTTGAACCACTTTTCCCTCTATACATGCTCAGTGTTAACAAGTAGGACGTACCTAAACTGCATCAACGCCCAAAATATCCCACTGTTTCTCCCAATGGTGGAATCTTTGGAGTTGATGGTGAGCAGATTTCCCTGCGCCGTCCAGAGCACTGCAAAAGACAAAGACGGCAGAAAGTTTTAAAGAATGTGTGGCTACATAGTATGATTTCATAACTGAACATAAAATGATATCGCACCTGCAGCGGCAATTCCAACTAATACAGATAAAGTGTAGAATGACGCCGTGTACGGATGAATGAAAACCGCAATATAAGCACTAAAAGAGAGCAGAGAGAAAACCATTTCATCATAAATTCAAGACTAAATTATGACAGAAAGCCCTTCAGGGACTTACCTGTAAACAAGTCCACTAAAAAACAACGACAACTGAGGTCCAGCGACAGCTATCACTGACGGCGCTATGAGGTTAGAGGCAGAGAAAACTGTGTAGATAATCGCCATGCTAGAAGAGAAGTATGAAAAGGATGTGTTATCTTAGTTAGGAGGATGATGATTACAGGCAATACCAATGTAAAAAGCAGGGATTTCATGTTTAACTCAAATAACTCAACGTCAAAACTGTTAGGATGCATTTGCTTTGATGCTCATTATTGAATCATGACTATTTCATTGTGTTTTATAGGCAAGTGAAAAATTATTTTATATTATGTCCAACCAAGGGGCAATTGTGGCATTGTTTTCCTCGTAACTCAACTCTATCTGCTATATTTTAGTATAAGAAAGACATGTGACAGCAGTACCTAAACACTCAAATATTGGTATGGTTCTTTATATTCAAAGAAACCTTAAAAGAAAAAAAAAAGAAAAAAATGTTCTCAGCATTAATAATCAGAAAAGATCAACATATCACAGGAATAAATTACATTTTAATATGCATTACAACTGAAAACAGCTATTTTAAATCATAATATTTCATAGCATTAGTGGTTTTTGAGTTTTTGAATGTTAGTGTAAATATATGAATGTAATAAATTAAATTAATACATGTTTTTCAGCATATGAAGATATGAATTAACACATTTTGGAATTAGTTTCAATTTCACACTACACTGCTGATGAGCCTGTTATGTAATAGCATAATAGTGTTTATTCAACTATTTAAATATTAAATTAGTCCAAATTAGTTATATTAGTCCATTTTCCATAACCAGTTTTACAACTGCCCACAGTACAGTAGCAGACAAACAGAGACTATGATTAAATTCAGCAGCAAAACTTTACACAGTAGAGCAAAAATATTAGACAAACAAATGTTTTGTAGTTCAATTTGTTTCCTTCCACCACAAGAAAAGCCTGCGCTGAATAAGAGTCGTGACTGTTGGGTCACATGCTAACACTGCATTCATTTCTCGGTTTAAAGTTCTGTTTTCTTTGAGAACTGACAGTGCTTCTTTGTTATACAATCATGGTCGACGTGATTCCTGAGGTCAAGAGAGAGTTTACAGCACAACATCAGATGACCCCGTTTTCATCTTTAAATCAGCCATCATAAATCTCATTCAGAATGGGTGCAGAGGCCAAAACATGTCACATGACTTTAAGCAGAAATAGAGCACAACTGTGGGAAGTTCCTTCCATTATATCGTTGTATATGGCTTTTTACAATAAACCAAAATTATATTCAATATATTTTGATACTTTTCAATGTTTCATGTGATGATCGCCTTGTAAAAAAATATCAAGTGTACAATCTAACTCTTTTTATTCTTAAATTCATAAACCTTTATTTGCATCAGATCAACAGTTCTAATGTTGTGCTTCATCTGGGAACCGGCTCTTTAATTAAAGTTAACTTGAAATCAAAATAGGCCGTTCTTATTTTTTAATGGAATATTGCAGTGTTGTATTATAAGTAATTAATCTGTGTTAAATCATTATTTTAATTCTCATAATGTTTAATCAACATAACTTCCCCTTCCTCTTGCAGCTTATCTCTTCTCTGATGATGCAAGTGGGCGGGGCATTCTGTCACTCACAGGTGAACCACCAATAGCAAAATCACAACCATCCAATCAATTCCTCATGAACAAAATCAAGCCCCGCCCTACATTTATTCTTGTTTGCGAAGCAGTTTCACACTGATAGTAGGGAAAATCTATTGCAACTTCTTTTTCATGCAAATTAATCTGTTAACTGCCCAGAGGAGCAGTAATTTTTTAATTTGCAACAAGAATATTTTCATGAGGCGTGTTCAGACCTTTATTTTGAAATACCAATGAACATGAAAAATCGGTAGAAACCGGTTTGTTTTCATGCTAAGACAACATCAATTCATTCATTTTTTGAGAAAAAAATGGTCTAAAAATGTTTTAAATATTAAGAAAAAAAATTTACAGCTCAGCACCATATCACAAATGGCGAATGTTTTTTTCCCATGTTGCTTTTATGTTTATTAGAGGTTGAATTCATATCAGATTCTTCCAAACTACTTCTATATAGGATGTGTACTTCATAAATTATGAAAAGTACGGAAATACATGTTTCAGCTCCATCAAACCATAAATGGAAATGGAAGCACCCTTATATGGTCAGTAAAAGAACTTGGTTGTCATCTAGTGAAAAAGTTTGGTACTGCGTCCTAACAAAATTTCACTGAAAACTCATTTCTTCAGATATCAACCTAAAATTTGGAACACAACTTGGTCAGAGTTTTGCAGTTTTAGAGTAAAATATGTTTATATATATGTATATATATCAAATATTATATATTTACATTATGATAAACTTAAACAAACTTTTTTTTCCGTTTCACTTACATAATTTATTTAACTTCCACAACAATCAGCCAAATGTCTTTAAAACAAGACCAGCCGTTTGTCTGTATTCCAAAGCATTCTTAAAGAGTTACAACCTTTTAAGTCTTGAGAGCACATATTCATTTCTATACAAAAAAAGGGAGGTGACAGTTAACAGTTTCAAGTTTTTTTTAAATACCCCATGACACAGCAAATGAGGAAAATACTTCAGGCACGAAGGTCTGGGTGTGCTCTACAAAGAATGCCACTCCGATAACAAGAAAGAAATAAAGAAAATGAATACCTTGTGTAGCCACTTCCATGAAACTCTGTACTGTTGAAACTCTTGATGACGGTTTGCTGAAAAAGTAGGTTTGAGTGTCATATTTTCAGTACTATAAGCCTATATATTATTATAATATTTATCAAATCGTGCATTTCAAACCTACTTCAATGTTCCCGCAGGTGCTAAAGGCTGTAAACATAACCATGAAGCCCAAGCCCAGGACGACGACATTGAGCAGGGTCTTTCCCTCCGGACTCATGTTGGCTGGAAGTCTTTAGCTCGATGACAACCTGAGACTAGTGAACACACAATAACATCACAGTCAAGTGACACCTGATCAAAAACACTGCCGTTTCCCCCAAATCCTGTGTAGGATCTCTGCTTCCTCATGAGATCAAACAGCTATGAAGAGCTCAACTCAACCAAAGAAGTCATTGTATGTGTGTAATCCTCTGGGTCACTGAATAATGAGCTATTAATACATTATTACTGATATCATTAAGGCCTGTGAATGCATATTAATTGAACGAAGTAAACTTACCGAATAATTGAGTGCGCTGGTGTAAACAGCTAAATCATAATGTGAAAGCCTGTTGATCACGACGATTTCGATACGGACAGAAACATTTTATAAAGCTGGAAAACGTAAATATATGTTACTATCCGACTTCTCAATCAGGATCTGCCTGTAAGTCTGAAATCGAAATTGTTTGTCATGTGACTTTTCAGCTGACGGTGACGTGTTTCATCGTCCACGAACGGATTTGTGGGTAGTGCAGTTTTTCCGTAGGTGTGTAAATCATTGAAGCGTTGGATGGATATTCATTAAATCTGTTTATTATCAAATTCACAGTTTATAATTTATATTCAGTATGCTTCACTTCATAGTCAGTAGAGCAACATAAATTGCTATTTTGAGTACTTTTTGGTTCAACTTCGTCTCACATACTATCGGGAACTATATTCGTTATTTAACTTAACTTATATCAGATATCAAATATATTAGAGGCTTCAAAATGTGTTTATTTATTTAGTTTGTTGTTTCTTCTTTTTTTTTTTGTATTCATAATTTTATAAGGTCCAATATCTGCATTTGAATGAAATCGCATGTATAATGTTAATAATTATTTCATAATAATTTTTAAAAAACACGCAAAAAAAAAAAAAAAAACATTAGAATTCCCAAAGGAATACATTGCTGGAAAACCCTCTTCTGGGTTTTGGGACCCGCCATTTTGCGAACGCGCATGCGCGAGCTCATTGTTGTGTTCGCGGAGCAGCGCAGCTGAGAGGAGCGTGACGACGGCAACTAGTGTTTGTTTAATTGCTGAAATACGGCAAAATTCTGATAGTTTTTTGGGTACGTTTATTAAAATGAGTTACGGCAGGCCTCCGCCCGACGTAGAGGGCATGACATCGTTAAAAGTGGATAATTTAACGTACCGCACGTCGCCGGAGACGCTGAGGCGCGTCTTTGAGAAGTACGGCCGAGTCGGGGACGTTTATATTCCCCGAGATCGATACACGAAAGAGAGCAGGGGGTTCGCCTTCGTGCGCTTTCACGACAAGAGGGATGCCGAAGATGCGATGGACGCGATGGATGGAGCGATTCTGGACGGACGAGAGCTCCGGGTTCAGATGGCCCGCTATGGTAGGCCGCCCGACTCCTACTACGGCGGGCGTCGCGGCGGGGGAGCCGCTAGAAGACACGGCGGACATGGTCGCCGCAGCCGGAGGTAAACAAAACCACATCCCAGTACATCTCTTATATTTACTCGTTACGAACGTCTCGGGTTGTTCTGTGTGTTTACACCGAGCGATCAACCCAATGTTTATTTGTCTGTAGTTTGTTTTTCTTCTTGCAAGTAGTTCAGGACGGTCTCGTTTCCATGACGTCGTGTGCACGTTTTATTTCGGGGTCTGACCGATTTGTGCTTTTGTTTACTTAACAGCAGGTGGTTTATACTCTGAATACCTCTTAGCTGCCCTTTTGCACGCAGAATATACGGTGTATTACATTTCAAAGTGAATAATGAACCGTTTTGTAACGTTTCACAAGCGTTTTTTAAAATATGTTGAGCAGATATTGCAGTATTCAGCATTTAAGATGGTACTTTTAACACAGCCGCTGTTTATCATAATCTGTAGGCTCGACTCATTCACACCAAGAGAGATTAGTACATCTAATCAACACCATAATGATTTGTTTACGTGCGCTGAAGTTATGTAGTCTGACTCTTTACGGGGTTAGTTCACTAACAAGTTAAATTTCAGTCATCAATTCCTCACCCTCATGTCGTTCTACACCCGTAAGACCTTCGTTCGTCTTTAGAACACAAATGAAGAAATTTTTGATGAATTTCTAGAGGTGTATGACTCTTGCATAGACAGCAATTTAACCATCACTTTCAAGGTTCAGAAAGGTAGTAAATACATCGTTAAAATAGTCCACGTGAGTACAGTGGTTCAAACTCAATGTTACGAAGCGACAAGAACACTTTGAGCGTGCAAAAACAAGTCACGTGATCAGCTCTGGCCAATATTGAGCCAGCATTTTGACAAGGTCCGGGTTAAAGCAAGACGTCCAACTTCCGGGCTCCCCAGGGAAGAGTAGAGATTCTCAAACAAGTCGATTATTATTGCAGCGTATCAATAATTCTCAGCATGTGAGACATTTGTCCCTTGGGGTCTCTGCTAGGCCTATTTGTTTTAGTATAAAGTTTATTTAGTATGGAAGTGATTTGAATGCATAAGTCACACATAACTCTATAATCAATTACTATATTTCTGCTGCATTCTGTTAACGAAGTTAGATGTTCGGCTATTTCACTCGCTGGGGTTTTGAGCTCAAGAAAGTCACAAATGATCATTCAGCATAGCAGGCTTGATTACATGAAACGATTTATTTATTTACAATCCCTAATTTTTCTTTATCTCCACTCACAGTCCGAGGCGTCGGAGACGCAGCCGTTCCAGAAGCAGGAGCCGCTCTCGTTCCCGCAGCCGTTCCCGTTACAGCAGGTCGCGTTCACGCTCCTATTCGCGCTCTCGCTCCAAGTCTCACACTCCACGCAAGAGGAAGTCCAAGTCTCCCTCCAGGTCTAGGTCACGTTCTCGATCCAAATCCAGGTCCCGTTCCAGAAGCCGCACACCTGCATCGAACAGAGCGTCTAAGTCCAGGTCGAGGTCTAAAAGCCAGCCGAAGTCTGCCGGGGATGAAGGACCGGCATCATCCTAAAACTCTTCAGTGGTAAGAAAACGTGACCCCTTTCTGTGCTGCACTTCACTGCAATGATGTACTGGAATGTTGTTCCTTATTCTTTGCAGATGTGCATCGCATTGGTAAAAATGTGACTTGCAGAGCAGGTTTTGGTTCTGCTTTGACAATGCTGTGTTGAACTCAATGTGGAATTGTTTCCTCCAAGCTGCTGAATCCAGTATGGCAATGTAAAAGCAGGGCTGTGTGGTGCAGTTTGAGCTGTTAGAGGTGTACCTGCTCCTGTTGGGGTTGCTTTGAAGCAGATGGGTGTTTTGGTGGTGCTGAGGTACGTCTATGAGACATCGGACAAGACAGCGTCCTGCCTTAGAAAAGTAAAACACAAACTCGCTGCCAGTTTGCTTGCTTTAATCTGGAAATGGGAATAAACCTAATGCTTGAGTTTATAACTAGCAGTGTTCCAGCCCGTTCACACCACGAACAATATCTGTGAATATAACGATGAAGATGCAGTTTTAAAAATCATTCTGAATAGAAAAGCAAAAGTCCACACCACGGCTATAACGGTATAGAGAAACGGTTCGCTTTTTTCACAGCTATTGAACGATAAAGCACTGACAGCCAATCGGAATCATTAAATAGAGGCGAAGTTAATCGCACAGGTCCAGAAAAATCCACTCGTGTTTGACAAGTCAAACCCCCTTTTCAAGAATACATGTAAGAAAATGGAAAACATTCGGTCTTACCCTCGTAATAAATGGTACGAAGTATTAACGATGAGACTAGCAAACAGTGTAACATAAATTTACTTCAGATGTCCAGTGCTACTTACAACAAGTTGCAGTGAAAAAGAGCAGGCATTGTTTTTATTCCACAATATTGACTTCGTCAGCTAAATTCAAGATTGGTTTCACTGGCTATTCACTCAAAACATAGCATGCTGAGGACATCTGCTGGTTAAACCTGTGTAAATACAACAAAAACATGTTGTGCACACTTGGCAATCACGGCGTGTGAGCCTATAATAATGTTCTCGTTTGTTGGTGTGGACGCAAATATAGTTATCGTTCTTGGTGTGAACGGGCCTTCAGGCTGCCACTATTAAGGTGGTTTGGCATGACCGAAATCTTATGGTACATTTGACTTTGGATGCAAAACAAAATATCAATCATAGCAGATGCATTAGTCTGGCATCAGTGCAAAACAGTTTAACATTAGTTAAAAACAAATGATCAAACCACATTATGAGACCAATACGGACATTCTGATTGGATGAGACACAGCCATTGTAAAATTACCATAATGAACACATGCGACCGGACGTCATACTGCCCAGGCAGTGCTGTCAGAAATCTTTTTACTGGGATGTCATTAATACATCACACGTTTTATAATTTTTTCTATATATATATATATTCATATAAATAAAAAAAGTATAATATGTGTAATTTGTTTTTGTGTTGTGGTTAACTGTCCATGTCATCTTGACCCCCAGAGACACTTTTTTTTAATTATTTCCCCACCTTTCACCTTTCCATGTTTAGGTGCGTTCACGCCATGTAGTAATTACGAGATTTAGACTTTAAAAAAAAAAAGTGTCACGTCCTGGTAGAACTCGTAATTTTCTCTTAAAAACATTTGAGAGTTCCGACTCGTACCACATGACCGCTGCAGCTCCTCGTCGCATGTTTGATCTTGTGATTACAACATGGCGTAAATGCGGCATTTTCACACGTTTCGTCACATGTCTGACCACTGTTTTGTGTTCTCTCAGGTCCGTCTCATCATGGGCCGATTTTAAATGTGCGACGACCTCGCTTGGAGCCTGAGGAACCCCGGATTGAAAACCCTGAAATCTACACAAAGGCTACATGGGCCTAAAGGTCATTATGACTGATTGGCATATTCAAACTGTTCAAGAGTCATACAGCCCTTTGTTCTTTGTATACATTGTTGAGGTTGTTTTAAATGTGTATGTCCTTTTTAATTCGTTGAGTAGGACGAGCATCACAATTCTATTGGCCTTTAAGGTAAACCTGTTTCGGTGATGGTTCTGAGCGTGCCAGCCGCACCTCACTTGTCACTTTTCTCAGACGCTGTTTAGAGATTAATTTAGATTTGGCTTCTTTGTTGTTGTTGTTAAATATGCTTTAATCTGCAAATGCATACAATTATATCTCTGCTTTATTTTGAAATCATTTGTAAAGTAAGAATAGCTTGTGTTCTGGTTCACTATATGTTACAGTTCCTGATGTTAAACCAATTATTGTATTTTTTTTTTTTTTTGTATTTTATTTGGCTTTTCGTGTGTGATTCTAACCCAATGTCTTGTGTATTTTTTGTGCACTAGGCGCAGTTGTCTAGCTGTTGAGTTTTGCTGGTTAGCTGTTAAGATCCGGTGTTGCAGTGCTGAGTGCTTGGCTGTTTCCGGTTTTCTCCAGTTTGCTGCTGTTGCAGGTGTGGTCGAGGTCAAGCAGCATCTGCAAAAAAAATTGGGTGGCCGAAGCGCTGTCGTCTGTCAAATGTCTGTCTTTTACTGTGTTACAGTTTGGAAAGTTGGAGTATCTTAAACTATACCGATAAACTTTGTTCTGTCCTTTTGATTTTTGATTCTTCAATAAATCCGTTATTAAATACTTTTGTCGTGGTGTCATAGCAAAATGTGTTCTTGACAGGGCTATTATAGTTTAAAAAGAAAAGCTTTGTCACTGGAAATGAAATGAATTGTTTAAACAAAATGCAGGTGAAATGTCTGCGACACTAGTGGCAACTAGCGGAATTACAAAAATACCACACATTTGGCAAATGCTCTTTCGGGCGTCGCGCCTCCCCCAACTCACAATCACAGCTCTTACATGTGCGGCATCTCTACGGGTAAAAGTAGGCAACTTTCAGTAATAGCTCCAACATAATGGGAATACTTTAGCTGTGTTGTTAAGCATCATTAGACCGTACGCAAAGACCCGCCCCCTTTAGTTACTATTGTAATGTCAGACAAGCGCCAGCCGAGTCCTGAAGAGGGGCGTTTGAAATACTGAAAGGGGGCGGTGATCACATAAACAGGGTGTTTTTTTTTATTTATTTTAATAAACAATATCGAGTCTAGAAAACACTAAAGTACAACAAATATATTGATAAAAACACTCGTCGAAGCTGCTACATTTGACTGCACACTTTTTTTCACAATGTTGATTCTTCTTGCAATCATAATGCAACGGACTGTGTGTGGCCTACATTAAACATTTAAATAAAAGGGTTGCTGAGCTGTTTACACAGTCATATAGCCTAAAATAAAAGAGCCTACAGGGCAGGAAATAAGAATGCAAAAAAACAAAACAAAAAAAAATCATCCGTAGTAGCTTCGAAAATGTAATTAATTGTGTATGTTCTGGTGCGCGAGAAATGTAATGTGACGTCAGAGTGGGCGTGGGGAAGCGCGTTAATCAAACGACAGGACCAATCAAAATTCGACTTTTCCTAACAGACTTTTCTTTACTAAAATGTTGCTATTTAAGATTAATATTGACTCTAGGAACTGGAAGAAAGGGCAATTGGCAAATGTAATTTTAAAAATAAAATATTTTATTTGTCATTAAAATTACTTTAACATTCATGGTGATCTGAGGGGGCGGGAGAGTCCCGGTGAGGGGTTATGATTGGTCAGATCGCCTGTCCATCAAACTGCCGCCGAAGGGTCAATTAAGTAGAGACTACACTGTCTCTAGAGCGAACACGAGTCTGAGTGTCTTGCTTACTTACAATAAACTCACCCAACACATTTGCATCGGGTGTTTTTTTGACGTGACACGTCTCAACTATTTGAGTCTGTTTACACTGGACATAGGAAAGTAAACATTATAAGCGGGTGTGATTGGGTGTGTGTGTCATGAGGTACTGAAGCATCCAGTGTAGCACGTTGCCTCTCAATGCCCTGTTCGCTTTTACAGATTTGCGATCTGTTTAATCTTTGAGAACTCCTGTCCCAACGCTGGATGTCTTTTCCCATGCACTTGAAAAAAGTAATTGATAACGTAACTCAGATTACTTGTAATGCTTTACCCCAAACACCGGTCCCACTACAACTAAACACACTCTGGATTGCTATAGTGGCCACGCCCCAGACTCTCGCTATTGGTTGAGCTGGAAAGTGATTGACAGATCTGAGCCGACAGCTCTCAATGTTTACACTTCTGGGGGAGATAAATCCGTGAATGGCTTCCTAATAGTAGTCAATAAACTTGGTTAAGAGAATGTATTTCGACATAAAATATTCTTACTTTACCCTTTAAATTTTTTTTTTTCAGCTAGTTGCCAAGTTGTTGCACATTTCTTATTTTCATTTAATTTGTTGTATAAAAAAAATAAAACAATACAAATGACAAACACAACAAAATTGCTAAAACTTTAACAAATTAAAGTGATAAAATACTATATTAAACATTAATAAATATAATAGTATCTCAATGATGTTAAAAATAACACTGGTTCTTGGCCCATATTAGCATAATCTATAATAACGCATTTCATTTCTGTAATCTAATATTTTTCGAATGAAGAAGTAAAATGTAGGACAGTTTTATCAGGACGTGTTATATACAAGATGGAGTGAGTTGGAAGGCAAGGTTCTTAAATTTTTTTTTATTTTATATACAAGTTTATCAGACATAAATACTTTAAAACACTTTTCTTGTTATAATGATCATTTGTACAGTATGATTCCCAGGAAGTGTTGATCCAGCAAGATGGTTTTTGTTTGCATCAAATGTATCTAGCGGAACATTAATGCACTTCAGATCCCACTTGTGTAACAAAGCATCTATGGACCAGTCCGCACTGCAACAATAGAGATAAAAAGTGTATTAGTTTTAAAGTAGGCATCTTGGATGACATTATTATGAATGCAGAACTCTATTAATATATAAAATTGATCAATATACCAGTTGTATATTGATAAATAAATTGTTATTTTCAGTAATGGAAATGAATAGAATCTTAAGGTTATGGAAATTTCTATAATATACATTTTCTTATATTCATATTTGAGCTACAAGAATCACAAATGTATGGAAGCTCGTTTCCGCCACAGAATACAAAATGAAAAAAAAGGTAATCGAGACATTTGAGAAAATGTCAGAATTACGAGATAAAAAGTCTCAATTACCGTAATTTCCGGACTATTGAGCGCACCTGAATATAAGCCGCAACCACTGAATTTTTAAAAAAAAAAAATATTATTTTGAACATAAATAAGCCGCACACGTCTATAAGCCGCAGGTGTCTACAGGTACATTTAACAAATGAACTTTACACAGGCTTTAACCACTAAAATCCCCAAACTTCTTCGATTGTTTTGGCTTTCAGTCGGATCTGCGCCGTTGAAACACCTCGGCCGTCTGCTCTCTGTGTGTTGACCCAGTCTTCGAGCTCATTTTCTAGTTCGGGCCGTCTGCTCTTCTTCCCTCTGAAAGCTTTAGTTGTCTTTTTGCACCGAGTCAATTCCTCACGCTGCTGTTTCCAACGTCTTCTCATCGACTCATTAAGACCGAGCGCCCGTGCAGCAGCTCAATTTCCTTTTCCAACAGCCAGATCAATCGCCTTCAACTTGAAAACTCCATGCATTTCTCCGTGTCTTTGCCAATGATGAGGGTGACAAAATGACTACCGTAATCAGAATGATGGGAAGTTTGAGCGCGCTTGATTTAATCTAAACAGTAAATAAAAAAAGTTGTTTGACCTTAACCCGTCCGGCAATTTCATTGGTCTAATGAAAGCTTCGTGCCGCCAAAAAAAGCGGGAAAAATCCATATATTAGCCGCGTCATTGTTTAAGCCGCAAGGTTCAAAGCGTGGGAAAAAAAGTTGCGGCTTATAGTCCAGAAAATACGGTATCTTTTTAATTGCAAGTTTATTCGCAATTCTGACTTTATTTTTCGCAACTGAAAATAAATATATCTGATCATTCTAAGAAAACAGTCAGAACTGCACGAAAAGCCTTCATATCTTGACTTTATTTCTCGCAATTGCATTTATAACTCACAGTTCAGACTTTTTTTTCTTAGAAGCGTCAGATATATACTTGCAATTGCAAAAAAAAAAAAGAGTCAGAATTGCACGATAAAAAGTCGCAGTTACCTTTTTTATTTAGTGGCGGAAACGAAGTTATAGATATTAATTTGTGTAGGAACCCTGTTCTGCATAAGTGATACATGTGTGTTAGATCACCTTCTCTCCTGGTATGTGGTCCAGAATTGAGCATAAGGGTTTCTCCTTACAAGGAAGGAGACGGTCACAAGCACGTCTTCAAAATCTGTCCAAATCAATGATTTGATTAATGTTTAGAAACCTATTTCAGCAGAAGGCAAACAATGGAAAAAGATCCTCACCTTCAGGTTCATAGAAAACATCTGACCCCAGGATAATATCTACAGGTGGCAGAGAGAGGAGCTCCGGCGATACCCGTCCCCAGGTGAGTCCGATCACAGGCACTTCAGGGAGATTATTGACGTCACAGGAGCGCCTGCAGTTCCTCAGACAGAGGGGCAGTTCAGCGCTGTCTGACAAAGTCACATGAGCTCCACACTTGGCAGCCACCACACCAGGCAAACTCACCCCGGCACCAAGCTGCGACACAAAAGAACATTGTTTATTACCCTCCTATTGTGTTGCGGGTCACTTTGACCCAAATTCGATTAGCTTGAAACACTGGGTAAACAATTTTATGACTTTTTCTCATCAGGGTCTCACAGTTCTGACACATAGATGTGTGTTTGAAAACCCGTACAAATCTTGGTGACTACAATCGTGTTAAGGTCACAGTGAAATCTTGCAAAAAAGGTCCATTGTCTATTGTGAATAGCGATATATAAAACACGCACCTTTCTATTTCAAATCAACACCAAATTTTCACCTGCAAAAATTCACTGATAGTTTCCACCACAATTTTACAGTTTCCGTGCAATTTGCCAAAAATCTACGCTTTGAAGACAGCAAGGACTCAGAAAGAGAAAACGTTTATTGTGGCTTGTGAAAGGCTAAAATATAAAATGCACGACAACTTATGAAATTAAAAATAAAACTCGTAGCTTACGCGACACTGAAGACTCATCTTCTGAATCACCCGAGGAGTATTCGCCGTTTCAGAGTGAAAGAATGTTTTCGGTTGTTCGTTTTTGTTGCATCTCAAAGATAAAGCCATTTTACTCTCACTAGAATTTGAGAACTAGAGATAACAAAAAGACTTTTTACATCAAGTGCAATTAATGTTAAATACTATTTATACTAACTTGTAGTCATTTTCACTTCAGTAAGCGAAGCGTTTTTATTTTGCGTCTGTGAGGCTAAATCTTACAAATAAAAAGGGTGAAATTGATCCCTCACACCAAATTAGGTAGTGTTGTTTTTGGCGAATTGCATGAAAACGAATGGAGTACCCGTTTTATTAGAGTCATGATGAAACGGAGGCAGCGACAGATCGTCCGTTTTGTGATGTACATCCGAGTGAAGCGGGAAAAATGTAGTTCATGGATATGGTTCTGTAAGATTTGGAACATCTTGTGCCCTGTTTTCCAATGTTGATCATGTGATTCTGTTTTTGCTGACTTGATTCTTCTTGCAACCTGTATCATAAATATCCAGACATTATATCATCTTGCTTACCCCCAGATTGACCCAGAAACCATGTGATTCTTAAAGACCAGTCCTTATATGTATTTCCAGTTGTTGAAACTGATGGTTTCACTTCTTGTTTTCTACCTATAAATTGTACCCCTGGGCAGCAAATAAATTGTGTCAATGATTGAACTGCATTCGTGCTGGTCTCATCTTTGATACCCAGAATCGATTCTGCATTTCTTGCTGCATTGCTCAAGCTCAATTTTAAAGAGTCTTCTTGAACTCAATATCCAAATGATTTTTATCTAACAGGTTCTGTCCACTGGTTGTCGTCTGGATGCTGAGATGTAGGAGACGCACTCAAAAATGGAGGCAGATGAACTTGAGCTTGCAGGGGCGGAGTTTAAGCGGACTAAATGATTGGAGAAGTCCCGCATACATCACAAGAGAGAGGTCTGACGTTTTCTCCAGAAGGTCCAGTTAGGATATTTCGATTAAACATTATGAGGCCGATAAATAAATAAACCTACATTGTTCGCAATAAGATCTGGTAAGCATTTAGAAAATATATAGGGTGAAATTTAATTTCCAGGACTTGGTGAGAACAATTTAGCATAACTAATGGAGGGGATGTGTTAGGGTTGGTTCATGAAAGATTGGCCACACAGTAGATATGTGTCTAATGTCACTTTACCTCAAGAACAGTCTTGTTTTGTAGCTCCTCTCTTGCCATCCACACATACTGCGACAGGACCACCGCACAGGGCCACACATACATGCCATATTGTGGATCAAGAACCTGAAATAAATTAGAATGTTTATCAAATTGTTGACAAAAAAAAAATAGTATGAAGTATTACAAACTTCCAACCTCTGGGATAGACACAGTTAAGGACTGAGAGTCTTCACGGCCCTGAAATGTAAATGCTTTCTCTATTAACGTGTGAGAAGATTCGTTCATGGCCTTTCAGTATTTATAGTTGAACCACATTTCCAGCTTTCCAAAACAATTCTTGGCGTTAAATGCATTTAGCCAACAAAACCAGTAAGTTTAGGCGGTCTCTTTCTCTGCCGATGCTCTATTGGATCTTAGTTTACAGGACAGTGACTCGCACACTTGACAGCCAATCAGCTTTCGAAACAACAGTGCAATGTGAAAGAGCCAGCCAATCAGATTCTTAGAAACTCTTTGGGGGGCGGGAGCTACGCTACGGGGTTAGATTGCGCCATACGGCGTGAAAGAAGCTTGCTGCCGCCAGGTTATCTAACTTTAGTTTATTACCGAACCCTTCAGTATATCAACCTCCCGTCTCTCTGAAATAAACATAACTTGATTCCTGTATCGCGTACAGTACAGTCGGCAGCAAAAGAACTGCACACACATCTACAAGGGTGACTGACTAGCCACTCTCCATAGACTTTTCTTTGCATCGGACTTAGCAATAGCACGCGGGCTAAAAGCGTCACCCAAACACGAGACGTGTTGAAACCGAAGCTGAAGAATGAACCATAAAAGTAAGAAACGGATCAAAGAAGCGAAGCGGAGCGCCAGACCAGAGCTGAAGGACTCGAGCGACTGGATCAAACACGATTACTGCGAGAGCTTTGATCTGTCACACAGGACCGTGAAGGTAACGCTGCGGTTTATGCAGAGTAACGAGTAGCGCTGGCGTTACATAGCAGTTTCTAGTTACAGTTACACGCGCATGTTGTCAAATCCCGGGTTTGTGAGGACAGGCGGCCAGTGTCTACATTGGTCGCCGCACGTACACACTTCCTCGCGTGGAAAGACACGCTTTAAACGATTATTGTTGCTTGAACAGTGTAAAGAACACGTTTTACTTTTATTTATAAATAAAAATGTACATATATATATATGGTTTTTGCTCTTGCGTTGCCATGTGATGCACTATTACAGTAAGGCTCATTAGTTAATTACAATAAAAAATACACTTATACAGCATTTATTAATTTTTGTTATTTTCAACATTTACTAATACATTTTTAAAATCTTGTTAACATTAGTGAACTAACAACTGTATTTTCATTAACTAACTAAAGATGAGTAAATACAGTAACAAATGTATTGCTCATGGTTAGTTCATTAACGAATGTTTAACTAATGAACCTTAATGTGAAGTGTTACCATCTAGATATAACGTTTTGCATCAAATACCACACATTATAGTTTCTGCTTTCTTAAAGAAGTAATTGACTCCAACTGAAAACAAATACAGACACATTAAAACAGAGATTCATAACCTTTTAAGAGGACTTAACATTATTTTCAATAAGTCCACTGTCTTGGACGACCTTGTACATTCAGGTTTTCTCATTTTAAAAGTGTTATTTCTAGACATGAAACTCAGTAGATTAGTATTCTTAAAATCCTATAGGCATTTTTATAAAGAATCTACATTTTTCCAGTGATGTCAAGCTCTAAATATCCTTATCCAGGAGAAGTGAAAACTCATGTAATGATGGACTCTTTACTCTTTAGAGGATTTGTGAATGCCGGTGAAGTGAAGCATCTGATGCTGTAGGTCACATGACAATGACAACATTGCGAATTTAGTGCGTCTGGATTACATTCATATTATTCAGAGTCAAACTATATGGAACGTACTTTTCAGTGGGGCACAAATTTCATGATTTTATTTGATTCCGATTTTGGATTTATATCAGGTACAGCACAAATTTTCTCAAGGAAAAAAATCTCTCAACTTTGTGGGAGTCAGTTGGTTCTATATTACTATATAATATTGAAGGTTAAAATGAACTGATTTGTATTTAAATTTTTATAATAATGTTAGATTACTAACTTTATAAGTCACAGAACTATATTTCTACTCCAATTCGTTTTTTGAAAGACATTCATTTAAATGGTGGCTGTCCCATTAAAAAAAACTTTATTATTTTTATTTATTCAAACATGAATTAAATATTAAAGAACATTTAAAAATTATAATGAATTTGTAATATGGTGCATATATTTAGCAAAGTCGTACTCTTTCTTTTCACATACAGATGTTCACTATAACTGGTATATAAAACGGAGGATATGATCAGATCAGCGAGCAGATCTGTTTTTTGATTTTCGTTATAAAATTGAGACTTTGTGCATTGTTACTTTTGATATATAATATACTTATTGTGATTTATTTGATTGGAAGCGCGCAACAATGTTCTGTTCATTCATCAGCTGAAAACAGGATAGATTCTTGGGATTTATGAATCGATATCGACTCTATAGAAAGTAAACCAGCTTGACTGTCTTTGTCTAGGACAACGTGGAGCGAGTGGACACCCAGCGCCTCAGTCCAGAGGAGTTCATCCAGCGCTTTGAGAAGCCTTACAAGCCCGTCGTTCTGCTCAACTGCCAGGAATCGTGGCCTGCGCGGGAAAAATGGACTTTGGAGCGACTGAAACGCAAATACCGCAACCAGAAGTTCAAATGCGGCGAGGATAACGATGGCTACTCCGTCAAGATGAAAATGAAGTACTACGTGGAGTATTTGGAATCGACCCGTGACGACAGCCCCCTCTATATCTTTGATAGCAGTTTCGGCGAGCACGCCAAGCGCCGCAAGCTTCTGGAGGACTACCAGGTGCCCCTTTTCTTTAGGGACGACCTCTTTCAGTTTGCGGGGAGAAGCGACGCCCACCGTACAGGTAAGCGCATCCTTTTTGTCCATCTCTTTTCAGTTTCAGCTTTGCTGAAATAATAAAAAAGGAAGTTAAACAAGCTGCTAATGCCATTTACTGGTCATGAAAATGAGAAGAATCAGAAATTAAATTATTACTTCGAACAATATAACGGCATGAAAAGATGGTAGTTTAACTGATCACTTAACCGATAGTTCTGAATACACAAAAGGTCGACCGATATTGGATTTTACTGATACGATAACTAAGTTTGGCGGTACCTGCCGATAACTGATAACTCAGAATCTAACAAATAGTATTGCACTGAACCATGAAACCATGAAAATCATTTATACCTAATAAATAAAATATTCAAAGTGAACCAAAAAATAACATAAATAAAATTAGGTACCGCCACCCAAAAACACTTAAAATAACGCAACAAAATTTGAACTTGTGTGAAACCGCTGCCGTTTAACAGGTCCTGTTATGCAATAGAATAAGATTAGCACTGTACTGTGAGAGATTTGCATGTCAATACTTTTACAATTCATTGGAACAGCATTTCAAAAATATGTTGATGTGGAAATTCAAATAAAATCGGTCGACCTCTAATGTAATATAATATCATATGATATAATTAGATTGATATTTATACATTTGTTGAAGGAGGGGAAAAATAGAATATAATAGAATAAGATTTTATTTATCCCCTAAAAAGGAAAAATATAAAATATAATATAATAATATGCTTTATTGATACCCCCCAAAAATAGGAAATGTATTAATATTATTATAATATATTGCAATGTAATGTCATATAATATAATTATTTTTATTTATTTGGTATTACGTTTGCTGAAAAGGAGGAAAAAAAGACCCCCCCCCCCGCCCCAAAATATGAAATTCACAACAATGTAATCAATACAGGGAGTGCAGAATTATTAGGCAAATGAGTATTTTGACCACATCATCCTCGTTATGCATGTTGTCTTACTCCAAGCTGTATAGGCTGGAAAGCCTACTACCAATTAAGCATATTAGGTGATGTGCATCTCTGTAATGAGAAGGGGTGTGGTCTAATGACATCAACACCCTATATCAGGTGTGCATAATTATTAGGCAACTTCCTTTCCTTTGGCAAAATGGGTCAAAAGAAGGACTTGACAGGCTCAGAAAAGTCAAAAATAGTGAGATATATTGCAGAGGGATGCAGAAGTCTTAAAATAGCCAAGCTTCTGAAGCGTGATCATCGAACAATCAAGCGTTTCATTCAAAATAGTCAACAGGGTCGCAAGAAGCGTGTGGAAAAACCAAGGCGCAAAATAACTGCCCGTGAACTGAGAAAAGTCAAGCGTGCAGCTGCCAAGAAGCCACTTGCCACCAGTTTGGCCATATTTCAGAGCTGCAACATCACTGGAGTGCCCAAAAGCACAAGGTGTGCAATACTCAGAGACATGGCCAAGGTAAGAAAGGCAGAAAGTCGACCACCACTGAACAAGACACACAAGCTGAAACGTCAAGACTGGGCCAAGAAATATCTCAAGACTGATTTTTCTAAGGTTTTATGGACTGATGAAATGAGAGTGAGTCTTGATGGGCCAGATGGATGGGCCCGTGGCTGGATTGGTAAAGGGCAGAGAGCTCCAGTCCGACTCAGACGCCAGCAAGGTGGAGGTGGAGTACTGGTTTGGGCTGGTATCATCAAAGATGAGCTTGTGGGGCCTTTTCGGGTTGAGGATGGAGTCAAGCTCAACTCCCAGTCCTACTGCCAGTTTCTGGAAGACACCTTCTTCAAGCAGTGGTACAGGAAGAAGTCTACATCCTTCAAGAAAAACACGATTTTCATGCAGGACAATGCTCCATCACACGCGTCCAAGTACTCCACAGCGTGGCTGGCAAGAAAGGGTATAAAAGAAGAAAATCTAATGATATGGACTCCTTGTTCACCTGATCTGAACCCCATTGAGAACCTGTGGTCCATCATCAAATGTGCGATTTACAAGGAGGGAAAACAGTACACCTCTCTGAACAGTGTCTGGGAGGCTGTGGTTGCTGCTGCACGCAATGTTGATGGTGAACAGATCAAAACACTGACAGAATCCATGGATGGCAGGCTTTTGAGTGTCCTTGCAAAGAAAGGTGGCTATATTGGTCACTGATTTGTTTTTGTTTGGTTTTTGAATGTCAGAAATGTATATTTGTGAATGTTGAGATGTTATATTGGTTTCACTGGTAAAAATAAATAATTGAAATGGGTTTAAATTTGTTTTTTGTTAAGGTGCCTAATAATTATGCACAGTAATAGTCACCTGCACACACAGATATCCCCCTAAAATAGCTAAAACTAAAAACTAAAACTTCCAAAAATATTCAGCTTTGATATTAATGAGTTTTTTGTGTTCATTGAGAACATGGTTGTTGTTCAATAATAAAATTAATCCTCAAAAATACAACTTGCCTAATAATTCTGCACTCCCTGTATAAAATAATAATTTTTGTCATTTATTACATTTGTTGAAAAGGCGGAAAAAAACTTTTTAAAAGTGCTTCAGACCTAATTGTTGTACCCTACTGGTGGATAGTAGCTAACAGTTAATGTGTTTTCAGTCCATTTAGGCTATTTTTCACTGTTCACCCAGGTGGTTTGTGATGGGTCCTGCCCGCTCCGGAACAGGCATCCACATTGACCCGCTCGGCACGAGCGCATGGAACGCCCTGGTTCAGGGCCACAAACGCTGGTGCCTGTTCCCCACACACACGCCCCGTGAGCTCATCAAGGTGACGCGAGAGGATGGGGGCAACCAGCAGGACGAGGCCATCACCTGGTTCAACGTCATCTATCCCCGCACACAGCAGCCCACATGGCCAGCCGAATTCAGACCCCTGGAGGTGCTGCAGCACCCTGGAGAGACCGTGTTTGTGCCTGGTCAGTTCCTGCACTCAGCAGCTACATAGAGGTTTACCAGGGTTGGGGAGTAACGAAATTCAAGTAACTTAGTTACGTATCTAAAATACAAAATGTGAGTGACTGTATTTCATTTGAAATGGGTGGTAATCAGATTACAGTTACATCTGAAAAGTATTTTAGATTACCAAAGTGATTACTTTGAGTTTGAATGTCATTTAAACAGCAACGTAAACATTACTGGATGATCCACGACTGTTTTCATGTTTTGCGACAGTTGTTTGAATCCCTTGTACTTGTAAAAAATGGTAAACTTGCAACTTTTTATCTCTTTTTTTCTGGCAATTGCGAGTTCGAATCTCACAATTCTGAATTTTGTTTCAAAAATCCAAGATTTAAACTCACAACTGCATTTTTATAAAAATCAGAATTGGGAGATATAAATTCATTATTGCAAGTTATAAAGTCAGAATTACATGATAAAAACTTGCAATATGACTTTTTTTCTTGCAATTGCGAGTTTATATCTCAACTTCTTTACTTGCAATTCAGACTTTTCTTATATATCTCATAATTCTTACTTTTCTCAGTATTGCAAGTTTATAGCTCATAATTTTTGATTTTCTAACTTAATGACAATTGCAACTTTATATCATGCAATTCTGAGAAAAAGTGTGAATTGTGAGGTAAAAACTCACAATTACCTTATTTGTGTCTGTTCCACACTTATTAGTATTCCAAAGTATTCTAAAGTATTTAGATTAAGTTACTAAACTTGAGTAATGTAACGAAATACGTTACAAATTACTTTTTAAAGCATGTATTTTGTAATTTGTAGTGAAATACATTTTTAAAGTAACCAACCCAGCCCTGAGGTTTACTAAGAACGACGACTAGGATGCTGTATGTGTGCAGTTTGCAACCTTTTTTGTAATTGTTTTGGCTGGTATAAAACCGATTTGGGGAGGGAGTTTACAGCTGGCATCCTTGAGTTTTAAAGTGAATGCAATCAGAGCACACCAAGCATAATACTGCATCCCGCAGATTTTACTTTTCATTTCACAACGTCTGAAGTCATAAATATGGAAACACTTTTTTACAGTTATATTTCCATACATTCATTATGCATGTGTTTATTGGGCTGGTTTCAAAATGTTTTACTGACATGTTAGACATGTTCCAGCATTTTGGGCTGAGTAGATTATCATTTATGATGTATAATTATGAGTTAAACTTTAACCTCAGTGCTTAAGTAGAACAAGCTGAATGTCTTCTGAACAATGCCTCTACATAACTTCAAACCACATGGTATTTATGAGACTGGAAAGGAGCCCATGGTGGCTGTTCGGGCTTTGCTAGTCTTGTTTATTGATGTTAAATAGATGCTGGCACCGCACAGACACCATCTGAGTACAATTTAACTGCTCAGTTTAGTGTAAAACAGAAAGTATTGGTGTGAAGGGTAGAAGGCTTCTCATAACAAGAAGCAACGTATGATTTGACAAATCCATCTGACAAATACAGACTTGACTTTCAAAGCATGTGCTTTTATTGCTGTTTTTCTGAATTGGGTGTCGCTTCAAATTCATCCTGTGAAAATCATTTTAGAATTGGACATTGGAAAATACTTAATCCTTTTAGTGGGATTTAAAATTCAAATTTGGAACTTAACTTGGTTGGCCTTTATTTTTTTACAATTACTTTGTAAAATATAAGACCTGTTATCAGTGCAAATTATGTAATTATGCAAATTGTATTTGCATGTTGGAAATGTATTATAGAGATGTAGAACGATAATATTGCTGTTCAAATTCACCGTTTCCATTGTTTCAATCACAGTATTTGTTTTGTGTATCCAGTCATGCTGCCCTATAAGGAATTGAGGTTCATGTGTTTTGTGTTTTTCATAGGTGGATGGTGGCATGTTGTCCTGAACTTGGACACCACTATTGCTGTCACCCAGAATTTCGCAAGCACCACCAACTTCCCCATCGTGTGGCACAAGACCGTGCGAGGTCGGCCCAAACTCTCCAGGAAGTGGTACCGGTAAGACCCTGCTGAAAGTAGCTGAAAGTGTGAAAGTATGTCTTTATGAATGTGATTGTTTGAATGGGTTCCTGACACGGTTTCGCTGTCTCACAGGATTCTGAAACAGGAAAGGCCTGATATTGCTGCTCTGGCAGATAAAGTGGATCTGCAGGAGTCGACGGGCATCGCCTCGGACAGCTCCAGTGACTCCTCCTCCTCTTCCTCCTCCAGCTCCTCCGATTCCGGTTCAGAGGTACGTCGTGTTTCTCTATGTAACACACACACACACACGTCTGGTTTACTATCCTTGTATGGACTCTCCATAGACATAATGGTTTTTATACTGGTCTTTATTTGGTCCCCACAATGTAAAATAAACTTGTACACACACACTCATGACTTGAGCTGTTAAACATCTCCATCAGATTTAACTGTTCACAAACAGACTCATGTGACCAAGCTGCACATCTAGCTAAAAAATATCTCCATTTCATCCATTTTATTGACATTGTACAAATTGCCATTAATGATTTAATTAAGTTATTTTTAGCACCATGCTTGCAGATGTTGAAAACACTGGCTGTACAGTCAACAGACACGTTGTGAACTGTTATTATTTGGCAAATTCATAGTCTTATGATATGATTCGTAGTCCTCAAAGTAAAGTTTTATTGGCGCTGTAGCTGTGTTTTCTATAAATGTTATGATTAATAATCATTTATGACATATTTAACAGCCCTAGTGTACAATAGCATTCGAAAGTTTTTTTTTTTTTTTTTTAAAGAAATTAATACTTCTAATCAGCACAAAGACATAAAGTTTTCAACATTGATAATAATCTTAAATGTTTCTTGAGCATCAAATCATCATATTAATGATTTCTGAAGGATCATGTGACCCTGAAAATTCAGCTTTACACGACAGAAATAAATTGCATTGTATTAAAATAGAAGAATCTATTTGAAATTGTAATAATACTTCACAAAATTACTGTTTTCAGTGAGTCTTGGTGAGCAGAAGAAACTTTTTTCAAAAACATTTTTTACAAACTTTTGAACAACAGTGTATTAAAATATATTGGATTGGAGATTTATTAATAGTAATGTACCAGTATTTATTATTTATGGCCCATATTTGTGATAATTATATAAAGGTAGGCTTTGTGATACTTGCGGGTTTCTACATGTTTTGTGCTGTTAACACTAAAAACGAATTGATCTCTATTAATGACAGCGGATTATGAATATTCCCTTTCTGCCCTGCAATCATATGCATTTAATCTGTTTCTTTTTATACAAGAGGAACCAAAGTCTACATGAATTTTAAATGTTTGTTGTTTTTGAGCTCTACTAGAACATGTTTTCATACTTGAATGTTCAAAAAACACATTATTTTCCACATGTTCTCCATTGTTGTGGCTCCTCTCTTCCCAGTTTGTCAGTAACGCTCTATTTAGTTCCTGACTCTGTGAAGCCCCTCCTTCTGAAAAGCACACTGTGCTCTGATTGGTCAACCGCTTCCAGTGTTTTTGTGAAATATCCCTATATGTGGGGAATATTGTGACGTGGTCATTCCCAGAGGAAACTCGAGACTCCAATGGTGGCGTTTCAAACAGAGTTACTGATGTAGAGAATAACTCCTTCTGGAGTGATTTTTGAAGACTTTTTTCATGCTCAAACAGCAACACACTAAAGAAAGTTGAATGTAAAAAAGCACAATAGATCCTCTTTAATGCAAGAAATGTGAATCTAGATTAAACCACTCAAGGTTTTCAGCAGTGAAATATTTAAACAATGAGGATATTTTCCTCACAAGATTTTGACATTCTTTGTAACCGCATTTGTCCTTTGTCCCGAAGGCCGACTCGGGCTCTGAGGGTGACGCCATGACCCATCGGCGAAAGAAGAGGAGAACCTGTGGCCTGATGGGAAACGGTGACATCACAAGCCAGGACGACTGCGTGAGCAAAGAGCGCAGTTCGTCCCGGTGACGTCTCGCTCCACTCCAGAGGGGCTGCAGACATAATCGTCTCCCGGACCATGAAGCGTCTGCTGCCCTCACGATAACAAACCCAGCCTTCGTGCGCTTTTTGAGATAAACAAGATCAAATCATCCAAATATGTGCTTGCTGGAAGAGCAGCTCTGTGGGGAAAGAAGGAAAAGCCTTCTCTTGTTGCCTTTGCTGATGTCAGACTCTGGACAGGAAGCTTGACGTCCCAGTGCCAAGGTCATTGATCTAATGATGCCGTTTTTATACTTCACAGGGGTTATGCTCAGATTCATATATCACATCCCATCTGAGGTAATACGGTCGGACCTGATGTGTAATGCTGCCTTTAGCTCTTAAAACCTAGAAAATCGATTATTTTATTACCGATTCTGGATTACGGCTGCTCGGCTAAATCATTAAGGCACACAGTTTTGCTTGTTTTTTTTTTATAGAAGAATTGATTCAACATTAAAGACTAAATGTTTCATTAAAAACCCTCTACCTTTATTCAATCATAACTACTGTGAATGCTCAAAGTGTTTGGACAGGTTTTCACACAGTTCACGGGCAGCGAGTTTAGCTGTTAAATTGACCGAAATACGAGGTGTCTTTCTTTTATAACCCTTCTGCGTAAGTGAAACACTAGAGGGCGCTAATGCTTATTTATTATACAGTGCACTATGAGCCACACAAGAGGAGGGGGTTTTCCTGTTGAAGGGGAAAGAAAAGTGTCTAGCCTAGCCTGTAATGTCTTAAAGTTTTGAATTCCTTATTTTAACAGAAGATAATAGCGTAACTCCAAAACTGGTAACCTGTCGTGACCTAAACTTGTTTCAGGGCTACAACAATGGACTTATGTTGTGATGGGTGTGAGGCGTTTAATGGTCAGAGTGAGTGTCGTTGAAATGTTTGACGGTAACCTTGTAGAACACATCAAGAAGAAAGATGTGGTTAAAAAGTGCCTATTTTTACCTGGTGTCGGTTGCTTTGAGCTCTCATATTTCTCATATCTCATAGCTGCGGTTTTGAATTGCAAATGTTACGATTTAAAACAATGGACTGTTCTCTTACGTGAAGCCTGCCGTTCTTGTTGCTCCATATCTTCTGTTTTCTCTCTAGGGTATGTTCTCGTTTCATGTTCCATCTTCGGCTGTGGTTGGGTCATGTGACCCCTTGATGTTGCTGCGATGAAAACTAAATGAATGATAATTGTTTAATAAAAGTTTCTATGTATTTGTGTTGGTGCAGTGTATTTGCATGTGGCATATTGCCCATTACACCATTGAGTTTGTGCTGTTACATCCAATTCATCATGGCTGATTACTTTTGACTCTTACATAACCATAATTCCTCTTTATGCGTCATTGTGGTTATTTACGACGAGGTAAATTCAAAAGGGGTGACGCACCAACCGCGCAAACAGTGAAATATGTGCACTCTTTTATCCCAGAACTTTAACGGGGTCATTTTTTTTTTTTTTTAATACAATAAGATTTAAGGAAAAACGTGTTTTGAAGTTATTCATACATTTGATTTAGGTTACTCTAGCGAACACCACACATTAAAAGCGTCAATTTGTGGTAACTTCCATTAAACTCGACCTATATTATTAAATAATGTAACTTCTACAAGGATATGATGTGTTTGCTAGAGCTAACATGAAATCCACAACCATCCAATCATTTTCTCGATGGAGAAACTCAAAATGTATTCTTGTTCAGAAGCCGTTTCACTCAGATACATATGGCAAGCCGTTTTGACTTTTTATTCATTTTCAGGATATGAACTTTCACTAGTTAAAATGTTAATTCTTGATATCAGGAATTACATTTCCACTAGTAACAATGACAATTTTTGATAACAGCAATTAGATTT
Source organism: Opsariichthys bidens (assembly GCA_037194245.1). NCBI lineage: Eukaryota > Metazoa > Chordata > Actinopteri > Cypriniformes > Xenocyprididae > Opsariichthys > Opsariichthys bidens. The sequence continues at coordinate 6,551,855 of CM074277.1, read as the reverse complement.
CCACTAGTAACAAAGTTCATTCTTGATATCAACAATTCAATTTCAACTAGTAAAAACTATCATTCTTGAGATCAACAATTGTATTTTTACTAGTGAAATCTCGCCATAGGCTGCCATTCAAATTCAATTGTTGATATCAAGAATTCATTTCTTACTAGTTGAAATTCCAGTTTCACATATCAGGAATACAATTCTTACTAGTAACAATGCAAATATCTGATGTCAAGAATTACATTGTTACTAGTCCAAATGTCTATTCTTGATATCAATTGAATTGCTACAAGTAAAAATGTTCATTTCTGAGATCTGAAATGAATTCCTGATATCAAGATAATTTCTGATATCTAAAACGGCTTTCTTACTAGTAACAACCACATTCATGATATCAGAAATGAACATTTTTACTAGTAACAATACAAATTTCTGATATCAAGAATTTACGTTATTACTAGTGGAAATCTAATTCCTGATATCACGAATGAACATTTTAACTAGTGAAAATGTAATTGTTGAAATCACAAGTTTATATCCTGAGAATGAATAAAAGTCAATTCGGCTTGCCATAGATACACGTCACAGCAGGGAAGAGACTAGCACAACTTCCGTTTCATGCCGAAAGAGACATTTATTTGGAATAACATCTTGTTTTCAAGAAAATAGAACAGTTTTATGCATCAGCAGGTTAAAGTTACTGTGTTAGATCAGTCCCTCCAGAAAAACGCGGTTATGCGATCGCTTGATTTCATGCAAAATCAGCCAAAGAGCAAATTTTTTCAAATACGCCGCACTTTCGCCGCATAAATTGCCGATTTCAGCAAGCAAAATATGCGAGGCTAGCATGGTTTCATAATCCCTGTATTTCCGTTGCAAAAAAGTCACATATATCTTAGCAGAAAGTTGTAAAATGTTGCATTTACTTCACAAGTAAAGCGCCATTATTTCCCCCTATTGCCATGGGAAGTGACGTAATGACGCGACGTGAACGTCATCTGCAAACCCCGCGGTGAAACCATGATGAAGCTCGCAAATCATTCTCATTTGCCAACAAAAATAAGGCAAAAGAGCGCGAGAAGCAGTTTCCCGGTGTGTCACATGACAGTGGGGGCAAATAATTTTGCACTCCGTGTAACTGCATGTTGCATCACAGTCGACGCTGTATATTAGTAGTGTGTAAAATAATTCACGTTGTAGTAAGAGATTGCACTTTGTGCATTGGAAGCACTTAATTTGACAGAAGATGTGTTTTGTACAGCTACCTCTGTTAAAACAGGAAGCACACAATTTATTTGTATATATTTTATTTATTCATTTTCACAAAAGTTGTTGAATATTCCTTTTGTGAAGCTCCAGAACTTGTTTGACTCAATGTTTTGCAAGTTTGAGCATGTGTTACTGAAGATCTGAAATAAAACAGAATGAGAACTTTGTGATTTAGTAGCTGCTCATCATAGGAAGTAATAAGAAATGACTCTGTACATGAAGGTATAGTGAGAACAGGTGAAACACCTTGTTTTTCTCTTCATCATCAAACCGCAGTTTTTGCAAGTTCCCGCAATTTCATCGCATAAAATTGCAAAAATATCCCGCATATTCCATCGCATTTTTTTTTTTTAAGAAAACGTGCCGCATAATCAAGAATTTTTGCCCGCAACAATCACAAAAAAAATCTGCGTTTTTCAGGAGGGACTGTTAGATGCGGTTAAAACTGCTGCAGTTCTTAGCAATATCCACTAAAATAATCTGCCTTAGTCCTCAGACCTACACTCCTAATGCACAGTTGTAGAAGTTCATGAGTACATCCTGTTCTATGTTCTTTATGAAAATATAGGAGAGCGTGTTTCGCCAATGCTCCTTTAAAAAGGTGGGCTGTCCTGTAGGGAGTAACGCTCTTTTGGCTGTGTCTCAAAACCTAATAACTTTCCTAACTAGCATTTTTGGGCATCCGCCAGCTCTATAGAATCCTTAATGAGTTGCGCACGTGCATAATATCAGCTTGATTCCCAATTATATTTTTATTAGCACCCTTAAATACAAATATTTTTGTTATTGTTGCTGTTGAAATGATATGGCTTTTGTATAAAAACAACAATTTAATTTATTCTGAGCGTAATTTAAGGAGCGTCTTCTTATAGGCGGACTAGTGTGCCCTAGGATGCTGTCTATGTAGGCAGCTGACTAGGTTTTAAGACACACCCATTTTGGACAGCGTCTCTCGGCACATGGGCTTGATCTCTCGCTCAGACAGACGCGCTCTAACGGGACGAGCTGAGGCGTTTACATGCGACAATAAACCGTTCAAACTTTCCTTTTTCTCCTTAACAACAACCGCAAGCAATCATGGATTTAGACGCACCCGTTATTTTGTCCGCACTTTTCTTTACGATTATTGCCATTATAGTTGCATCGACGTTCCTGGCTAAGAAACCTGCGCAAAAAAAAGATCAGAAACAGAAACAACACGAGGAGAGATCAGAGCGGGTCACTGCGCACCAGCAGCCCAGAGTAGAGCAACCCGCCCCGGCTAAAGCTCCTGCTCCCGCTCCCCGCTCCCGTACAGGAGGAGGTGGTTGTTGAGGAGAGAAGGGACGAGCCTGCTCCTGTCGCAGAACCTGAAGTCATCGCGGTGCAACAAACACCTGTACAGGTGAGATGCGCGCGGGGCATCTTGTGATCGTTCTGCGCTGTGTTTTATTTAGTGTATGTAAGTACACCTCACACATGAGTCGGGCTGGCGGCTCTGTGTTACTAGCGTTCCCACAACTTTCACTAAGTGATATGTAATGTTTGGATGAAACGAATAACATTTATAGAACGTTCTCACAACTTTACTAATATTTTAAATGAGCTTTAGCTAACGTTGTGACAAGGTTCTCTCAAAGTTATGAGGAAACATTCTTCCGTTTTCTGGTCTTTAAATGTTCTCAAGAAGTTACATTATGGAAGGTCGTTTACCTGAAACGTTTAGTTGGCTGATTGTCTTTTTAAATGCTGCTTTTTTTCAGTAACATTCTCATGATGCTCGCAAAAAAGATCACATGGAATGTTCCCTTGACATGACAAAGAACATTTAAGTGAACTTTAAGACATAACGGAGATATCTCAAAGGGACCATCAAGTTTTTTTTTAGAACGTTTTTGTTAGCTGGGCTCGTGGTGTTGAGCGAAACGTTCTTAAAACAACGTACTTGGAACGTCTTTGTTGTTTTTACTTCAAGAACTTTCTTTTAACGTTGAGAAAATATTCGGAGAATAACATTTTTCAGAACATATTTGTTGTTTGTGCTTGATCAATGTTTACATTAACCTTTTTGGAATGGTACGAATAAACGTAATATAGCCTATATCATCTTTGGGATGGAACATCCACTCACTCACTCACTCACTCACCCATCCACCCATCCATCCATCTGCCCATCCGCTCACCCATCCATCCATCTGCCCACCCATCCACTCATCCTCCATACATCAATCCGCTCGCCCATCCACTCACCCATCCATCCATCCATCCATCCACCCATCCACTCATCCACCTGCCCATCCACTCACCCGCCCATCCATCCGCCCACCCATCCTTCCACCCACCCATCCTTCCATCCACCCATCCATCCGCCCATCCATCTACCCATCCACACCCATCCTTCCATCCACCCACCCACTCACCCACCCACTCATCTGTCCATCCACCCACTCATCCATCCATCCATCCACCCACTCACCCATCCATCCACTCACTCACCCATCCGTCCACTCACTCACTCACCCATCCATCCATCCATCCACCCACTCACTCACCCACCCATCCATCCACCCACCCATCCATCTATCCACCCACCCATCCACTCGCCCATCCATCCACCCACCCACTCATCCACCCACTCATCCCCCCATTCATCTGTCCATCCACCCACTCATCCATCCATCCGCCCATCCACCCATCCACTCACCCACCCATCCACCTGCCCATCCACTCACCCGCCCATCCACCTGCCCATCCACTCACCCACCCATCCACCCGCCCATCCTTCCACCCACCCATCCATCCATCCGCCCATCCATCTACCCATCCACACCCATCCTTCCATCCACCCACCCACTCATCCCCCCACTCATCTGTCCATCCACCCACTCATCCATCCATCCATCCATCCATCCATCCATCCATCCACTCACCCATCCACTCACTCACCCATCCATCCACTCACTCACTCACCCATCCATCCACTCACTCACTCACCCATCCATCCACCCACTCACCCATCCATCCACCCACTCACCCATCCATCCACTCACTCACTCACTCACTCACCCATCCATCCATCCATCCACCCACTCACTCACCCACCCATCCACCCACCCATCCATCTATCCACCCATCCACTCACCCATCCATCCATCCATCCACCCACTCACTCACCCACCCATCCATCCACCCACCCATCCATCTATCCACCCACCCATCCACTCGCCCATCCATCCACCCACCCACTCATCCACCCACTCATCCCCCCATTCATCTGTCCATCCACCCACTCATCCATCCATCCGCCCATCCACCCATCCACTCACCCACCCATCCACCTGCCCATCCACTCACCCGCCCATCCACTCACCCACCCATCCACCCGCCCATCCTTCCACCCACCCATCCATCCATCCGCCCATCCATCTACCCATCCACACCCATCCTTCCATCCACCCACCCACTCATCCCCCCACTCATCTGTCCATCCACCCACTCATCCATCCATCCATCCATCCATCCATCCACTCACCCATCCACTCACTCACCCATCCATCCACTCACTCACTCACCCATCCATCCACCCACTCACCCATCCATCCACCCACTCACCCATCCATCCACTCACTCACTCACTCACTCACTCACCCATCCATCCATCCATCCACCCACTCACTCACCCACCCATCCACCCACCCATCCATCTATCCACCCATCCACTCACCCATCCTTCCATCATCCACCCACTCATCCGTCAATTCATCTTTATTTATATAACGCTTTTTACAATGCAAATTGTCAAAGCATCTTTACACTAATAATTGGCAAATAATTTTGGCCTCACAGCAGCTCTTAAAGAAAATGGTGTCATTGTCCAGCTTAAATAAATTCAGTATTGATTCATTCCGTTGTAAAAATCAATAGTTATAAATTTATCTGTATATCAGCACTGGAGAAAAGTGATTTAGTCATCCAGCTCAGTTCAGTTAGCATACAGTGGTGTCAGTGCAGGCAAATTAAAAACATTATTGAATATAAGGTCAACACCCCCCCTCCCCCAAAACTTCTAGCTACTTGTATCTTACAATGCACTCTTTTACTATTAAAACTAATTCATCCTGTTCTGTGAACAACATCTGTGAACGTTAAGCCCCTCCTTCTTTGATTTGATTGGCCATCTCAGTCTTTTTATTTTTTTATTATTTCCCCCCCCCCCCATCCTAACAGCAAACAGAGTGGTGTGTAATGGAGTGCCCCCTCACTGTCTATGGTGGTTATGTCCCTGGCCAACAGTACATCATGTTTCTTGTGCTCGGCCTCTTTTAAACATCACGCTGGTGGACACTATAGAGTTCAACAGGGTTTTTGACCTTTCATGTGAGCATGCGTTTGCTCTCGACTTAGAATATGCACACCACAGCAGTAACCAGAGCTTTGAACATGGTCCTTCTATATATGGCATCAAACTTATATCCACTATATTTAAAAGTGTATATTGTGTAACATGCTGCTGTTGAGAGCTCAAGGAGTCTTGAGCACAGGTGTGTGTGACACACATATGATCCACAGAGAATACTCTTGAGCAACTGATGTTCACGAGCAAAGATGCTAACGGGAGCTTCAGAGCTCCGGTTGGACAAAACTGATAACATTTTGTACACGTTTCTCACTTTGGACTACTTGACAATCACATATATATGTGATAAAGTCCAAAAATGTATGTCATCAATAGCTTGAATTTTCACCTCCTGCCTGTAATGTATTTAATAACACTGTAAAATATGGAACCATTTTTTCATTCTCTAGTCATGTCATTTCCAACCCGTATGACATTTTTAATGTTAAGTTGGATACTCGTATGTTACCACACTGCTTTGCTATTTTCTGAGCTGCATTCTCTTTGCTCAAATAGGCAGAGGTAAAGGCTGAGGAGGCAGTCGTTGAGCCGAAAAAGGAAGAGCCCGCTGTAGTCGCCCCTGTAATTGAGGAAGTTGGTGTTGTAGAGGAACAGCCCACAGTTGAACCTGAGGTCATTCCTGCGCAAGAAACACCTGTCCAGGTAAGATGAGTGATCTAGTGTACTTGTTTCATGATGTACTAGCCATTCTTTATCAGTTAAAGGGATAGTTCACCCTAAAACGAAAAGACGTCATTGCGCTATAACCAAATACTGTTGTTCAGACTCAAATTACTCTTCACTGCAAGAACAGCAGTTGTTGAAACCAAGCACATGCTTTTTTTTCTCTTGTTCTGCTCAAAGTTTTCTCTTTTTATTTGGAAACTTTGGGTGCAAACCATACGATTTTCATATCAAATGAAAGAGACGTGCCTTTTTATACGCACATCTCGTATAATGGTGCTTAATAAAGCCAGTGCTAGCATGCCAGTAATGCTTCTTTTGATTGCTGTGAAGTTCCACACATGAGAAACATTAGGAGTGCTGTCACACCCCCTGATCCAATCCTGTCCATTCAGTTCAGCAGGAGATCCTCTGGGATCCATTACACAGCGTTATGTAACACTACTTTTTCTGCCTCCTCTACAGCCTGGCTAAATAATCATGAGAGTGATACCATTATAGAGAGAGCCTAGCCAGATTTTGTCTAGTGTGGCGTAGCCTTTTGACTAACTGCCTACAATCTGGTCCGCATTGCAGCTCATTCTGGCCAAAAACAAGCAACCATTTGCTGTTCATTTGGGTTATCTGCCGATTTTTCGAGAGAACATGTTCTGACAATAACATTTTGGAACTAAATGATTTGTACTTGATGAATGTTTACGTTAACTTTTTTTAGAATATAATGAATAAATGATGATAAAAGGTCTAGACTGTCAGTGTTTGGGATTGACAACTGGATTTTGGTCCGAGTCTCAATGTCCTGTTCACACATCAACTTCTTGAACACGGTCTGTGTTCTTGAACGGGAGTCGAGCACACGTTCTCTCCGATATATTCACGGCGACGTTCTTTTTCGTTCTCCGCTTTGGGGTAAAACGAAGTTCGAAATGCATGAGCAGTGATATTAGCGGACACCCATGTAAATATGTATTTCACATGTTCCTCTTAATAACAAAATATAAACACAACAAAATTAAGAAAACTGCATGCATGTTTGAAAAGCATCTGATCATCATAGCGACGTGGAAATGTTTGCACGAACTCTGCAATTCATCATGTCACGTTTATTTGGGAATTTATACAATAGATTGCTTAAACTAGCAGCTTTACTGTATTAAACATGGAAAAGTGTCACAGTCTCATTTCATCAGAAGTGCAAGTTCAAGTGAAAACCTTTCTATTACGCCACACACTAATGGAAGAACAAAGGTTTAGTACAAAGAGATATTCAGCCCTAGCAAACTTTTCCAGAAAGTTTTGGTGCGTTTCCACTGCGTACCGCTTCAAAGTGGGTGGGATTATAGACTGATATAGTTGCGGCAGCTTTACCGTCGTGGATCTGCACCTCGGCTACCAATGAGAGGAATGTCTGTGCCTCATATACTGACCACGATACAGCCATTTCTTTTCTGGTTGCGTGCGACAGTCGTTTAAATCACGTTGTTTAAAAAAGTTGCGTTAAATGATACTGCGGTGGCTGTTGCGGACTATTTAAATCTAGCGGGTTTGGGGTCTCATGTTTCAAATCCAGTAACGAATCTCTGACCAATCAGTGGTCTGCAGTGTTTACGCATCACATCTTAGTATGGGTACTGCTCGCTTGGAACCTCAACCGAGGTGGTACCATTTAAGTGACTCGTACTGAGCCGTACCTTGCAGTGGAAAAGCACCATTTGCTTTGGCTGTTTAAAAGTCGCTTCAAACTAATTTCATTTGGCCTGATTTTGTTCGAAACAGTTTGTCCTTCGATTTCGCTTGAAGTATATTGGGGCCTTGACCAGTAATCATGGCGACGGTGACCGGAGGAATATCAAAGATGATACTGATCACTTTTGACACGAACTCGTGGCTCGATTGGACTCTTGTCATCCATCAAATCCTCGTTATTCGACAGCAGTGTTTATGTCTTTGTGGAGAGGGAAGCATTTGAGTCGCACATTGAACACAAAACTGAAAGGAGCAGCTCTGGACCGGTGTAGATCAGTGACTGGGTCTAAAACCTTCAGATGAGACGCGGATCGCATCTCCTTCACTGCAAGTTGCCGAAACCACTCATGAAACTCCGCAACACCCGTTTGGGCAGCGCAGAGAGGCTCTCTAAAGGTCATTGATACACGGGGCAACATTTTGAGCAATGTTGCGGAACGATGTTGCTTGGGCACTTTCCCCATTGAGGATGGGCAACAAATTTCTTCCTGGATACTTAGGATCCCAAAATTTGTTGCCCATTCTCAATGGGAAAGTGCCCAAACAACATCGTTCCGCAACATTGCTCAAAACATTGCCCCATGTATCACACCTTAACACTGTATGATGTGAGATGACTAGTTGTCCTGTCCGGTTTCGTTCACACTGCATAGGTTTTCCGAAAATGCTGTTGTGTGTCCTGAGAATTTACCGTTTTGAGTTCTGTTGTACTTGTAGTATTAGTAGAATGTCTAAAGTGGACCATCAAAATAGTTGCCAATAACTGAACTCTGTGTGAAAACAACCTTATAAATACAGAACTGACAACCGTATTCTGTTGCTGTGTGAACGTGGCTTTAGTAGACCAGCATTGGGGAAAAAATAGATGTAGGTAATGGTGATGCAATGGTGCGTTTATCAGTGGATGTCTTCCTTGGGTAATATATTACTCTTTTATTGAGGCTATAAAGCATATTTACATAACCTGGTTCCTCCTGTTGAGTTTTATTTTCAACTCTGATCAAACACACCAGGCTGTAATTTTCCGAATGAAACGCCAAGAGCTTGACTGAAACCCAGTGCATACTTGACTGCATTCTGCGCTGTGATGTGAAGTTTGAACTTTGAAAGGAATGAGCACCTTTAAATAACCTTAAACATCCTACATACCATCCATTTGATGGATTGAGGCCTTGATTAGCTGGCTCAGGTGTGTTTGCTTGGAGGGGAAACTGAAGACTGGAGGAAGGTGGATCTCCTGGGACAAGATTGAGACTTTGGTGTTGATTGGTTTCTAGAGGATAAATAAACTCTCGTGCAGTGTTTGTTACCCATGGGTAACTTTTAAAGAGCACTGTTTGGATCAACTCCTTCCCCTGCCTCAGTACATTTCTGAATATAAGTGTACTTCTTTTTCACTAAAGGCACCATATTTTACATCATGTATCCATTTCAGATAAACTCGGGATTATGTGAGATGTAAAACTGTGTTTAGTGACTTAATGTCGGCCAGATGGTGGCTTCCTGTCTAAATTAGAATTAATTGTACCAGACTTTGTTGATAGTCAGAAGTCTGTGCTACTTTGTTTATCATTGAATTGTTTCTCTTGCTTTACTTGGATATTTGTCACGACGTTTGCCTTGGAAGTGAAAGGGTTAAGAATGTTGTCTCAAGTTCATGTTTAAACTCAGTAACCCCTTCGGTTCCCCATGACCTTTGGCTCAATGACCTTTAGACATGCTGACATGGTACAGTTCCCTCTTTGGCACTTTCTGACCTCCCTCTTTCCCTAAAGGCATGAGGTAGCATCTGGAAAGGGCTCGGATTTCACCATTCTTTGCATGGAGCCTTATAGATCGACTGCAGGTTTTGAGAGTAGGGAATTTGTTCCTAATGTAAATTGTACAGGGAGTTTGAATAGATTAATCACAAGCATGTGAGTCTTCATGACTGTGTGCATTGTATATCTGCTATATTTGGATAAACGTATCTAATAATCAGATGTTTTAAGCATCTGGACCAGTTAAAGGAATTAAAAAGTAATTGACAATCACTTTAAATGCAATGGGAAAGTATTCAGGTGCCTCAGGGGTTGGTCAATTGCATCAACTTTAGGTTTATCTCTGTCCAGTTGCTGTTCTGGCCCTTTCTCCCACAATTCCAACTCCCAGCTCTTCAAGTTTCCTTTGTTCAGAGTGTTTTACCTTCCTTACATGGCAATGTGTATTCGGAGGGAAAACCTCAAAGAGGAAAGCTGTACCAATCTGCTCTGAGGTGCCGCCAAAGAATTCAACGGCGGATGTAGTCCGCGATCAATTGTGCTCCCACTCGAAGCTTATTGCTGTTATTTCGGCAGAATTTCTGGACCCTTTATATGTCTAAAGTGTGAATTACTGGCAGAACTGCAGGGTTTATTTAAAACCGAAGACGTCACTGTTGAATTTGCAGACCACGAGCATCTTAAACGGGGCGAGCGCTCAAGAACATTCCTCAACACTTTGTTTCTGTCTCCACGCCAGTCAGTCTCCAAACAGCAGTCTGCTGTGGAATCTGTGCATCTGCCTGCTGATTGGTCGCGCTTTTCTCTGACTTTGCTGGTTTGGAATTTCAGCCTGTTGCCGTCAACTTCCTTTTTCAGTGATCTGTGCAAACGTTGCCATGATTTATTTCCTCTAGGTGTGAGTTTAGCTGATATTGATGTGGTATCCAAAGACTGTCCACCCATGTATTGGATGTTGATGTTTGTTTTTATCTCCTCTGTGATGTTTTCTTTCTTTTTTTTTTTTTTTTTTTTTTTTTTTGGCCATGCAATTTATGCCATTTCAAAGGTTCCTAACTTTTGTTTTGGAGTCTCTTATTATAGGTTTACATGCATCCAAGATCAAAAAATACTTCAATATTCTGCATTTTGATCATTTTGCAGACCTTTTACATTCACAAACAGCTATACTATATGAAAGATGAAATCCGAAAAAGCATAATGGGCGCATTAAATGCAACGTTTTTATATGTAATTTCATAATTACTTCTAGTGTCTTTGGATCTTGGCTTGAATTCAGAACAAGAAAATATTCCTTTCAATTTAACAATTAAAACCACATGAAAGCAAACCCCATTTGTTAAAGTATTTCACAGGGTGTTTTAGGGTTTATCAGCACACTGGCGTAAAACCCTTTATTTTTCCATAATTGTGCTGTCATTTGATTTGTACAGTCTGGAGTAAGTGTTGAGTGTTATATCTAGCTCTACACATTTAATATTTTAATGAAATGTGCAAATAAGTTTCCATCTAGCTTTCCAACTGAGAGGAAATGTTATACAAAATTAACTGCTAGATACAAGGCAATCAATCGGAAAATGATTCACTGCTTCAAAGTGCTCAAAACACCACTCACTGGCCAAATGGTGTCAATGCAATGTGACAGTGTAGTCTATTAAATGGTAATCATTAAATTCCAATACAAAGGAGTATATGTATTTGTTTCCTTTTTTAATTTGCAGTGCTTGTTTCTTTGACAGGACTTTGCTAACTAGGCCAAATATAAATAATTTTCAGCCTCCCATTGAGTTTTTATATATATATATATATGTATGTGTGTGTGTGTGTGTGTGTATTTTATTTATTAAGATTCATTAAAACGTAACCTACGTTATAAAACAGACCGAGTAAAAACCATTTATTAGACACTTTTTATATATATTCACCAACTCCTTATCTAGTTGTCTAATAGCTGATACCTTGGATTGTGTTTTATGAATATTGTTGGCTCTTTGACGGATTGCTTTTGTTTCACTTTGGATAAAGGCTTCTGCTACATGTGTAAATTCAAATGAAACCAAGGCCTTAAACGGTGTGATGTTACGAAGCCTTGTTAGCTGAAACCGTGTGAATTGGCTAGTTTGATTTGCACACTGAACACTGCAAATGCTTATTTTGAGTCAAAGGTAAAATGAACCATTCAACCAAACAATTCTGTGTGGTTCATTTTTCTGCTTTAAGAGCATCACAGCGTTAGCTTAGCAATGTGCAAAGAGGCATGAAAATTGCTGTTTGTGTGGCATGTGGAATGTTATGGTGTGTTTCATTTTGTGTTCTGAAGTTGGAAAGTCCGAGTTGCGAATGGGAAACTCGGAGGAACCGCAAAAACCACGTCTTCAGAATCCAAAATGACTGCTCAGCGCTTCAACTGCGGTCAAACCGTAGTAATATATTGTTTATCAGCACTTCTGTTTGTGTCTTTAAACTGAGGGAATGATACTTTGGCATTATCTGTGCTAAACGCACCATTACTTATGAGCTCAATATCGTACGAGCCGGCTATCTATGGCTTTCCAATAGAGAAAGTCATTGGCAAGAATTGGCGTCTGAGCCATTGGTGAGAGCGCTCACTCCGATTGGCTGTTCAGCTTGGCGAACCGGCGCACAAGAAGGAAAATGAAATGCACACAAAGAATCGCTCCTAATTTGAGCATTCCGCAATTTTTTTTTTAAAACAAGGCTGTCTGGAATGAAGAAAGTAAAGACAGACTTATCAACATGTAATTGACTAAAAATGGGAAGCAAGCGCTGCTTTATTTATAGTTTGTATACCAGCAGTCACACTAGTTTCGGATTCTCTTTTTGATTGGCTAATACAGACTACTGCCACCTGCTGGTGTGGAGAGCGGTTTCCTCTCACGCAGGCACAGAACATGCGTGCTAGTTGGCTGTATTCTTTGCATTGTTGAACATTGAACGTTTTTTGGCCCTGACGCAGCACATCTACAGTCCCTGTCTTGCCCTTTCAGTCACAAGTGGTGATGTCCCTTAACTAAACAATGGTGCAATGCAGTACAGTATGCTAGTAGGCAGACAGTGACTGTACATGACAACCATGGGCTTTATGAGACAATGGCCTTTTTGTAAGAATTCAAAGAGCTGAAGGGTTTGTGGAGAATTCATTTAGTGCAAATGCTTTCCATAAATGAATGCTTTCGCGATGCTTTGGCCCACTGCCTCAAATAAGATGCTATTCAGAGTTATTGAATTATTTACTGCCAATAAGGTCTTAACTGACATTTTAAAGGGGAAAAAAAGTGTTTATTTTTTTTGAGTGTCTGGACAATCTCTGTAGCTCTCAAATCAAAAAAGGCACAATTTGTTGCCGTGTCAGTCGGAACGACACATTTTATATACTATTTGATGATATAAGTGAACGAGTAAAGTCTCAGGATCTGTTTGTCTTGGGTGATACTTGGCTTCACATGTATTCTCACCCTCACCTTCATACAGGAGGTCTGACATCTAGATTTTCCACAGGATCTGAGATGAGTTAAGCCTAAGATGGTATCCTATGCCATCTGACATCCTCACAGGTTGTTCACGCTTTCTAAGAGCATCAGGACTAATGGACTGTTGGCAGTCATCACTGCGAGGAAGAATCCCTCTCAAGCTGCTCTAATTCCCTCACCGCCTTTCATGTGTTTATGTCTCGGGACAGAGTGCTGCGGGACATTAGGTGACTTTATTTTGGTGCTGGATGAAAAAAAACATTGTGAGATTCCATATTTAAATCCAGAACTATCCATTTTACAATTTGTTGTCATAAAATGTGTAACCTCACATCAACTGCATTCTCTGTTATCTGTAGTGTCAGAATTGATGTTTTACTCTTAAATGCAACAAATTATTTCCCACCATTTTCTATAAAAAAAAAAAACGAGCATCTTAGACTCAAACAACCAGAATGCTTATGGATGAGTCCCATTTGATTTCTGTGGTAATCAACAGCATGTCTTTAATGCTGATGCTAGAGCTTAGGTTGAACCTGGAATGTTCCTTTTAATGTGCCAAGTTCCTACACTGTTTGTCAACCATAAGCAGTCTACTGTAAGTCTAATGAACTATATCATTTAGATTTATTATAAGCTTCGTATGGCTAATTGCTATAGTATCCCACCATTAAAAACGGCACTAAAATGTGTTTTTAAAGGTGTAATTCATTGCTAGCAAAATGGCCTTTCCACTTGGCTGCGTCTGCAGTAGAAAGGAAAAAAGTCTTTTGAAAAGAGGAAAAGCTGTTAAAAGTACTAAAATTTTACAAATGTGACTCTTTGAGCACTGTTGAGCGAATTCGTAAACTCCTTTGATTGGCCTTTGTGTTCAAGCGTTCAACATATACGTCAGTGATTTGGCTAATCAATGAACGGGAGCGTTTGAAAGCAGGCGTCTATCAGCGGACTGGTGTCTATTTACAACCGATATCAGATATCTGATGTGCGCGTCAACACAGTGGTTAATCGAGTATTTATGAATCCGCTCCACAGTATCGAAGTCGGTATTTTGAAAGCTGGTTGAAAATTGTGAACTTACACTTTAAAGGCAATTTCAGAGAGGCTAGCAATAGCAAGCTAGATTTGAAAGCATAAGATCCCAGCCTCCCTTCAGAGCGTCTCTAAAGCCACGCCTCCTCAAACACTTGAACGCACATCGCAGAGTCTGTAAAGTGTCATAAGAGACTGATAAATTGCCTCATGTCTCAAAGCACATAACATAATAATAATAATAATAAACGCAAACTACTTGGAGAGGGAAACAAAAACCCGAGTCTGAGGACGTGAACAGCTGTGTAGAACGTCAGGGTTGCCATCTCGTATTGAGTTACGGCATGATGTAAACGCAGCATAAGTGTTTTGGTTCACGAGGAACTGTAAAAGGTGGCTGCTGTTTGTTTGCTGCACTAGTCTACGACTCTGCATGGCCTCAAACATTTTTTTTTTTGACCTGGGACTTCCACAGAAGACTATCTCAGGTTTTGTTTTCGTTTTTTTAGACCACTCCTATTGATTGCTATCAGGATGTGAAGAGTTTCAACCACTATAACGAAATGTGAAGAACATCCAACCCTAGCTTTAAGTATTATTGATTAAGTTTAATTACTGGCCTTTTCAATTTGATTCTGCTGCGCTCTGTGACTTTGCTACCAGATTCCAGAGGAGAGAAATTAGTCAGACTTAGAAGATCTCAATTTCAGCAGTTTGTCAGTGGGATTTGAGGGTTTTCCCTCACACATCAGAAATAAATTTGTGCGGTTGTGTGAGATGGAATGCACCATCTGCTGGTGACCGGCGGATGCCAAAATTCTCGAAGCGATAAAGTGTGGTTTCAGGGAGGCAATAGAGTTGCTATTCTGGTAGCAGCTGTCTTGTCATGTTTAGCCATGCATTATTTTGGTGGACAATAAAATGCACAAAAACAATCCCTCAGACTTGAACTGAAGTAGGGACTGAGCCATATTTATGAGCCATAATACCAGAAACTTGGCAACTGCTCTTGTAACCACTCAGTACACCCTAGCAACTTCAGAATACCTTGGCAATGCATAGCAATGCCCTGGCAGCCATTCAGTAAACCATAGCTACACTAACGACACCTCAGAATACTTTTAGCAATGCATAGGAATGCCACTCCAGCTACTCATAGCAACAACATGTAAACACTAACACCACCTCAGAACACCTTTGGTAATTGCATAGCAACACCCTGGCAACCACTAAAAACACCCTAGTAACTGTGCAGCAGCGCTAATGATTACTCAAAACTCCTTAATGCGTAGCAACACCCTGGCAACCACTTGGAACACCCTAGAAAAAGCACAGCAGCACTATTGACCACTCAAAATACCTTAGCAATGGAATGGCAATGCCCTGGCAACCACTCCTTGCATAGCATCACCAATTACCACTCAATACCTCAGCAATGGCATAGCAATGCCCTGGCAACCAGTCGGAACCCACTAGCAACTACATAGCAATACTAATGACAACTCATAATATTTTTGCCATTCCATAGCAATGCCCACCCAGAACATCCTAGCAACAGCACTGCAACCCAAGAGCACTGCATCATTCAGAATGCCTCAGCAAATGTACAGCAAGGCCTTGGCAACCACCCAAAAAAAACCCCTAAGCCTCAGGATTGGAGGTTTTGAAAGGGGAAACGCTACTCATTTTGTTTTGTTCGTATTACTTTCATTCTTCTTGTCATTTCTCTTTCACCAGCTTGTTGTTGACATTCTGAATCACCTAATCTAATAATGGCGCAAATCTACAGTTAATCCTAAATGTAACCTCTCTGGATAACCTTAATCCCGACAGACTCCAATTCAGTCTAGTATCCACTTTGCTCTTGTATGGTGTAAAATGGTGCTGCAGTATGATGTTACAGAGTATGGAAGTATTAGTATAGGTTTCAAATCCTTAGTTTGATTAACAACAGTAGGTTTGTGCCGGGGACTGAGTACAGTCTTCGATTTCTTCCAAGGGAGTCAAATGAAGTGTTCAGTTGGCCCAGAAAAACTAGTGACCCCTCTGTGTTCTGTGGCATGCTGTATGTCCACACTTCATCTGAATTGTAGCAGCCTTGAATGTTCACTTATGAAATATTTATGCTTTATGCTTTCAGTCACACTTCAGCAACATATATTGATTAAATCTTTTCTGTTGTGAAATTCGGTCTGGCTCCTAAAACAATTGATGAACTCTTTCCAGAGCTGTCTTGTATTGCTTCTGAAATTATTGCTGCCCTCATATCCCCAATTCCTATCCACCGTGAATGGTCACACAAGAAGTCACTTGGTAGTTGAAAGGCTTGCGCAGCTGTTTCTCGCATACTTAATGTGTATGTAAGCGGTTGAGTTAAGAGCGTTCATGGCCAGCAGAAGCATTGCAGAGGGTTCGGACAAGGGTTAGTCAGAAGAAGTAGGAGCTTTGTCCCCTTGTCATAGACAGGTGCATGTTAAGGCTAGAGAGACTGCAGATGACAGCTGTCACACAGGCACGCGATTCCCCTCATGGTAAATGAAGCTCTGCAGAGTATGCTGTTGGCTTTGGAGATGAATGTTAGAATTCAGTGGCTTCAAAGTTAAAGATCTCTTAAAAAAAATGACATATTATTCTTTCTGCTAACATGTAGTGTTACACTTAAAGGAAAGCTAATCAGGAGCTTTAGAAATCTCCCACATAATAAACAAACATAGTTTTGGCATTTTGTTTTGCTGTTTTTGGGGTGTTTTGATTTCTTTTGTTTTGGGTTTTTTGGAGGGTTTTGTTTTTCTTTCTTTTGGGTTTTTGTTTTAGGTTTGTTTTTGTTTTGGGGTTTAGTTTTTGTTTTATTTTGGGGTTATGATTTTGATTCCTTTTTTGGGGTTTAGTTTGGCTGGTTGTGGGTTTTGTTTATTTTGGTTTGGTTGGTTTTGTTTTCAGGTATTTTTTTTTAAATATTTCTGCTTACAAAAGTAGTGTTGCATTAGAAGACGAGCTAATCATGAGTGTCCCACATAATAAACATGCTTTTTTTTCTACATAGACTATATTCTCAAATACTTTATTTGATTACAAAAATAATGAATGAACATGCCTTATTTACTGCATTGTCAATTGTGTTTGACACGGATGCATATAAATGAGATGAAATGACTTCTTATATCATTCTACCTCTGATTTCTACAGGCAGCTCCTGAGCCCGAGCCTGTATCCAAAGCAGTCGTAGAATCCACACCTGTGGAAGAGCCCATCCCTGTGCCAGAGCCAGTGGCTGAGAAGACCCCTACCAAGACACCAGAGCCAGTGGCTGAGAAGACCCCTACCAAGACACCAGAGCCAGTGGCTGAGAAGACCCCTACCAAGACACCAGAGCCAGTGGCTGAGAAGACCCCTACCAAGACACCAGAGCCAGTGGCTGCACCAGTAGAAGTGCCAGTGCTTGAACCTGTGAAGGAGTCTGTCCCAGCATCAGAACCAGTGCCTGAACCAGTCCCAGAGGTGCCTGTTCCCGAACCAGCATCTGAACCCATCCCTGAACCAGTGTCAGTGCCCACCCCAGAAGTACCGTCTGCACCCAGCTCCGAACCAGTTTCTGTGCCAACCCCTGAACCGGCGCCCACACCAGTCGCAGAGCCACCATCCGCACCCGCCCCTGAAGCAGCATCTCTGCCCAAACCCGAGACCTCACCACCGGCTGAACCCCTTCCAGAGGTCCTAGAAAATAACGGTATGGCTGCATCTGTACTCTTGGGGTGTGTCCACACTTGTTCTTTTGGTCCGGACCAAAAAAGAAAATGATGTATTTAGTCCTGATTCACTTAACGTGTCATTTTTTTAATTTGATACAAAGAAATACGAATATGACGAGAAAAATCTTGAGCATTCTGTTTTTGCTTAGTTTAGATGGCTTTGGTCCGTGTTGCAGTTGAACCTTTTCAGGGGTCTCAATCTGCTTGTTTGGTGCGCACTAGAGTGCATATGGCAGCGTTCACGTTAACTCAATAGAACTGCACCAATAGAGCAATTGCACCTGGGTTCAATTTAATTGCACCAAACCTTAGGGTGAGCAGACCCCAAATCTCTTCTGCATCAAATTTAGGTGTAGTTTTTGCACCATTTTTGTATCCGATAAATTTATATCGTTTTGGGACCCTGAAACCAATTTTTTAAACCACATTCCAGAGTGGATGAATCAAGGTTTATGCACATGCTTTTCCATTTTTAGTGCATCTCTGTGGCAGAATTACAGCGCCACATACTGATCTGGGATGTACACTACGTCATTTTGAGTCTGTTTCAGGGGTTTCGTGCTCTGGCTTCATGTGGATGTGGTACATGCCTTAGGTACAAAACATGTTTTCTAACAATCCCACCATCTTGCAAGAACAGGGAACCCTGTCCTTGTTGATTATAAAGCAGTGTAAACACAGTTTATAGCCTATATATTTTCTCCATGAACATGGAAAACAGTGATAGATGGTCTGACCGCAAAGCCCAAGCACTTCTCAACCTTTGGGACAAAACGAAACACGATTATTTCTAATATTATGAGCAGATCGCTACATTGGACCTCAACCGCACGGCAAATGCCATTTAACATAACTTATTAGATCGTACTGTTGAACAGATCGTAACCAAATGAAAATGGAGAATGGGGGTGTCCTCGGGCTCTGCCTTTACAACAAGTACAACAACCAGAGCACCAAGGACGTAAGTGACCGCTTGCGTCACTTCAGAGTTCCTACTGCTGTTGCAAATGTAATCAGGATAATGGTCCTAGGGGATCATATAGCTCTCAGAGGACTGCCCTGGAATGCATTTCCCAAAGTCAACTATGGTCGCAAGTTCCGTCATTACCAATGGAGTTCAATGGAACTTGCGACCATAGTTGACTAATAATGTTTTTGGGAGACGCACCCCGGTCCGCTACCGACCGCTCATTCCCTACTCGGAACGGGGGTTATGACGGTATTAACCCGAGATGGTTTTAGGATTAGTTTTGTTTTGGGGTTTGTTTTGCTTGCTAATGGGTTTTTGTTTTGTTTTGGGGTTTTTGTTTTTATTCTTTTGATTTGTTTTTTTTTTTATTCTTTTGATTTGGTTTTTTTTTATTCTTTTGATTTGGGGTTTAGTTTTGGGGTTTGTTTTGTTTTTATTCTTTTGATTTGGTTTTTTTTTATTCTTTTGATTTGGGGTTTGTTTTGTTTTTATTCTTTTGATTTGGGGTTTGTTTTGTTTTTATTCTTTTGATTTTGGTTTTTTTTTAATCTTTTGATTTGGGGTTTGTTTTGTTTTTATTCTTTTGATTTGGGGTTTGTTTTGTTTTTATTCTTTTGATTTGGTTTTTTTTTTATTCTTTTGATTTGGGTTTTTTTTATTCTTTTGATTTGGGGTTTAGTTTTGGGGTTTGTTTTGTTTTTATTCTTTTGATTTGTTTTTTTTTTTTTATTCTTTTGATTTGGGGTTTAGTTTTGGGGTTTTTGTTTTTATTCTTTTGATTTGGGTTTTTTTATTTTGATTTGGGGGTTAGTTTTGGGGTTTTTGTTTTTATTCTTTTGATTTGGGGTTTGTTTTGTTTTTATTCTTTTGATTTGGGTTTTTTTTATTCTTTTGATTTGGGGTTTTTTATTTTGATTTGGGGGTTAGTTTTGGGGTTTGTTTTTTTTTTTATTCTTTTGATTTGTTTTTTTTTTGTTTTTATTCTTTTGATTTGGGTTTTTTTTATTCTTTTGATTTGGGGTTTGTTTTGTTTTTATTCTTTTGATTTGGGGTTTTTTATTTTGATTTGGGGGTTAGTTTTGGGTTTTTTTTTTTTTTATTCTTTTGATTTGGTTTTTTTTTTGTTTTTATTCTTTTGATTTGGGGTTTGTTTTGTTTTTATTCTTTTGATTTGGGGTTTAGTTTTGGGGTTTTTGTTTTTATTCTTTTGATTTGGGTTTTTTATTCTTTTGATTTGGGGTTTAGTTTTGGGGTTTTTGTTTTTATTCTTTTGATTTGGGTTTTTTTATTATTTTGATTTGGGGTTTTGTTGTTGTGGATTGTTTAGTTTGGTTTGCTTGTCATGATTTTTTTTTTTTAATATTATTTCTGCCATCTCAGAACTAACATTAAACATTTATATTGTAGCATTAGTTAACGCTCTGTGTGAACTAACATGAACAATTAGATATTTACTATCTCTCAATAAGTTTAATAAATGCTTTAAATACATTGCTCACTGTTAGATCATCTTCATATTTGTTAGTATTACATCATACACTGAGGCCTTAATGTAAATGTTACCAAAGAGATGAATCGGAGGAAAATATCATTTCATTCTGTTTTTTTTTTTTTCTCTCTTTCTGCAGTATTTCATTTTCTTCTCTCCATGTCTGCCCGTGGCTCTCTGAGCAGCAGATTTCATTATGCTCTATGAGAGCGAGTGTTTTCAGAGCAGGGCTGTGAGTGCTGGCAGAGATAAACTCATAGGGCGACCCACTCAAAAACACTGCCGCTTTGTGCTCTGCGGCTGTAAATTGACGCCAATGTGTAACTGGGTCCCAGTCACACACTTGCTTTGTTCTCCCAGTGGTACATTGGCCTCTAGGTTGCAGTTTCTGCTGCGTTTACATCCAGACATCAGTGGGTGTGCTCACATTTAACCCTAGTTTGCGAAGGAGCGGTGTTTCTAGTGCCAAAACATGTCAGTGAATGTGAATTTTAACAGCAACAGAACTGTCAACAGCATGTACACAACAGTCTTTATCCTTGATTTAATGTAAAGACTTCCGAGCTGCCAGCGCCAATACCTTGACAGGCCTGCAAGTGGATTAGAGCTGGAAGGTTGATAATCTGGGTTAGGAACAGGGCGCGCAGTGTCACGTAAGAGTTTCTAGCCGTCCTGTCGTGTCATCTGATCAGTCAGGGCAACACTGACACTTTTAACGCCTGCCTTTTTTATCCAGGTGAAGTGTGATCATCTCTCTCGCTCACATAGACCGTTTTTTTGGCTGGAATTTATGCTTTGAGTCAGTAAGATTAGTGTTTTTTTTGTTTTTTTTTTTGGTTTTGTTTTAAGGATATTAAAATGCTGTTTACATGTCTGTCTTTAGTGTGTAATGTTGCTGTTTGAGCATGAACAAATTCTGAAACGTCTACATTGTAGTCTTGCTTTCTTCCAGGAACGAGCACATATACGAAATAAAGGGACAAGGCTTTTGAGTTATTTAGTAGTGTGTTAAAACTCGCGGTTATGGTAAGGGGCGGGATATTTCCCAAACACGCTGGACCAATCACAACACCCTGATCCAGCTGACTAATCCGAGCACTGTGTGCTTTTCAGAAGGAGGGGCTTCATAGAGACAGGAACTAAATGGAGCGTTACTGACAACATTGATAATAATCATGTTTCTTTAGCATCAATTCATTATATTAGATGATTTCTGAAGAATCATGTGACACTGAAGACTGGTGAACAAACCTGAATTTTCAACATTAATCCAGAGTAAATTATATTTTAACATGTATTCAAACAAAAAACAGCTATTTTAAAATATAATATTATTTCACAATATTACTGTTTTTACTAATAAAAAAAAGTTTTCTTTCAAAAACATCATTTACCGACCCCAGCTTTTTTGAATGGAATCTTTATGAATCCGTTAGAGGTCTTCGTTTTAATTTGATCCTCTCATTATCAGTTGAGTGTTAAATCTGCTGTCCTGTCTTTAGATGTTGCGGCTGCTGTAGTGGCAGATGAGGGCGAGACCCCCGCGGTCGGTAACAAGAGGACCACCAAGTTTGAGAAGAGGATGACCAACGAAGAGATGGAAGAGGAGCAAAGGTCAGTGTTTCCCTTCTCCCTCGATCTATCCACAGAAACGACAGCATCTCAACATTTCACTCTTTTGTACTTCATTTATATCTAGAAATGCTTGAATTGAACTGCATGTAAAGCTTGTGACTCTCCAGTGCTGATGTTATGAATGTGCAACCAACATGTGCAGTGCATTTTGTCTAATATAGACGACTACGGTAAAGGACTGGAATCGGGTTTCATCACTTGAGATCCTGCTGGGACAATATGTTCCCTATAACAAAAGCAGTCTACCCTGAGGTTTTTTAGGAGCGAGACGAGAGGTTTTCAGAGCACATCAACACGGGCATGAATAATAATGATAAAGTAAAAACAAAGAGATAAAATTATAAATGAATGAATGAAGTTCTGTTCACAAAGAGCAGAGAATTAATACAAGCCATATCGGATCATGGCCACAGCTCTGCTTCTGTGAAGTCACACTAATATT
Source organism: Opsariichthys bidens (assembly GCA_037194245.1). Classification (NCBI taxonomy): domain Eukaryota; kingdom Metazoa; phylum Chordata; class Actinopteri; order Cypriniformes; family Xenocyprididae; genus Opsariichthys; species Opsariichthys bidens. The sequence goes on along the minus strand of CM074277.1, from coordinate 6,529,222 downwards.
CTGCCACTGTGGATGATGATAATAATAATAATAATAGACGATAATAATAATAATAGACGATTATTATAATAATAATAATAATAATAATAGACGATGATAATAATAATAATAATAGACGATAATAATAATAATAATAATAGACTATAATAATAAAAATGACGATAATTGATGACGATAATCATCATTACTATTATTATTAATGATGATATAATTATAATAGTGATGATTATAATGATTTTGATCATTATATTTTATTATTATTATTATTTGATGATGATATAATTATAATAGTGATGATGATGATGATGATAATAATAATAATAATAATAATAGACAATTATAATAATAATAATAGACGATTATAATAATAATAATAATAGATGATTATTATAATAATAATAATAGACAATAATAATAATAATAGACTATAATAATAAAAATGACGATAAGTGATAATGACGATAATCATCATTACTATTATTATTAATGATGATATAATTATAATAGTGATGATTATAATGATTTTGATCATTATCTTTTATTATTATTATTAGTATTATTTGATGATGATATAATTATAATAGTGATGATGATAATGATTATCATTATCGTCTTTGTTGTTGTTGTTGTTGTTATTATTATTATTATTATTATTATTATTATTATTATTATAATAGCAACAACAATGACTGCAATAATAAGAGTAAGAATAATCATCATAATTATTATAAATTATAAACCTCCATCATGATTACAATAAGGTCCCATCAATTAATATTATAAAGTATAATAATAATAATTATAATAATAATAATAATTATTATTATTATAAAAAAAAAAATATATATATATATATATATATATATATATATATAAAGTAATATTATTGTAATAAAGTCCCATTAGTAAATGCGTTAACAAACAATACGCAAAGTGTTAGTCACTGTTTGTTTGTAAAAATCAATATATATTGATATATAATAAATATATCAATAAAATAATTGTTAATCAGTATTCATCAAACTTCGTTAATATTAGTTATTAAAAGTACAAATGTCAGCTCGGGTCCATTTAAACAATATTAATACACTCTATAAATCAACTTGTCTTTTGAGTCAATTCTGAAAGTATCAGCAATAAATGCTGTAGAAGTTTTGTAGTTTAGTCAACCAATTAGAAATAAAATGACAGTTTTATGCTTGGATTATATGATGGTTCTGAATTTTGTTCCATGAAACCTCGCTTTGAAAGTCATAGTTTGGTCCATGTTCAGTATAGATCTGTTTCTCCCCCTCCTTGCAACTTATTTGGGGTCATTTGTAGCAGTGTAACACACAGCCGACCTCCAGCCCCCCCACGACTCTCTGTGGGTGTTTGGATAAGGAGGGCGAGATGTTAAGCACTCACATTATCTGCAGCCGCCTCTCAGGGGCACCGCGGGGGCTCAAGGTTTGTCTGGAGGTTCAGGCACACTCTGCCTGCGGTGGGTGCGGTTTGTTTGCTTGATAAAACATGTAGATTGAGCAGTGCGGGATCTGAACTAAAATGACAGATATGTGAATGTAGAGTCCCATGCAATACCAAAGCATTTCGACTTCTGTCTAATTCAAAACGGACTATTTTATCTGATTTGTATAAAGTATTCCTAATTTAGCAAACTCCATCGCCGATTTCAACAGTTCCCTTCTGCAGAAGTCACTATGTCTGTGTAGCTGTAGTTCACTCGGCACCCTGCAGAAACGCTATGTACATAATATCCTGTGCTCCTGCCCTTTATCTTTGCAGGATAGAGTTGACAAATGACTTTACCGCTCTTTAAACAACACCAGGCAGTATGCCTGTGTCAGACCACCGGTAAGGTATCATTTACTTCAGTTTGACCCCTTGACACCCCCCCACAGCCTCACCCCTCGGCCCTCCCCCATCACCTCGTGCTGATGCTCAGGGTGTAACACAAATATCTTCCCTAATTCACTTTCCTTATTCAGTGACCTCGGTGTCACTGACAATTCATGTCCTGATATGCTGAGTCACAGAAAGAAATCACCCAGAAATGACATTCTGTCATGTACTCACTATTTGTTTGTTAGTAAAGTACATCGTATAAGTCCATATACAAAGTACCTATTTATCTTTATTTATTTGTAGTCATATTTATGCATTCATTTGTTTTATTTATTCATTTACTTAATATAAATTCCCTATTATTTGTAAAATAATTACCTTTTTATTTATAGTCTCATTCATTTTATTTAGAAAGCATTTGTTTGTAAAGTCACTTTGTTTACTTATTTAATTGTAAATTCATTGGTTATTTGTAATGTCCCTATTTATTTGTAACAGTTTACTCGTTTGTAGAATCACTATTTTATTTATTCAATATTTTATTTAAATTACTATTTGTTTATCTATTTGTAAAGTCAATTTGTTTATTTGTTTGTAAAGTCACTATTTATTTGCTTGTAGTCACTATTGATTTATTTGTAAATCATTTATTTATTTATTCATGTGTAGTAACAGTTTACTCATTTGTTTGGTTGTAAAATCATTGTTCATCTGTTTTTATGTAGTCAATGTTTATTCCTATTATTTGTTTGTAAAGTTAGTTTATTTATGTGAAGTCACTGTTTACTCATTTGTAAAGTCATATTTTAGTTTTTATTTATCCATCCTTTTGGCGCTACATGCCTTAGTTGGAAAAGAGAAGCCTGGACATTCTCCCAAATGTCTCCTTTTGAGTTCCCTGAATGAAAGGCCGTAATCTGACATGAGATTGGGTAAATAATGTCAGAATGATCATTTCTGGGTGAACTGTCCCTTTAACGGTGTGATCCATCCGCTTCATAGTGTTTTAGATCACTCTGTCTTCTGCACATTATGGGCTACATTGACCAGTGGACTGTCCAGTAGTCTCCACTTAGGCTCCTGGTCTGCTCCTGGTCAAATGATGGGCTGTGTTCACAAAGCAGAGTGGCTGCATGTGTTCTGCATCCGTCTGAAAGCATTCACAGACACACAGAGGCCCTGCCTGGAGCTCAAGGGATTCACTATTGTGACGCACACAACTAGGGGAAAAGCTCAGATGCAGGTCACTGAACACACATGAAGGCGTGTGTATTATGAGCAGTGCACAGAATTATGGGTATTAATAGCCATCCTGATGAACGGTAAGTCGGAGAACGTGCTTTTGATGGAGAACACATGATGCGACTTGGATTAAGCAAAATAGTACATGAATCAAAATGGCTTTAAAAGAGTATTTTAATAATCATACAATGGCCCCAAAATGTAGTTGGACACTTTAAAATGTCTGAATGTCATCGCTGCATTATCAGTGCAAGTGACTGTCAAAATCGCAAAAAAAAGTTGTTAAATAACAGGTCGTGCAGTGAATTGTGCGTATCAGGATGAGGCAAAATTCGAATTTTAAGAATCGACCCCCCCCCCCCTTTTAATTAATGAGTGAATGCGAGTCGAATTCGACACCACACTGAACATTGAGGAGTTCCAATACTTTTGCATAAACACAATTATTAAATTAGACTTTTTGTTCCCTGATATGTAGAATATTTTCCCGTACTGATTAGGCCGATTTATATAAACTAAACTCAGTACTGTCAAAACGATAAACGGCCATCAAAACAGATTTCAATGAAAAACATCCATTCTCCACTTCCCATTTTTCCTGTGTAATCATTAGCTATGTTTCCATCCACCTATTTTTAATGCACATTTTGGGATATCGCATAAAAAAACTCTGGATGGAAACGCCAAAATTCCAAACACTAATACAAAAACTCGTGCGGTCCGTTAAGGCGGATACTTTTTTTTTTTTTTTTTTTTTTTTTTTTTTAATCCAATAACACATGCACATAAACTACAATGCAAATGCATTTACTGAATAAATCCCTCGGTGACTCTGTGATTGGATAACTGGACTAACCATGATGTTGGTTGGGTCATTCTGAAATGTCTGAGCCAAAGTCTATCATCAGAACGATGTGGTACGATCAGTGTGGCCAAGTCCGTGGTTTTCCCGTGGAATTGGGCTACTTCAACACTGTTGCCGCGGGTCGTTTTTCATGTTGAAGCGACACCAAATAACACGATATTAAGCTTCTGGAATGCAAATTTTACCAGGGGAGCCTGGCCAGAAATGCAGATTTTACTCCCAGAACATGATTTTTACTGGGTTAAAATGCGGTTGGGAGGGTTTTGTTGAGCAATACTGGGTTTAATGTCCTCCCAGAAGTGTCACATGATTGCGTTCACAAACTCCAGCATCTGAACGGGAGAACATGACGGCGTATATTGCGTTTCGTCTGCGCGATCTGAAGCGCATCTCATTTATGATGTTTGAGTAAAGACTCAGTTTCTTCCAAGCAACTTCCATTTTAATTGCAGCTATTTTGCACCACTTTCCCAGGAAGTGACTATTTTGTTCTCTTGGTTACATGGCATGGAAACGCTGCTGCTTTTTTTCACAAATGTTTTATGCAATATTTGGATGTAAACAGTGATTTCAAGGGTTTTTTTCTTTTTGGATTGCTGCCAGCATACTTTAGCAATTTGTCATTCAGAACATATTTTGGGCATTTCACCATGCAAAAATGAACAAAAATAAAACCTACATGAATTTGAATTACGTTGCAGTTTTGTTTATAACCCTAAATTCACATTCTTAATCTGACGCTCGTTTGGGAACGATGCACGACCCTAGCGTTACATATAGATCGACTCGAAACCATTCTCGAATGCATTATTAGGGTCATGTAGGAGATGCGTGCCTCGTTGTAGTATCCCAAAAGTATATTTAGAGATTTACTGTGTAAATAGCTGATTTATATAACTCAAAGCAGACCAAAGGGGTGCCGAAAATACGACTTTAGCAAAGTTGAATCGTACTGAAATAGCACTAAGAGACTCCCCGTCTTGTTTTCTGACTGTAGACTTCCTGTCTGCGTGTGTTTGCATGTGTTTTTGTACCGTTCTTGTGCTCTGCATGGGAAACAATGGCACATTCAGAAAATATGAAATCATATCATACTTTTGTTTTTATAGATAATAATTTTGTTTACCCATGAGCGTTTGTCCAGCCTCTATCTGATCCTTTGAGAAAAAGGCGTGTTTCTGAACACTGTAGGCGTCATTCATGTGTAAATGTGGCCAGTCATGTGTTGATGCACATACTGTGTGCAGGTTTTCATTGTACACCAGGCTCCTTTATCTCGAAAGATCAAGGAAAATTGATTCCTCATGATATGACGCCTTTTTGGGTCACGGCAGCACATGCTTCAAATCACTTGGATTTGCCGTAACAAACTAAATTTGTCTAAACTACTAAATGTGAATGCATGAAAAGAAATGTTTGTTAGGACACTTTACTAACATGACTACAAGTGTGTCTCCTGAACGTCCATCCGCTGCACGACTAACACGCTCTGCCAAGCCTTAACCAGTAATATCACAACACCAGAGCTGCCAACGGTGAGTGACACGCTGCTTCATCTATTCATCTCTCATGACACGCTGAAATCGATACAGAAGTGGTAGAGCTTAAAGGTGCACCATGTAACTCTCTGCCCTCTAGAGATTAAAAACAAAACTGCACGCGTTTCGCGGAAGAACATTTTGGTTGCGCTTCTGCGTGACTGTGCGGATGAATATGATTATCCTACTGCTCATAAAACATTAAGAGATTTAACCAGTTTAGATGGAAAGGATGTCAAGCTGATTAGCTTTCCCCATTAATAGACTTCCTGGAAAATGAATTCCAGCGCAGAGCTATACAACCATAATGAAATGATCCTTCATAATAGAGAATCCTTGACAATGAACTCATATTTATCTGTTCAACAAAATCGCTTGCTCACCTGTTGAGTGTTAGAAACGCTTTTACAATCTTTCAGTTCTATGAAAAGCTAAGCCAATGTTGATTATTGTTTCATCACAAGTTCTGTCTCGCAACGAGTGACTTGTACGCTTTTTGCTGCGAATTCCATCCTATAATATAAACACTTATAATAGGCTTACCGTAGTGAATCAGGACAAGACCTTTTGGATTGATGTATTGACTAATTGTATACATTTTGTTAATTTTGAACAAAAAGTTACATAGTGTACCTTTTTTATTATTATTATTATTATTATTATTATTAATAAAAACAATTAGTCATTTCAAGGCAAGACACTACAGGAAATCCATAGTTTTTTTTTTTTTTTTCTCAGGCACCTGTCAATTTTGAGACTTTCAGAATAGTCGAAAATATTCAAAATACACATTTAAGAGTTTTTTTTTTTTTTTTTTTGTTTTTTTAAGCACACTTTGAAATCTACAGATGCAGATGTGTAGTTACAATATCATTTGGATGGATGGATATTTTCTGGTTTTTACTGAGGGGTTTGATCTTATTTTTCATAGATTGTAACATTTCATTTCTAAAACATTAATCTTCTGTTTTTCTGATTTATGCCATGCAAAAAAAAAAGAGAAAATAACCCCTGTAAAAGCCCTTTAATGTCAACAAAATGAATTTGTTCAATTTAATTAATGAAATTAAATTTTCTTAATCTAATTAAACACTTAATTTTAACTTGATTTTCCATATTTAAACATAACCTTTCAGAATGTAATGCAAAACGATTGTTAATGTACTGTGATCAATCAAATGGTCAAAGTATGGTGATGGCTTTTAGTATAATTTTTTTTTACTCCATTGACCTGAAGCTTCTTGCTGTTTAATGGAGTTGCTACTTCTTGCTTAGAAAAGAGGTTCAGTGTGGCTCTATATTGAACTCTGGGCTCAAATTTCAAGAACGCTTTATACCAAAAAGGTTCAATATAAGGAGAAATGTCTTAAATGATCACATAATAACTTTTTCTAGTGATAAAGTATGTTTATGAACTATTTAACTCATTAAAATGAAATTAAAACTTAACTAAGTGCATAAAATGATCCCATGATGGGACCTCATGAAAGGTTCTAGATATGAAGCGCCTGACAGAAGCCTTTAAGGTTTAATTCTTCTAACTGGTCAGTGTGTGTTTCTCTGAATTCATTTGTATGTGTATGAATGTGGAGGGACGGCACCTCAAGAAGTTAGCGATTTACGAGGCTGCGGCTTTATGATAATGAATGTTCTTGTATTTTTCTTTTTCAGAGTTGCTGAGTAAGCAGAAGTCAAAGCATGTGGAAAAGTGTGTCCCCTAAAATGAACCTTGAAGACCTTTGTGGATGACGACTTCGTTTGACTGTCTCTGAAATGTTGCGATGGAAAAATCTGTTTTTTTTTTTTGTTGTTAGTTTTCTGTACAGGCCACTTTGCATTTCTCCCTGTGAAATAGCAAGCTTCTTAAAGCAAAACACCAAAGAACATTAACATTGGAAAATATGTTTGTGCTCTTCTGAATTAGTCACGCCCCCTTGTGGAAACACACACACACACACACACACACATGCTATGACCATCACAGGCTGATGGGAAATGTGCTCACACTGTCAGACATCTGTATGTAATGTAGAAAGCATATGGATTTTTGTTGTTGGTAGTTAAAAAAAAAAGGTGAATCTCATAAACATTTTACTGTCTAGGTGACATTTCACCCCAGAATCAATTAAAAATCATGTTTGAAGGATGCATAAAAAAAGCCTTTTTGTTTTAAGAACCATTAAGTGTTTTTGCATTATAAAAAAGTAATTTTTACAGCAATATATATATTTTTTTTGTTCTTTTCATTTCATTTCATTTCAATCAGCATAATGGCAGTACAAGAAGTTATTATTGTAATGAGAATTTGAATTAGATTTTGCAGTGAAATGTGACTTTGACAGCGTTTCCTGAGATTCATCCTAATGGCTTTTGTTATATCAATAAAGAGCCAAATTTCATTAATGTCTGTGTCATCATTTCTTCTGATACAAAGTAACGCAAACAAAAAAAAACTTTCAGTTGAGTCTTGGTGACTGAAGACTGCAATGTGTGTGTGACTGTTCTTTATGCTGTTGTGTTTGTGTTGTAGGGTTCAGCAGGAGCAGCTGGCTGCCATCTTCAGACTGCTCCGAGAGAACCAGGACACCTTCGGAGAGATGACGGAGGGAGACATGGAGGAACAGCTCAAGCTTTACTCTCTTTAGTCTGACCGCGCGCACACGGTTTCATACGGGACAGAATTTGGGAATCGTGGCACTGCACTCGCACACATCTGTAGCACTCATGTTCGGTTTCAGTTTCTGCGTAGGGTCACGGACACTCCTACTGTGTAAAAGTAATGAAGGGTTAAACCGTTTCACTTCATTTGAAAAGGGGTTCGCTCTCAACTATAAATCAATAGTGTGAAAAGTCCTGACTTTACCTAAACTCTTGCTGTATGAAACACCGGTACTGTGTATTTATACTTGTATGTTCTGGTATTTTAGTGGGTGAAATAATGCTTCATAATCATTCAAATCTAGAAATGACATATTCAGAATATTTGCATTTTCTAAGTAGATTATTATAAGTTTTGTGTGTTTATATTTACTTGAAGAAAAATATATATATATATATTATAATAATTGTTGTTCTTGTAATTAATTTCTCTCAGTTATTGAGCTTGATCTTTTAAAAGGTGTTGGGGAAAGTAAAGCTCAAAGGGTTCAGGTTTAAGGATTGGTTCAACCAAAAATGAATTGGCTCGCCCTCAAGCCATCCTATGTGTTTCACTCTCTTTTATATTAAATATTCTCGCTCGTCCAAGCTTTTTAATGGGAGTGATTGGAGGTTTTAAAGTCCAAAAAAGTGCATCCATCGATCATTAAATGTACTCCACACGGCTCCGGGGGTTAAATGAAGCGAATTGATGCCTTTGTGGAAGACTAATATCCTTATTTAAAACTTTATAAAGTAAAATAATGAGCTTCCGGCACGACCGCCATTTGTATTTGATGTTAATCCAAAAAGCGTTAATTTCCGCAACATGGTACACAATAGACATGTTCGAGGTTTATCGGCACCGATCGGTGTACAACGAGAGGGTTTAGAGAGCATAGGTTCTTAGTCGTGGCCTAGTGGTGAGGGAGTCGGCTTGTAATCTGAAGGTTGCAGGTTCGATTCCCACGCCGGCAGGAATTGAAAGTGGGGATTGTGAATAAACAGCACTCTCTCCACCTATGATACCATGACTAAAGTGCCTTTGAGCAAGACCCGAAACCCCTAATTGCTCCCTTTGTAAGTCGCTTTGGATAAAAGCGTCTGCCAAATGAATAAATGTAAGCATATGACTCCTTATGCTTTTGAATTACATGCGCAGTTCTTTAATGTCATACACCTATCGGTCTGCGCAGATGCATCTCAAACGAGCCCTTTTTTGGACACAAGTTGAATGTGTGTGGCTGTCACGCCAGAATCTCGATATTTTACTTCATAAAGTTTCAAATAAGAATATTTGTCTTACACAAACTCATCGCTTTGCTTTAGAAGGCCTTTATTAACCCCCCAGAGCCATGTGGAGTACGTTATGATCAATGGATGCACTTTTTTGAACTACAAAAACTCATCCTCCATTCACTCCCATTATATAGCTCAGATGCATCAAGATATTTTTAATATAATTCTGATTGTGTTTGGCTGAGAGAAGATAGTCATATCCACCTAGGATGGCTTGAGGGTGAGTAAAGTTATGGGATAATTTTCATTTTTGGGTGAACTATCCCCAGGGCTGGGTAGGTTACTTTTAAAATGTATTTCACTACAGATTACAAAATACATGCTTTAAAAAGTAATTTGTAACGTATTTCGTTACATTACTCAAGTTTAGTAACTTAATCTAAATACTTTAGAATACTTTGGAACACTAATAAGTGTGAAACAAACACAAAAAAGGTCATTGCAAGTTTTTATCTCACAATTCTGAGATAAAATTCAGAATTGTGATATAAAGTTGCAATTGCGAGTCATGAAGTCAGAATTATGAGATATAAACTCGTAATATTGAGAAAAGTCAAAACTATGAGATATAAACTCACATACTAAATTCACAATTGCAAGAAAAAAAGTCAGTATTGCAAGTTTAAATCTCACAATTCTGAGAAAAAGAAGTCAGAATTGTGAAATGCAAACTCACAATTGTGAGGGAAAAGTTGCAGTGACGAGTGAATTATAAAATGACTCACAAACAACTTTCACAAAACATGAAAACAGTCGTGGTTCATCCAGCAATGACCGTTAAGTTAAGTTGACAGTTGGACAATTTTTTTTAATAAATTCAGTCATTTTGGGGGTTTTTTTCGGGACAGTACTAAATGAAAATAACAACATTGTTATGATCCTTCTTAAAAGTATTAAAATGTTGATGAAACTTAACTCTGCTTTTTCAGACGGTCAGAGTCAGAGAATCACCAATCGCTGTTTAAATGACATTAAAACTCAAAGTAATCACTTTGGTAATCTAAAACACTTTTCAGATGTAACTGTAATCTGATTACCACCCATTTCAAATGTAACTGTAATGAAATACAGTTACTCACATTTTGTATTTTAAATACGTAACTAAGTTACTTGTGTTTCGTTACTCCCCAACCCTGAATATCCCTTTAAGCACAAGTAGAAATGGTGGAGTTTCTGGTATAGAGAAACTGGAGCGTGAGAGAGTGTCTGAAGAGTTTTAGTTTGGATTATTTCTGCATGTATGAAAATTTAAAGGCCCATAGGTGTGTGTGTTTTAACCACAAACATGCTGCAGCTAATATTGTGAGGAAAACAAGTTGGTTTCTCCACCTCCTGCCCCTCTGATACTTGTTCAAGCATGTCTTGACTTGTCTAGGCTTGTTCAAGCATTAGTTATACGTAAAGATCTTCAGGGGGTGTTGGCACAACTCCCTTTAAAACAAAAAAAGTAATGTTAAATTACTTATACTCACCTGGGCTGGGCTTGTTTTTGGTGGGTTTTTTAATAACAAAAAAAAGTTCTGTTTTTGGCAAATGTAAAGACCCTTTCACACCAAATGAGAATAAACTGATGGAAATGCAAATTCACACCTGTACAGTAGAGGGCGCCGCTCAGACAAACCTTCCAGCTGTGCTGCCGGTCTGGATCACAGAAGAATAGGATGTGGGAAAATAAAGTTCAAGCAAAAAAAAAAAGTGATGTTAACTTATTTTTGCTTACTGGTATGGCTAAATTGAATCATCCAAGGTCAGCAGCAAAGATAGTCAGATTAAATATATAAAGTATATTCTTATTTAACATTAATTATTGCAGGTTTGTGTAATCTTTTTCCTTTTGAGGAATGCAGAATCTGGTTTTGTGAGTGAGTGCAAGACGCCTACAGAACTACAATAACGCCTCTGCATCTCGCTTAAAAGTAATGCGCTACTTTACTCATCGCTTGAAAAAAGTAATCCGATTACGTTACAAATGATAATACTTTGTTACATTTATATAGCACTTTATACATGGAATCTCCTCAACCACCACCAATGTGCAGCACCACCTGGATGATGCCACGGCAGCCATATTCACACATTGGTGGAGAGGAGATGAAGCCAGTTTTTATATATATGGGAATGATTAAGGAGGCCATGATGAAGGGCAGAGGCCAATGGGCAAATTTGGCCTGAATGCTGGGGTTACACCCCTACTGTATTTCGAAGGACCTCCTGAGATTTTTCATGACCACAGAGAGTCAGGAACTCAGTTTAACATCCCATACAAAAGATGGTGCTTGTTACAGTATCGTGTTCCCGTCACTAACACCTCTTCCAGCATACTGGTGTTAGCAGGAGGTGTCCCATCCAGGTACTGACCAGGCTCAACCCTGCTTAGCTTCAGGAGGTGACCAGGCTTGGGCTGCATGGTTATATCTGACAAATATAGATTATTAGCAGCACCGGGTTTGTTGTTAACTGAAGCATTCTGGATTGCGAGTGGCTGGTAAATCAGTGAACACATCACATGATGTAAAATAGACTTGCAAACGCCCCAGGGCCAATCATCCCCTCCCCCACATATTTAATTTTGAACTCTCAAAGTGCACCACACTGATGCATTTAACTTTAAAAACAACACATTTTTCTTGCTCCCAAACTTAGGTTTCACAAAATCCTGTGGGAAACATAGAGCCCAAAAGTAGCAGGAGTGCCAGGGAGCCACGCTTTGTAGCTTATTGGACGCTTAGATAAACATTTGTTTTCATTGCTAATGGGTTTTCTGTCACAAACAATACTGGACACGGCCTTAACACAACAGATTATATATATATAATTATATGAAACAGTTTTAAGAGTGTTTATGTAACCCCTCCACCCGGGTCCTAATCAACCCGCTCCGAGCGGGTCTCGAACCCGAGTCTTCCGGCATGGGAGTAGGACGCTCTAACAAGGAGGTTTACTCGCACAGCAACTACTAGCTGGCCTCCGTTTCATTTAGGTCTTGTAGGACGTCCCTTCTGTGCGTTTGTCGGAACACCCCCCTCCTCTTGCAACGTGTGACCCTTGAGACGCCCAAATTGCAGGCGGATGGTTTAAACATTTGTTGCGGGAGCACAACACAACGCGTTGTTACTTCGCCTGAACACGGACTCATCGACCGCGACCTGTAAATGATCATCGGAAACAAAATTGCGGCCAACATGAACGGTATGCATGGTTTGTTCAAACATCAGTTAGACAGGCAAATTGATTTGTGGAAAGTGTAAGATTGATGTGTCTACATTTGGAAATCCACAGAAGTCTCGAACGAATATTCTAAGCTGTTTTAACACACAATATGCTCAATAAGACGTTTTTACTCCTCAGTTGACGAAGCTCGTCTTCTAACAAACGACGAAGATTCTTCAACTATTGGTAAGTTTGGCCTATTTAGACCCACATATATTTGCTTTTCTCGTGTGTTAAAAACATCCGCTCGCTCTTATTCTCCGTGTGTTGACGCTGTCCCACACGACTTTACAGTGGGAAAACGCGTGGTATTACAGGCTTTGGATGTTGTGTTGTTAAAAAAAAGAAACGAAAACCGCATTTGGTCAAGAAAAGTTAACATCAGTTATGCAAACGAGGCAGAGAAAACGACTGCTTTTAAGCTTTAAAAGTTAACCTACTGCTTTCAGACTGGCAATACAAAGGGAAAAAAATTAAAAATATGACGCGATAGGCCTAACCTAATTAGTTTCACGCGCGAACATTAAACAGGTAAAGACGGCGAATATATATACATATATATATATATATATATATATATATATTTTTTTTTTTCATAATCAATTTCTTATTTCTGAGCTTGTACTAAGACTTGGGCGTACATGATTTTTTTCCGACGGATAAAAATAATATATGACGAAAAACGGACCAATAAGGATTAGCAGAGCCAATTTTGACTGATCAAACCAAATTTACGTTATATTGATGAATTGTGTTGTGAAACAACGATTAGCCTGAAAGAAATGTAGTTTACAACTGGAATGGAAAGAATGAGGTCCGGTTTTGAAAGATTGATCACGTGGTGCTAAGTGTCAAAAGTTTTGGCGCAAAATTTACACCGAAGGTCTACTGTGGAAATGAATGCCAAAGGCATGTTTTTAATATTTCTAAAACATTGATGAATGATTTCCAAACGTGTGCACACAAACATATTGTGTTTTTGTGTTTTGTGGGGAGTTTCCATAGGCGTAATGGTTTTTATACTATACAAACTGTATTTTCTATCCCCCTACACTACCTCTAACCCTAAACCTACCCATCACACAAAACATTCTGCTATTTTACATTTCCAAAAAAGATAATTCTGTATGATTTATAAGCTTGTTTCCTTGTGGGGACATTTGGTCCCCACAATGTAAAGAATACACACACACACACAGATAGAGCCCTTTTTACGACATCAAATAGGGCTCCAGCTCTGTCATGCTGTGCTGGAAAACGAGATGTGTGTCTGGAGGAAAATCACTGGCTCTTTGAAGTTAATGATCCTTCTTCCTGGTGGTTTTCACACTTAATTCCAGGTAGAATTTGCTTGTGGGGGGGTTTAAAACTGAGGTCTGTGAGGGCGGAAGAAGTAAAACGATGTAAACCTTTAGCATAATGTTATTCAAAAACAGCCAGTTTTATATCATCTTGTTTCATAGGGTGTGTAGAAGAATGTCTGTGCTCAAATACATGGTTTTATTTCAATCCTATGTGAAGGCCTGTGCCTACATGCATCAAAGAAATTCTTCTCTATAATAATAATGATAAAAAAAATCATGATGTTTTAACAAAAGTTCTTAAAGTAAATTTTGAAAAGTATGAAATGGATATAAAACTATTATTTTGTTTATAATTGAGGTCTAGGCTAATGTCTTTCTTTACTTGCTGAGTCTTTCATCTGCACGTGAAAGCAAATATCTCACAGTCTTAATCTTTATGCATTGTGTACTGGCCTTGATCATCATAGTCTACCAATGGGCGCTTTGGAAACTCTGTGTCGTGATGCTTCACAGCATTTGCGAGTGATTTGTTTAAACCAGTGATAGAGAGCCTCACCAAACTGCCAAAGCCACGTGATTTCTGGGTCGTTAGGTCATGAATGTGTTGACATTTTAATGGTTTGCCGCTAGGGGGCGACGAACAGAAGGGGGCCAGATTTTTTATTTTTTTTTTCAATTGAAATATTAATTGCATAATACCACCAAAAATGCAAGTCCTGAAAATACAATGCTTTTCACTGTTTGTGCTGTTTTTTTTTTTTTTCAAAAACATTAATTTTCTTAAATCTATTCAGCCTGATCTTTATCATTTCACATAATGATCATGATTTTGATTTAGATATTACTGCATGAGGCTCGTTTTAGGTTTCCCAATAGGAATTTGGTGGCAAGACAGAAAGATTTGTCATCTTTTCTTTAAGCTGGGCTATAAGACCATGCCATAGTTGCCTTAAATGGTGTTAGTTTGTGGTTCAGTGATCAGCTGCGCCAGATCATCAAATAAATAATCATATGAAACTATTTGTAAGTAATTTAGTGTTTAGGACATTTGGTAGGACGCCCCCGCTGCGTGGTTTGTCAGAATATAGGCCCTGTTTCTCACGACACGTTCTTTGAACTGCTCAAAGAACAGTTGTTTTTTCTGTGATCCCATTTTGCAGCATCCGATGGACTTTTGACAGCTCCAGGGATTTCATGAAATTTTTGTATTCCCGCTCATAGACAGTCGGATCGACCGAGGGGTGGCACCACAGTCCTTATTTCTCAGTTGTTTTTTCGTAGTCATGTAGCACCAATTTCAAAATTGTTTGCATTTCTCCTGCGTAGACAGCCGAGTTTTATTAAAAGCCCCATGTTTGCCAGTAGTGAAGTACCTCTTTAAGCATTGGACGACAACAACTCATTGTTACAATGATATTAGCCCACAACACACACAAACGGCCCAATACAAGCAAGCAACGGCGTGTCGTCTTTTTACTGGTAAGATACCGTTCACACATCGGTACCAAAATAGCGATAAACTCTGAGGTGTCAATCATCGCAAATTGTTTAAACAATGTACCTGTTTTTTTTTTTGTTTGTTTTTTTTCCCCCCCATCCACTTTCAAGAGAAGCACTTTAGTTTCATTTATCTGTCCAATTTGACTAAATTTGTTTTTGCACACTTCTGTGTGAGGTGCATAATGGGATGATCACACAGAATGTGGTTCTGCTCTTAAAAACACAATCCATGATAGTTGCTATAGTACTGCCGTTAAAGGTGGGGTAGGCAATTTCGGAGAGGCTAGAAATGGCAAGCTAGCTTTGAAAACATGAGATCCCATCCTCCCTTCAAAGTCACACCTCCTTCAAAACACATGAATGCACTCAGCAGAGTCTGCAAAGCATCATACAGTGTAGCACATAACATACAATAATAATGAATGTAAACAACATGCAGAGCTCTGACTTTGTACCACCTGATTACTTGAACCCAGAGGATGTTCCCGGTTAACGCACAAGACATTCTCAACCGCGCGACGAATCGATGATTCACCATGGAAACAGACGCTAAGAAAAAGCGCGCCTTTCTACTTCCTCCTCCTTTTGTTTAATGCCGATTTACATAACCTACTCAGTGCACAGCGCCACCTATTTGGTAGTTGTGTAATCCATTTTTTTTCAATCTTTTTGTTGAATAAGTAATCTTTATTCACTGAGAGTAATTATTAAATTGTTTGATGATGGTAAATATTAGAAGATATCACGTTATAGAAATTATAGTATAGAAAATGTTCTGTTATAAAAAGGAAAAAAGCAGATCCATGTATGATTTCAATCAAATAAAATAAACATTTAAGCATTATAATATTGCCATATATAGGCACTGTTATATGTCGTATAATGTTTTTTATGACTATAGCTACAGTAACTATATAACAAATTTAGTTGCATTTAATATAACAATATTAATTAAATAACATGCATCTTTTTTAGCAAACTAACCCTAGAACATAACCTGCTCCAGAGCAGTTTATGTTCAGAGAGTAATTTATGGCTACTTGCGTAACCTGAAAGTTATCGAAAGTTGAGGTTATCGGCTTACTTAATCTTAAACATATCTGGGTGTGTGACATAACCTGTTTTCTGGAATATCCCACTGCTGCTTGTTAGTGGTGCTCTGTAACTATCTGTCTAGACCTCTGCGAAGCCTCGTGAAACATGCTCATGAAATGTGCTGATTAAGTGTCATGTGTGCGAGCAGGATGTGCGGCGGTATGGAAGTAGATATGTTGACCGGTGGATAGGACATCCTATTGGATGAACACAGAAGATCTACGTATATATGTTTTAATATTAAGACCACCTCTATTATGCTATTATTGATTGCTATCAGGATGTGAGGAGAGTGTCATCCAGTATATATTTTTTTTGTTTGTTTTCTTTTTTTCTACACTACCTTTAACATAGTATGCAATAGTAACTCAGAGCCGCAGTGCTGATGAATGGAAAGAAGGCAGGGTCTCGAGCGTGAGACGCAGCGCAATGGTCAGACGTCTATCATGTTTATATGCAAAAACGGTTAAAAGCATGGGGGACTCGCCGTTATCGGCTCGGTCGCAACTTAATGATTGACTCAAAGCAATTTTACGGTAGTAAAAAATACGGTAATCTTCATTCTGTTCACACAGCATCATAGCGGTAATTTACTGGTAATGTTTCACCTTCTTCTAGAACCAATTTATTACCGGTATTCTTCAAGTCCTGTTCACACTTGATCTCTTACGGTAATTTACCAAATAAAGACTTTGTGAAAGGGGCTATTGGAGGAATTGTTCTTTTAAGCCCAGTATAATAGGCTACACACTATGCTAAACAAGGGTTTTTTTTCTGTTTTCAGTTGATGAGGCTGGTCGTCCAACAGGCTCGTCGTCTAACACCACTCAAGGTAAGCTTGTTACGCCACCAGGTGTTCCCGGGTCGTGTGGACCTGAAAAACCTGCAGCCCCGAATAACCTTAAAACAGAGGTTTCGGTACCTTTGAGTGGCGATAACGGCAGTTCTAAACCCTGTGATGGAGGTGAAGCAGTGAAGCCACGGGATTCACCACAGGCGACGACAGCCCAGAGTCTTGGTCCGGAGTCCAACGGAAGCAAAACTTCCACCTCGACATCTGGGGAAAAGAGGGAGAGGGAATCGGACAACACCTCTAATATTTCGGTGAAACGTCGTTTGAGACCATCGGAGGACGTAGAGAAAGAAAGTGTGTATCAATGCATCTCTAAACATTGTGTACCATTGTGTATTCTGATACAAATGTGTCTTTGTTTCACAGGTACACTAGACTATGATGCGAGATGCGCCGAGCTATGGATCAATGGTGAAATGGCCACTTGCGAAGCTTATGAATTACTGCTGGCTAGAGATAATGGCAGACGCCAACAACTGCCCAGAGGCCCTGGACAAATAAACAATGCTTTTCGCCGCAATAATTCTTTGGCTCAACCCGTCACCCAGAATATGGACCGCACGATTCCCGTAATAGCCGCCGCTTTTAGAGAGTTAATCAAGCTTTATCATCAGACTGAGGCGTCGCGGAGAGCGGATTTCACAGAGTTGATGAATGTAGTTCGTGAAGTGCAAAGTAATTTTGCAGCGTTCTCAAATGACATGCGTAATATTCGGTTGGATCAAAGAAAAATTTTAGATGCGCTCTCTCTTATGTCTGAACGAATGAATGTCATTCAAATGTATGTTTTGGACGCACACAAAACGATTACTGGTAATAGATGATGTCGGTTTTTGTACTGATTTGTGCTCGAGCCTATTGTTGTTCCCAGTTTTTATAATGACGAGTGATTTTTATGGCACCCATGCTTGTTCATTGGATCAGCTGCGTGTTATGTGTAGTTTTTAAATAAATCACTTCAAAATGGCTGCTAAAAGATGTCACAGTGACCTAACATGACAGATACTGATCAGGGTACCGATCTGATTTTCCAAGGAATGCGGAACAGTTGCCTGGTTATCTGGTGTCTCCTCTTACTGCTTCTTATTTATACACTGGAAAGGCCTTTTGGATAATATTCACTGCCTCTTATTATAATAAATGTGGATCATAATCAGGGTAGGGTTTTTGTATTCCAAAAAGGAAGGGCTTACATCACAGACACCCTGAATTCTCGGTTAATTAACCAAAAATTTGTTTACTCAGCGTAAAATTCGGTTCCAAAAACCTGGCTGGGAGGAAGTTCAGTCAACCCAGAATGTGTTCGCAATGAACACACAAACGCTGGGGCGGCTGACTTGTTGCCTTAGAAGATTGATTGAACTAAAAAACAAAAATCTGTGCCTGCAAAGAAATGGCTGTTTAAGTTTTTTTTTTTTCTATTACTTATCCATTTACTCCCACATTTGCTGTGAGATGCATCACATATGTATTTTAATGTAGAAATAATTTACATAGCAGGGCGTGAGAGTTTAGCTTTCACCTTAATTAGACACCCTGATCCAGATAATCAAGTCCTTCATTCTTATGAAATCTTCAGTTGCTTCTAAAACGGATGGCTGCTTCCTTGTAAGGTGGCATATTTCAACATCACATCATCAAATACCACCATAAGCCGTATCAGTTTGAAGATTTACCGTACACTCGTGAACTTCCCTAAACTCTTCCTCTCAGGTGAGTCCCCACCACCATTTTGAAGTGTTTTCAACTTCGTCAAGTGGATGAGGAATGTTTATTTATTATCTGATTTTGATCTGAGTGCGTCTCCTCGCATGTACACTTCAGGCAGATCTACAGACCACAATGCAACAGTTGTAGTGTTCATACGTAATTTACACACAAGTGATCAATGCTGCCAATTTAGCAATTTTTCCACCCCTTTTGAGATTTTCAAAAGTCTAGCAACAAATCTGGCAGCTTCTTGGACAAACCTTATATAGAATCCCTGACTCGCCCACTGATCTATATTTGTATTAATATATATCAGTGGACTCGCCAGTATGAGAGTTGCAAAGTTACTTATAGTTTGAGACAAGTGGACTATCAAAATAAAGCAACACATCGAAATGGACTTTATTCAGTTGATTTTGAAGGATGCATCAAGTGTTTCCTTCGTGTCCTTCAATCTGCACACATTCCAATTCACAAAAAAGAACTGTTGTAAAACAAGTCAGTTTCGAGCTTGTTTGAGTTCATTATGAAATGGAAGACATTTCGTAATTAACTTTTGGAGATAAATGTAATCTCTTGTTTTGGTTTAAATGAATTGCTTAAAGGCACAGTATGTAAGTTTTGCCACTAGAGGTCGCTTATTCAAAGCAATAACGGAGGTGTAGCTTGATGACGCTGTGAATGAACGTGGAATTAAAGGGTTCGTTCACCCAAAAATGAAAATTCTGGCATTAATTCCTCACCCTCATGTCGTTCTACACCCATAAGGCCTTCGCTCATCTTCAGAACACAAATGAAGATATTTTTGATGAAATCAAATGAATGCTTTCAAAGCCCAGAAAGCTACTAAAACATTTAAAACCGTTCATGTGAGTACAGTGGTTCAAGAATACTTTTTTGCGCCAAAGAAGAGACACGAAATGATGACTTTTAAACAATATCTAGTGATGGCCGATTTTAAAACGCAGCTTCGAAGCATAACAAATCTTCGAATTCGAATCAGTGGTTCGGTTCGTGTATCAAACTGCCAAAATCGTGTGAAGTATTCAAATTTCAATCACTTATCACGAAACGAAGCCTCGTTTACTGAAATCACATGACATTGGCGCTCAGAGTCACTGATTCGAAACAAAAGATTCGTGAAGCTTCATGTTTTGAAATCGGCCATCACTAGATATTGTGAAAAGTCTTTTCTTTTCTGTTTTTTTGCATTATTGCATTTTTGGGTGAACTAACCCTTTAACTTTATTTTGGTATGAAGCAAAGCTGGGCAACATTTTATGTTGCTGTTTTTATTATGCTTATATGCAGCAGTTAGTAGCTTTTTTTTTTTGTTGATTGTTTATTTTACAAATAAAGTTACATTTATCATAGTGTCTCATATGTCTTCAACACACTCAAATGTATTTTTACTATGATTGTTTTGAACAAGTAAAACAGCAATGCATTACACCAATATTTTAATCCTTCGGATGGAGTGACCTGCATAGTAATTCAGCATTTGCAGCCATTTCATTACAATGAAATGATACAATGTGAATTTAAGTGATCAAACTTTACTGTAACAAAGTTCAAGTTGAGGGAAGAAGGAGGCAATGTTAAAAATAAATTGAATTATGAAATAAACATAAGCAACAAAACAAAAGGAGCAGCAGACCACGGCATATAAGCATATACATAGTTTTATTAACTATAATTACCAGGCACCACAGAGCACCAGTCAAATGTTTGAAATGCGTTATTATAACCATAATTTAGAATTGTGGGTGTATAAAATGTATATTAATTACAGTCATCAAAACCATGGCATGACATGAATGAAAATGTGTAAACTGTGTTATGTAGTCTCTATCACACTAACTAACACAGTAACTATCGCACAGCATCTACATGATTTTCACTGCCAAGTTCCTGCCTAGTCTTGGTCATAGTTCATGTTGTTCGCATGGTTTCCCCTGTCACTGTTTGGCATGCGTCCGATCACGTTACTCATTCACATGATTTCAGATTGCATTACGCAGTTCTTGTTCCATTAATCACTACTTTTTTCTATTTAAACCAACAGTTCTTTTTGTTCATTGTTTGCCATTGGTAAATGGTTTAGAGTTTCTCACTGTTATTAAAGTGGTCCTGGCATTGTTCATTCTGCGTCACGGATTCTGCTGTTTGGATTTACACAGCCACCGTGGCGGTCATTGTATGGACTGGCATTAAGATTTGTTTTCATCAATATCATACGTCGTGTATCAGCAGTTAAAGTGATTAATGACTATTGATTTATGGCTTTCGTTGATGGAACCATAGCCACACCTGTATACATAAGATTTACACTGTTCTGGATGTAAATTTAGTATGTCACTTATAGTCTCCCTTGAGTACACTTTGACACAAAACGTCGTTCTGCTTTTGAGCATTATTATAGTTTTTCAAAAAATGTAACTGTTAGCTAATTACGTTGTATGGAATGTAGTTATTTTGCTCCTAAATGTCCTATTAATGTCATCAGTATGATAGCCGTTTGGTAAAGAGAACACATCAGGAACCAGAAGAACCTGAATGTCAGCTTAGGTCCAAATGTTTTTGAGATCATTCAGAGCCTTGTTTTTTCATTAAATTCCAGTAGATTCCTTTCCATAACATCATTTAGAACTCAACGTTGATGGGAAGTTTTCTGTTTGTTTCCCACAATTTCCTCATGTGCTGTAAAACTGGTTTTACAACTGTTCAGATGGAGGTGGGGGGAATTTATAAGCGTTCAGTAGAAGGCCACTGCTGGCTTGCTATTATGACGAGTCGAACCGCTTTTCCACGTTCGGTCATTTCAAGCGTTTATCATGTACAGTGCCGTCGCAACATGAAACTAAGGTTTGTTCGATTTTGTATGGCTGCGTGCGTTTGCTTTATCTACTGGAATTTGCTAGGATTGATGTTGTCAGGGGACTGGAGCACATTTCAGAGGCAAGTACAGACACACTTTCTTCCAGCGGCGTAGAGTTTGTCACACACGCTAAAAGGTTGATTTGAAAACATCAGTTTTGGTCACGTGGCGAGAAGAAACCTGCTGAAATAGGTCGTGTGATGCCAGCAGTGCTACTGCTGAAAACAAAGACTGTAACCTATGACAAGACATTTTGACTTTTAATCATTCCAAGGACATGAATCGTTGATATCAACAATTCAGTTTTCACTTGTTAAAATGATCATTCTTGATATCAGCAATGGATTTTTTTTTTTTACTATAGTTACAATGGCTATCTTTGATATCAGAATTAAATTTCCACTATAGTAAAAATATGAATTCTTGACATCAACAATGTTGATGTCATCCCTCGCAGAAATCTAAAATTAAATTTCAGCTTGTAAAAACTATTCATATAGTTATCATATATATATATATCAGTATATCATGTAGATATCAGAAATTGTGTTTTGTATGAAAGCCCGTTCCCGCCACTGTTGAGAAAAAAAAGAATTCCGTAAGTCATAATAATGAGAAACTTTCTCATAGTAATGAGTTAAAAAAGTACTATTCTGAAAAAATAAATCTCAAAATAATGACTGAACATCTTGCAATAATGAGAAACGTTCTCATTATTATGAGATGTTAAGTCATTATTACAAGACAGTTTCTCAGTATAATGACTTACGGAATTTTTTTTTTTCTCAACAGTGGCGGGAACGGGCTTCCATAGGTTTTCAGTTGTTAAATATCACAATAAACTGTCATTTAATTACAGATATCAATAATCAATTTCTGTAATTGACATTCTAATACAATTCTTACTAGTACAAATCATCATTTTTTATATATATATTGATAATTATGTGGTTACTAGTGCAAATGTTTAATATTGAGATCAGCAATTGAACTGCTACTAGTAAAATTTTTAATATCAATAACTTGATTGTCAATATGTTCATTTCTGATATGTGTAATGCGATGGAAATCTGAATTTACTCCTAATTACTGATATCTGAAATCCATTTAAATGGAAATTAATTATATTAAAATTAATACATTCACAGATATCAAGAATTTGCATTTCAACTAGTGGTAATTTAATTCTTGATACCAGGAATTTATATATTTTTTATGTAATTTGCGAGGGGATGAAAAAGGTTTATCAAGTTCAGTCAAGGACAATCAGTTAAATGTTTTTCTCTTTAGTGATCTAACAATGTCAAAATAATTGAGGTGGCCAAATAAATCAAGGGAAGGCATGCCTTACTGTTCACAGGAGATGAGTGTCACTTATTATTTTTAGCAATGAAAGAGTGCGCGGTAACTAAGGATACAATGCATGTGTTCATGTTCTAAAAACGGAAAATGTAAATGAAGTGCCAAAACGCATCAAAGCTTTTCCATTTTTGTTGACTTGTAAACATATGTATGAAATGTTCAACGACCAACAGTATTATCCAGTGATGCAAACTTCTCAACTTATTTAATTTCACTGTTTTGATTTGATCATATTATTCATGTAATTCGAATTATGACATGAATAGGAGTGAATGTGTGCATATTTTAAAATAAAATAGACCTGGAGCCAGTAGCATAGACTAAGCCACTGTTGTATGTTAAGTCTTAACATGGTGGCATGTGACTGTAAAAAGTTACAACCTAGTCTTGAAAAAACAACAACAGATGACTAACTTTTAAGACCAGTCTGAGCAGTTTATGAACTTTTACTGTTCTATCCCTTTTAATACCATTAAATCTCTTTAATCATTTAATTGAATTCCTTTAATTTTATAAGGAAAGTACAATGTCGAATACTTTAACTAAAACACTTCACACGTCAACCCACCAACATTCAAAACAATGTACTCCCATGTAAATGAGTTCACAGAAGTTCAAGCAAATTTTTTGGACATTGTTTCCTCTATATTTTATGTAAATAAACATTTGGATGAACAGGCGGCTTTGTGTCCGTGTATCCTGTGACCTATACTCAAAGGCACATTTAGGACTGTCAATCTTTTGTAAAACAGAAGTGACTTCTTTCCATAAAGGTCATGATAATTTGATTAAATCTAAACTGTTAAAGTTCTGTTGCTTCCTTCTCAAACTGTAACAACCAAAACATGAATTACAATTTCCTACAGAAAATTTGTTACTGAAATTAAAATAATTACTTCAATAAAAATGCATTTGAAAAAAAACTTTGACGTGGATGACGCATAATCAGTGGTGCATAAAGACCTTGTTTTTATTACCTTAGAATAAGCCATTTCTATCCACATAAACCGCGGGTGGCGTTACATGTTAAGTCGCCATTTTGCGGTGACATGTCCCTAAACAAACTGCCGTGTTTCATCACAATGTTGGTGTTTTTTAGCGGCAACTTGCATCGTCACAACGTTGAATACATATGAAGTAGTAGTAGTAGTAGTTGTCGTTGTCTGGTTTATTAGAAGCAGAGACCGTTCTTTGTTAAAAGTA
This sequence comes from Opsariichthys bidens, assembly GCA_037194245.1. NCBI lineage: Eukaryota > Metazoa > Chordata > Actinopteri > Cypriniformes > Xenocyprididae > Opsariichthys > Opsariichthys bidens. The sequence goes on along the minus strand of CM074277.1, from coordinate 6,504,681 downwards.
AGAAAAAACTTATTGTTTGTTGGCTACTCTCTGCTGTCTCAGACCGTAACTTCTCTATGCAATTCGCAACCTCACCACTAGATGCTGCTAAAACTTACACACTGCACCTTTAAAGCCCATCACTAGCGACACACAGCGACAGTGACCTGATCCCATTCATTTTCAGTGAAGAGCTAGAGACTTCCGGCAATCGCTTGGTGACAGATCAAGTGACGTGAGTCGCGCAACAAAGTTCAGAAAAGTTCAACCTTCCAAATCGGCAGCAAATTTTGCAAGCAACAACAAAGGGGATTGAAGACTGTCAGCGGAGCTCCCGTCACCATCTCGAGTGCAGGCGAAACAGGACAGACTGCCTGAGTGAATTCATGTTTTACATGATTTGACTTTAACCACATACATGGATATGATAAAATGATTTGACAGTTGACAGTGAGCTTAATTCATACTTTGATAGTTTGTTGCTAATTACATTACAGTGAGCAGTTTAGCACTGCTGCAGTTCATATTGCAGTTTTCCTTACATAATGTTGATTATTACCCATTCCAAGCACTGAAAGAAAGCCTTTCGTGAAAAAGTACCACACTCTGTCTCATTTGCGCTATGCAAAAACATGAAAGCCTCTGATCCCATGTGGCAAAAGGTGCTATGGTCTGATGAGACCATAATTGACCTTTTTGGACTGAACTCCAAGTACCATGTTTGACGAAAAGCAATGTGTGGTTTGTGTGTGTGTGTGCGATTACTGGGCAATTGGTCAGGATTGAAGGGAAAGTGCCAAGTACATCCAAATTCTTGAGGAAAGCCTCTGCTAGACGGCTAAAGATGGACAGGTCATTACCCTTCCAACATGAAAATGATCTTAAACATACCGCCAAAAGCAATGGCTTATGGATATGAAGGTGAATTTCCTTGAGAGCCCTGACTTAAATCCCTGACTTAAAAAGAGCAGTCCACTTTACTGGGACTCACCACAGAATCTGGCTGAACTTGAGCAATGGAGCGAACGGCGGCCACAGAGCGACTTCGTGAACTGACATGAAAACAACTTATCAGGAGAAACCCAAAAAGAAAAACTGCTGTTAGGCTCCTCCCTATGCTCCGCCTACTATCCTCACAACTAGGGGAAGCCAAACCCACCAAAAGTGGGATGAGACCGCGCGATTTCACAGAGCTTGTGTAACGGAGGCCAGCTTGTAGTTGCTGTGTGAGTAAACCTCACTCCTCTGATGCAAGAGGTTGCAGCCTTTAGCCTCCTTGTTAGAGTGTCCAACTCCCATGCCAGAAACAGGGGTTCGAGGCCCCCACATTGAGGGGCGAGTAGGACCTAGGTAGAGAAATTGGTGCCGTGACCCGGATGGGATGAGGTTTAGGCGGGTGAGTGTATAACGGGGTTACAATGGACTGAGCCGCGCGACCGACTCGTCAGCGTAGCGCCACTGAACAGACAGTTAAAACAGTCCAGCGTGAATCACATTACGCTCTGCAGAAGTTCAGCTGCTTTTCCCTTTACATAAGATAATGAAGATAAAGAAAGTGAAGTTATACACAATATTACTGTTTTTGCTGTATTTTGAATCAAGTAAATGGAGCCACGGTGAGCAGAAGAGCCCTTTAAAAATCGAGAACGGTAGTGTGCGGCTGTATAGGCCTATTTAAGCATGCCGTTCTTCAAAGTATAGGATTTACAAACGATTTCTATACATGTAGCCTATAAGGTAATATGAATAATAAGTAGGGATGGCTGCCGCGAAACTTCCTTTTCGACACAGTGTCGAGATCCCGAAGCGTTAGATGTTTCGAAACACTGCTCCGAGCTGTGATTCAAAAACACCCATGTCACGTGACTTTGGCTAAACGAAGCTTCTGCGCGTTTCGACAGGAGGCGTGTTTGCCGAGTCTGCGTTTGATTGACAGGGGCGGGAACAAACCACACAATCTGTCTAAACTCCCACAAAGTTTAAAAGAGGAGTTAATGCACCTTCAAATCGTGGGTTTTTGCGAGAGGAGAAAGATTTTGAGATAGCGTTTACGATATAGTGACATTTATAAAAAAGAAATCTGTAAAAAAACAAACAAAAAGGAGACCATTGTGGATTGATGTGTTTTATTAATTTTCATTTTTCATGACCAACATAACCTACTTATTATTATTATTATTATTATATATTGTAGTTATATAGTGAGGATGTTAAAAACTCACCACATTAACAAAAACACAACATTTTTTTTTTTAAATGGCTTGTTGTCAAAGTTGTTTCAGATAACGTGTGCAATTGACCACTAGGTGTCACCGCGGAGACGGGTGTCGATATAGTTTCGATGCCTCGACACAATACGGCACATTTGCTTCAACAGTTTCAGTGTTTCATGAAGCCTCGCTCTGCCCAGCATTAATAATAAGCAAAAGAAATTATAACTTAATTCTCTAATAATCTTCATTGTCTTATGTAAAGAGAAAAACAGCTGAACTTCAGCAGAGCAGTGATTCGCACTGCGCTGTTTTAATTGATCAGCGCGACCAATTAATTTGTCCCACTTAAGGTGAGTTTGGCTTGCCATACAGAACCACGAGATCCAGACACTCATCCATCAACACAGTCAGGCATGTGTGGAGCTTCCCACAGCGAACACATCACAACGAATGTTTCTAGAAGGGATACAGCTACGGCCGGAACTGAGGCAAAACCTCAGGATAAATAACAGTACATTAAATATGCTGATTATCAAATTGTGTTTTATTCACATCTACACCTACCCCAACCCTAAGCCTACACTTACAATACAGTTATTAAATGAAATAAATAAAAAATTAAATGACGCAATATTGGTGTGCGCATGCCCAGTGGACGTAGCTGTCTCGCTTATAGACACAAGCCTTTACCCTTTAAGTCTTTATCCGAGCCAAACGAGCCGTCAGTCACACAATTCACAGCGCGCACGCGCAGCTCAATTTCCATAGGAATGAATTGAAAATGCGCGCTCTCCGTGCCATTTGTCACACAATGTTGGCCAAGTGAAAGCCGCTTAGTTTGATAGTAGTTTCATTCATCACTACACTACTAACAATAGAAAATTGACTTTTTTTCTGCAAAATTTCACAAGACGTTTCGCTAATTGCACCACACCTTGATGTCAAACACTCTGACTACTTTAAGTTGAATATGTTTCATTATTAATTAGATTTCAGAAAACAATATCTCAAATGTAGGAACTGTTTCTAATTATTGTTACGCCCTGATTTCATGTTTTCTTAATCCTTTCATTTTAACCTTGAGGCAAAAGTGCTGACTCACAAAAACACCTCATGTCAGTTTCATTTTTAATTGCCACACACTGTTTCCTTATAGCCTCAAACCAAAACATCAATGACTTGCTCTACTGCAATTTTAACATTTTGACTGTCATTTAAAAAAAATATATATAAATGTGACATTGTGATTTTGTAGAGTTAGATGCGTTCCTGGGTCAACATGTTTTTTGTGATCCTGGAACAACCTTCCTGTCTGAAAATTTAGTCCTAACCAATTCCCAACTGCTACACCTGACCCAAACTTATCCCTAAAGTCAGTGTGAAATGATAGGTAATGACATAAACTGTAAACTTGTCCCTCAAATCTGATTGGTTGAATAAAATGTTGAACCAGGATCAACAAAGATCTGAATTCAAGAACATGTGGCGAAATGTTTCTTCCAGGTCCCAAATATAGCCTAGTGTGGCTTCAGATGCATTTCATAAAATTAAAACCAAGGTCATTGATTTTGTAAGACAAATCTGAGATGGAATCTTCAAAAGTCAACAATGTGGATTTGAACCATGAATTGAATTTCGGCTCTTTTTTAATGTGCTGAAATGCAGTGGAGCTCTGTATCATATCCCATCGACATTTGAAGGGTAAGTGCAGGAAAGGACAACTGTGACCAGGGGTCGCTGTTGAGCAAATATTCGCGCGAGAGCGCGTTCACGTGCAGAGAGCAAACACTGAAGCGGAATGATACTGCAAAAGATGTTTTATGTATATATATTATATATATATATATATATATATATTATATATATATATATATATGTGTGTGTGTGTGTGTGTGTGTGTGTGTGTAAACATGAAAAAATACTATAGTAATTTATAATAAATACCATAGTGTTTTTGAGCCATACTATAGTAAAGTACTTGAATTACTTTATTGTGGTAATTGTATAGTTGCTGTGGTAATTTAACAACTACTTGACCCAATACTGTACTAAGTTTTCTACTATTATAGGGTATATTATACTGCAACAAACTATATACAGCATACTACAATTTACTATATGATTCAAAAACACTATAATATTTACTATAAATTACTATAGTATTTTTTCATATACCTACCGAAATATGTGACCTCTTTATTTCACCACAACTGACTGCAATGTTCTATAAAGTGATGAAGATTTGCTCAACAGCGACCCTTGGTCACAGTTTTCGATAGGTCACCGATTTCGGCACAACACCTGTTATGGATTATGGTATGCCAAAGTGTATTGTATTTTACTGCACTACATTTTTATTTTAAGTAGCTTGCTGATGAAGATTCACGCCATTTATTTTTTTTTTGGTAAATTTCTGTATATATATATATATATATATATATATATATATTTATATTTATATATATATATATATATACCCTAGTTTCTTAAATATTCCTTCATTTCCTCTTGTTAAAGAATGTCTTTCTTTTTCATTTTGATCTGCTTTGCTCTGCAGGGCTACAAATGTAAGCTGGATTGTAAACGATACACCTGAAGAAGAAGTGCCAGCCTGCTCTTTGAGACATATCATAAAGAAGGAAAAAAGTCTGAAAAAGCATTTCAGCTTCTTGGTGCCTGTTCTGCAGTGGCGTGATTCTTTTATTCACACACACTGGCAAAAGCTCCAGAACGAACCATTGCCTTACGGCTGGAAGAACCAGTCTTATCACGGTAAACCTTCACTCAAAGCACTGCAAGCTAGGAAACAGAACAAAACCTAAAAGTTCTCAAAGCATCTTTGTTTTCCAGAAATAGGCAAGACGCTTTCTCTGCTTTCACATCCTGGCAACAGTCGTCTGTTCGAGCGGAAAACACCAGATGCATGTGTGCGTTGTGCCGTGGTGGGTAACGGAGGTATCCTCAACGGATCCGGGCAGGGGAAAGTCATAGACAGTCACGACTATGTTTTCAGGTTTGTGAGTTTTATTAGAAAAGCAAATGAGCTGCTTTCTTCCAGTTTCATAAATGTTTCAGCATTTAAATCATAGAAGTACCATAGAAGAATCCTTTTTGGTTCCCCAAATAACCCTTTTTTTATGTAAAGAGCTGTTTAATAATCTGTAGAAGAGTCTTTTCTCGCTACAAAAATGGAATGGAAAGATTCCATGGATGTTAAAGGTTCTTCATGGAGCTAGAAACTTTACTTAAAGTCAGCTTTTATAAATAATCACTTAGTAAGGCTTTACACCCAACGCTGTATGATATATGTGGTTTAAACATTTTTCCCAAAAGTACTGTTTATTCTACTTTTGGGAAAAAATTGAACTAATTAATGAATGTCATTTAATTACTTTTCCCTTGAAAAGTAAAGTATAAAACAATAGTGTATTTAACATCTAAACGTAACAACAAATGATCAAATGTATGTTTATAAAACGGTTAGTTCCTGTACTTGATTCTGATTGGTCAATAGCTGTGTTTTTATCCACCGACGGTTCAGTGTGTCACTACACAACACCCTTAGCAACCACTCTTGGCGACATAAATATATGTTTGTTCTCATTGATATTGTTCATCGAAGCTTACTGTATTATAGTAGACTATTGTGAGAGATCGAGTGAGCGAGTGTACCTGCATTTAGTTAGCTGTTTACTTCAGATCCTGTGTTTGTAATAAAAAAAGTGTTTTCTTTTAACAATTTTGAAAAGTTTAGGTCTTTCAATGACAATCTTTGCCGCCATCTAATGGCGTAAGGATGTCACTTCTGTTCGGGGACTAGTTTTTCCAGCGGAAGGAAGGTGTTTAGTTATTTTACCTCATTGATATATATTTTTTTGTCTTTAATGTTTGCATTGTGTGGTAACCGCTTTACAAAAGCAACAATCCCAATGAAGCTGTGGCTTACAGAGAATTTAAGTTCGAAAAGTTTTTTTTTTTTATGGATGGATGCATTATTTTCGGCTTTAAACCACTGCCCCCCATTCACAACCATTATAAACCTTAAGACTCGGTATGTGAATTATCAGCTATTCTGTCCACTCAGTTTATTAACAGAACAAATAAATCTCACATTAGACATGAAAATTGAAGGTTTTGTTTGGATATTTACATATCTTATTTATCTAAAAGAGAAATCATAAGCAATACTCACGTATCCCATGGCTTGAAGAAGAGTAACGGCCCAACGGTCTGTTCAAATTTAAAATGCGCTTCGGAACAGTGACGAGAACATGTTGTACAATGGTTGTCCAGACAGCCTAAGCACAACCTTCAGCGATGGTCCTGAACCGTGGTTGAATGGCAACATTGTGACAGCACAGTAACAACCTTAACGACACAATGTAGAACCAACAACCTTTTAGCCATGTTGTTACAACGTTGCTAAAAGGTTGGCTGGGTTGAAGGACTATTTTTAAATATATCTCCGATTGTGTTCGTCTGAAAGAAGGTAGTCAAATACATCTAGGATGGCTTGAGGGGGAGTAAACCATGGGATAATTTTCATTTTTGGGTGAACTATGCCTTTAACAGGTCTTCAATTTTCAAAATTTAATTTCAAATTTATATATTTTTTCATCTGAAAGAATTAAAGGAGTAGTTTTATGTATATTCTTGTATTGATCAAGTGATCGAGGTTAATATGGGATCATATTTGGGAGTCCGTGGCTTCGAAAAGATTGAAACCCCCTGATCTAACACTAAACCTATTACAACTAAATATAATAAAATATGATATTATCAAATGTTACTGATTCAAGAAAAAAAAAAAAAAAATTTTTGACCCCAAATTCTAAATATTGGGTGCATTGTGTTCACTTTCAGAAGCCCTAGTTAATTTCTGACTATATTTACTTTAGATTAGACTATTATTGGATCAGATGTTTATAGATATACTGCTATGATAGCACAATCATGATGCTGACAATAATTCTAATTATTTTTTTTAGAGTTAATGGGGCAATAATCAAAGGTTTTGAAGATGATGTTGGGACAAAGACGTCTTTCTACGGCTTCACCACGAACTCCCTCAAGAACTCCTTGGCTGCTTATTATGAAGACGGCTTCAACAGTGTGCCACGTGACCCGGTTATAGACCTTTTTGTTTACTATTTAAGAATGATTATAAGTCGAAATGTTGCCCTCTGCTGGTTTGCTGTTGAATTTCAGTGCAATTTTCAGTGTAACTAAAGTCTTCGACGTTTTACCACAGGGCATTGGATATATTTTTATACCTGCGGAAACTCGAGACTACACAATGTTGGCAGCTGCCATCCAGGGTGTGTCTGTACCCTCCGGACTTGATAAAGGTGACAGGTGGGTGTAACGATAAAATTCCTACACGTTGGCTGCATCTCAAAACTGGAAATGCTGTCTTCGGAGGACACATTTGAAGGTAGGAAGGCATCAAGGCACGCCCGAATCCAATGTTAGCTTCACTTCCTGTTTTCTGAGATACCTTCCTCTGATACATTTTTGAAGGCAGCAATGGCCCTGTCCCAAATGGCACCCTAAACACTTGCGGTCTTCCTACGAGTCCGCACTTTCATGATTTAACTGTCGGGAAGAAGTTTGCTGTGGAGCTCGTACCAGTGCTGCCAAGGGGCCACTCGTGAGAACCCTTCTGAAGCCTAAAATTGACAAATGGGACACCCTACTACGATCTCATGGACAGGCATTGCGAGTCCACAAGACCAAAAGTACACATGAAGTGTGCCATTTGGGACCGAGCCCATGGCCGCTGTGTGCCCGTGTCCGTTAATTCCACGAGACCTTAGGGTGTCCCATTTGTCATTTTAGCTTAAAGAAGGGTGCGGCCGCTATGCGCCCTTGATGCGCACTTTTGCTGAGCCCACAAGTCTGCGAGATACGCAGAGGACATCTACCCGGCAGTCAAAGAGGCATTACGTCACAAAAGTGCGGACTCAGAGGAAGACCGTGAGGGTTTAGGGTGCCATTTGGGATGCAGCCATAGATGTATCCTTCGCTGCCTTTGATATCCCACAATCCTGTGTGCCTTCCATTATGTGACAGTTGAGCTAAAAAAATTAAGATGGCATCAGAAAGTTGCTGGTCAAATGTATATTTCTGATCAACATTTTCCACTTTTGATGTCATTTCTTGTGAGAAATTACTAGTTTAGTAATTAAACATTTGTTAATTTCTCACCGAAGCTTGCGCTGTTTTGCTGTTGATCATTAAACGGTTTCGCTGCCTCAGAAGTCTGTCTGAAATCATACACAAACACTGCCTTACAAGGCATGGAGGCATCAAGTCAGCTACCTATATTTTGGGATGCAGCGGTTGCTTACGTATTATTATGTTTATCAGGAACCTTGCGGCGCACAAAATGAGCAGCAGATGGTGCATTATTCCTACTATTGGGGTTGAGCAGAATTCACAATTTAAGAATTGTGACCTGGACACCAGTTGATTAAAAGTTGTTGCAAAATGTGCTCAGATCAGAAATTGAAGTTAGTTTTGAAAATAGTGACTGCAGTATTTTAGTACAGATGACACTTGGTTTATTATTATTACTTTTATAAAATTCAGATGCAATGATGAAGTGCATATTTATTGTGACATCCAAATTAATATATAAAAATGAATAAATAAAAAAAAAATAATATATATATATATATATAAATTTGAATTTACTTTTGTAGTTGAAATGTAAGGTAGGCTAATAAATGGCCAATGAAGTCAATGTACATTCATCCTATATGATGAACATATATTGTAACATACTATGTGAGTTTTGTATGATAATGCCTTTATAGGTAATTCATCCAGAGCATTGAAATTCTTTACAGTTTATTCAGTTTTTATTTTGCTTCCTTAAATTTAAACTATTATTTTGCATTCCGTTTGCTACTTTAACTGAATTGCACTGAATCGGAATTCTAAAAGGCATTCTACCGCTGCTAGAGTTTGTGATTGAATTGTTGTTTTTAACTTTTTCTTTAACTTAAGTTTATTTGGTTATTAAAACAGCCCCTCAAAACTTTTTGGATATAATCCTGAAACGCATCAGTTCAAGATGATCCATCCATCCTTCATTCAATATGTGACTCAAAGGTGAGAGTATTTTCCAACGTATTAGTCAACACATATCATTTTGTCACATTTTTTTTTTCTCTCCCCCTCAATGTAATGCCATGGTATTTTTGATCATCAGTTTTCTGAAATCCTCACTGCTGAAGGAATACAGAGACCTGTACATGCCCAGCACGGGTGCTCTAATGCTGCTGACCGCTTTACACACCTGTGACCAGGTCAACATACCTTCAGCATCGTTTATCATTAAAACAGTTCTTATTTCTAAAAGATAATTTTGTGTGATTTTTATTGTTAGAGTGAACCCAGTATCTAAACAGATGTTGTGCATGCTGTCTTGTCTCTCAGGTCTCTGCATATGGCTTCATCACAAACGATTATGAAAAATTCTCAGACCATTACTATGACAAGGTCATGAAGCCTCTGGTCTTCTATGCCAACCATGACATGATGATGGAGGGACACTTGTGGAAGCAGCTGCATTCTCATAAAGTCTTGTGGCTATATCAGAGACAAAAAACTAGAAAATGATGTCACTTCAGTGAATCTGTGGACATGGTGAATAAACAGGTTACACAACTGTAAAAATGAAATTACCAAAGAAGTATTTTTGAATTAATCTGAGATTAGATTCTCAGACGTTTTGTTGCACTCTGCTTCTCCTGCAACATTTAGAGGCAATGCCACTGAGACGGATGTTTTAGACAAGCCAAATAAATTATTTAAATCAAAAAGTTGCTTGGAAAACTGTTTGACTCTTTGATACTAAGCAGGATTAGGTCAAATATGGAAGGAAGGGGTTAGTGTGAGAACACAGGCATCTTTAAATGAACCTGTATGATGTGGCATCCCCCAGGGTTCGATCCTTGGACCTCTCCTCTTCAGTCTGTATAGTGTGTTAGAATGCTGAAGACTAACACTGAAGAATGAAAATTCAGCTTTGCCATTTCAGTAATAAATTCCTGTGACGAGCAGGGCGGGCGAGAGCCGCGAGGGAACGGCGCGAGGCCGGTGACGCGAGAGATAATGAGCTTCAGCTGCTCGGCGCACCGGTCTCGAGTCCTTCACGGAGGAGCTCCGGAAGCATAAAGGAGGAGCGACGACAGTGAAGGACGAGAGAGGACCAGGCCTGGGATTTATGTTGTGTTTTATTTTGTTTGTGTGGGCGGCAGTCGCCGTGAGGAACTGCCGCCCTTCTACTTTCGTTTTATTGTTTGTTTATTTGAATATTAAAAGTTGTTGATTGTCCGCCGGTTCCCGCCTCCTTCTTCCCTTTCTACGAACTTTATTACAATTCCATTTTAAAAATATCTTTAAAATAGAAAAGTTACTTTAAATTGTCATAATATTCCTCAATATTACTGTTTATTTAATTAAATAAATGCAGCCACCTTGCAGGCTTCTTTCAAAGACATACAATTTTTTTATTTATTCTGAACTTTTGGTCTGCCAAATATGTCACAACCTCTGTTCTCTCAGTCAAATCTCTGTACTTGATTGCACATTATGTTTTCAAAATAAACTTTGCTTTGTGTAGTGAATCTGCTCTTGTATGTTACTCTATAAAAAATTCTTTAAAGCAAAATAAGGTGCTGGTTTTACCCTGTGTTTTAGCTTGTGATCACTGTGATAGTGACATTAACTGCATTATTTAAACATGCCCCAGGTGTGCAACATCTGTTTGTGGGATATCCGGAGGGAGATAGCAGCCCCCAATCCTTTGATCACCGCTTGCCCTTATCATTGTGGGAGCAGGTGAAGGGATGCAGAACCGCAAGCCTTGTTCTTCAGTTTTCACCTGGTTCACCGCAGCACACAGTCTCATTCAGACACTTGTCAGAGCCATATTCACTATCCTGTTCCAGATGACTTCATTTAGGAGGGGACAGGAAGCACTTTGATCTTTGGCTGAAGAAAGAGACTTCTGAATCACAAAGTTTGTGTGCACATCCAAGTTTAAGCATATAAATAAGTCCACGGATGGCTTAAATTTTTTTAGAAACTTTCATTATAGCATGTATTTGGTTCATTGAACAAAACAAATGAAGTAAGTAAGTAAATGTTGAATTCCATTAGTTTTAAGTTACTGCACAACAACATGCAACAAGTGAATGCACATTTTTAGAGATGGATAAACCCAAAGGAAAAAAAATCACAACTGAGATCTCTTTTATGTCTCAATTTTTTCTCATAGAGACAGATTAATTGAGGAGGACATGGAGACTTTTGCTTATGTCTTCTTCTTCTTAAAGGCTTAGTTTGGTGAAAACTGATGAAATGATGAAAATTCTGTTATCATTTACGCACCCTCATGTCGCTCCAAACCCTTAAATATTCGGAAAACAAGTGAAGATATTTTTCAAGAAATCTGAGTGATTTCTGTCCTTCCATTGACAGCTACGCAACGAGCACTTTGATGCTTCAAAAAGTTCATAAAAAGAAAATAAAACTGATCCGTATGAATTGAATGGTTTAGTCCAAATTTTTAAGAACAGATTGATTTTAGATTTTTATTCACATACTGTATAAAAATTTATCAATGCACACATAAGTTATAGTGAATGGAAGCTCAAAAATGTTTGCTTGATGTCCAAGAACCAATGAGTTTCCTTCATTCGTGTTACGCTGCACGTTTGAGCTTCTGCAAGAACCAATGAGGTTCGTTCTCATTTGTTAGGCCTTGATCAGACAGAACGCATTTTATTCAGTGAGAGGTGCCTTTTTAAAACTGTTTTCTATTGGTAGTGAGCATTTTATGTGCTCTTGAGTGCCTGAAGTTGAAAAAAATCAACTTTGAGCAGAAAAGCGCCCAATGTCATTCGTGTTTTTTTCCATTGTCCAATCAAATGAATGTCGAGACAGGCCTTCCGTTGTGCTGAAAAATGTTTACAATGAGTTGGACACTGCAAAGATGGAGCCCTTTGCTTTTTTTTAAGTTTCTGCTAATATGACAATCTAACAGCAAACCAAAGAGCGCTTGCTACACTGACAGGACAGCTGATTCAGTGGTAGAAGCAACATAAAAAAAATCAACAACAACAAAAAAAAAGACAGTGTGTGGTGCGCCAAAAAAAATTCTTGTGTGATGTCGTGCCCACACAGCAAATTTGAGCTTCCGCAAGAACCAGTGATGTTGATTCTCGTATTTCGCAGCATGTTTGTTCTCGTGAGTCAAGCAGCTTCACTTAAGCTTCTGTTGTTCGCTGATCAGTGTTTATACGTGAATAAAAGCATAAATTCAATCTGTTCATCATATAAAATGATTGTGTCTCTCCAGAAAATTTGGACTAAACAGTTCAATTCATTTGGATTAGTTTTACGATCTCTTTATTAACTTTTTGAAGCATCAAATTGGTATTTGCATGGCTGTCAGTGGAAACAGAAATCGCTCAGATTTCATTAATAAGATATTCATTTGTGTTTCGAAGATGAAGTCTTATGGGTTTGGAGTGACGTGAGGGTGAATAAATGATGACAGAATTTCATTTTGGGTGAACTTTCCCTTTAAATTTTTCCAGTGAGAAAATCTACTCTCCTTTAGAGTTTCGAAAGAAATCCCCATAATGTGTAGCAAAGCATGAAATCAATTTGAAGATCTCAATATGAGCTCTATTGCATCAAATTCTCCCAAAAATGAGCTCTAAAGCTCTGAACTTTCATGTATAATACATGCTGAGTCATATTCAGGGTTGGGGAGTAACAAAATTCAAGTAACTTAGTTACGTATTTAAAATACAAAATGTGAGTAACTGTATTTCATTACAGTTACATTTGAAATGGGTGGTAATCAGATTACAGTTACATCTGAAAAGTGTTTTAGATTACCAAAGTGATTACTTTGAGTTTTAATGTCATTTAAACAGCAATTGGTGATTCTCTGACTCTGACAGCCTGAAAAAGCAGAGTTAAGTTTCATCAACATTTTAATACTTTTAAGAGGGATCATAAAAATGTTGTTATTTTTATTTAGTTCTGTCCCGAACAAGACAAAATGACTGAATTTATAAAAACTGTCCTGTCATGACCTGATGATCCACGACTGTTTTCAAGTTTTGTGATAGCTGTTTGTGAGTCATTTTATAATTCACTCGTCACAATTTGTAGTTTGCGTTTCACAATTCTGACTTCTTTTTCTCAGAATTGCGAGATTTAAACTCACAATTGCACGTTATAAAGTCAGAATTGGGAGATGTAAACTTGCAATACTGACTTTTTTTCTTGCAATTGTAAAATTTAGTATGCGAGTTTGTATCTCATAATTCAGACTTTTCTCAATATTGCGAGTTTATATAATTCTGACTTTATATCACGCAATTCTGAGGGATAAAGTCAGAATTGTGAGATTAAAAACTTGCAATGACCTTTTTTGTGTTTGTCCCACACTTATTAGTGTTCCAAAGTATTCTAAAGTATTTAGATTAAGTTACTAAACTCGAGTAATGTAACGAAATACGTTACAAATTACTTTTTAAAGCACGTATTTTGTAATCTGTAGTGAAATGCATTTTAAAAGTAACCAACCCAGCCCTGGTCATATTTGAGTAGCTACATAAATAATATAAGTGCTTCACGAATACCTCAGATAAGATGAGGCTGAAGGAGCTCCGCTTGAGTGTCCTCTGGCGGCAGAGCAGCGGATGGGTCCCAGAGGGCGGCAGAGCGGCACAGCTGCTCCGGAGCGGGCGGCAGGGCAGCGCTGCTCCCTCCCACTGGGAGGAGGGCCGACCCGCGCTGGAGCTGCTCCGCCGCTCGACTCCACTCACAGCGCTGGAGCTCTCAAAACACGCACATGCAAATCGTCGCCGACGTTCAGTTTGGAGAAAATACTGGCGAGAAAACAACTTATTAAAGACTCCCGCGCGAGCAGCAGCAGTCGAGGTTGTTCACACTCATAGTAAAGTGTGTTTTTCGGCAAAGAGTTGACTAAAGGTGACTTTGAGTCGGGTGTTGTTGAAGTGTCTGGACTGGAGAACGAGCCACTGATCCTGAACCCGCTGTAATGGCAGAGAAAATGAATACTTTACACTAATTTAACGGTAAGTGAGTTCAGCATCATTAATGGAGAAGTATCGTTTAAGCGATAGTTTTATCGCGCTACTATGTGACACTTCACCGAATTATCGTTTCATTTCCTATTTTTTTTTTCAAACTAAATCACCATACTAACCGCGAAAATACAATATGTATTATTGTTTTTGTTGTGAAGTAAAATGTAAGCAACGGCTGTTTGTTTATTTATTTTCAATACCAACTTACCTTCCAGTTCAGCTGTAGTCACTGGTATTTTGGCGCATACTATGGTTACCATGGTGATTTTCATGTGTTAAACTCTGCCAAACATTACTAAATTATGTTATCAATGACACTATGTGATGTTAGATGGACCTTAACTTCAACTAGCAACTTGATTTATGGCTATATGGTGTGATAAAGAAATGTGTTATGTCATTGTTTGTTTATTTTGCCACACATGTGATGTCTGAGTATGGGTTGAAGGGGTTCTATAGCTCTAAAACCATCAAGAGCTGACCCAGGACCATCAGAATTGTCCCTCATCAACCTCTGGTTACTTCAGGACTGTCTGTTCAGTAGGGCTGTGTTAAAAATTGGCTGATTTTGGTATGATATTTTCATGGTTTCAGAAAATGTCACGGTTTCACAATATATTGTATTAAACGATCAGTTATTATTATTATTATTATCTTCAGTTAAAATGACTATGAATCTTTTGTTGAACAAATGGTTTATAACAAACTTGAAAACATTTGTTTCTTGAATCCAATCTGATTATGGATTAGATTAACAACTTATTTTTGTCATTAATAATTTATAATTTTTTTTAATGAAATGTATTTTATTCAGAAAATATATATTTTTCTTTTCATGATTTAATACGTGGTAATCAAATGAATGCATGAAACAAAAAAAATGTTTTAAAATGTAGTCAAATGAAAATGTAACATTTTAGTTGTTGCTGCTGCACAACAGAGATTTATTAAATTAAAACCTGGACAAAAATGATATTCCCTAAATAATGTTTAAATAAATTTCATTTCATTTATTGTATTATTATTGTTATTATTATAAGAAGTTCATTATATTGTACAATAGTAATATATCTGTCATCATTTCTTCAAGTTAAACCAAAATTTAATTTTCACGGGTTGTAGTGAAGACCTTTAAGTTTCAGAGTGTATTTGACCATGGTTTTTCTCAAATAAAATGAAATGCTCAGTAAGCGTTTTCTCTTGGCAGCTCTGGATATGTTCGCGTTCACGTCCTCACATTGCGAAGCTGAAAACGCCACGAGCGTCACGCATGTAGTATGTAGTAGATGAAACGGTGCAGCTCACTCACAACAAGCAGATTATATTTTTAAAAAGCAGTCTTTTTGCGCATTAATATTCACAGACTATGTTTGATTTATTGTACTTTCGATTTATTCATCCATCCATCAATTTGCACGTTTTGCACGACATCTGCGTTATACTGTAAATTACATTTTCTCCACTGTACATGAATGGATGGAGCAAGTTTAAGATGTTGCTTATGCGCAGGTGAGATTCTCCGCTTGATTGATTTTTTTTCCCAATACTGTACCGATGCGATAATCTATACCGTCACAACCCTACTTAAAAATGGATTTCTCGATATTAACCGATTCTCATTTTTAAGAACCAATATCGATTCTTAAATGCCAAGAACTGATCTTTTAGTCTGTGCTGTTTTCATTTGATGCGTAAAAGAAAACTTATCAAACATTATTACCGCACCGCCTACGATTAGATCTTTTAATCAACAAAAATTGCTATTGTACAATTGCGATCGAATATGAAAATTCAGTTAACAGCACCTTCAGAAACTTAATAAATGATAAAGCAAAACAAATCTGTTGTATAGGTTGCTATATTTTTATTTCCCCCTGATAGCACACGTGCATCATGGAGACGTCTATTTGATGTCTGCATTTACATCTGCAAGATTTGCAATATATGTCTCTAAGACGTTTTCTGTCAGATGTTAAATAGACATTTCGAAAATGACATTTTTAAGATGTTTATGGTTTAGAAGTGTCTTTTTCTGAGACCTTTATCAGATGTTTGTACACAACAGATGTTTCCCAGATGAAGCAGACATCTTCGAGATGTACATGTGCTATCTGGGTACGACATTTCCCACCATTTCCTGTTCAGGAAAGCCATCGCTTATTCCTTTGCATCTCTAAAATGAATATAATGGTTCGTAAACTTGAGGGACAGTTACTGGGCTTGTTTAACCGTCAGTCAAAGCATTTCGATCCACCTTCACATTCACCTGTCCTGTTCCTCCTCATTTTTTTTGTGGCTTTCCTCGCAGTAAAGAGCATCTGTAAACATGCTCATGAAGTTAAATCAAAACATTATAAACCCTGGCTCAAAAACTCACACATTATCAGCGGTTTGGCAGCGGCGTCTAAAGACTATTGGCCCTGAGGGAAACGAAAGAGGACGTGATTATACAGCTATTGAGAGTGGCAGGTTTGCTTTCTCCCTCAGAGAGTTTTGGGTGTGTGGAGAAGGCAGGTTATGCAATGGAGCAGTGATTGTGAGACGGCCGTGTGGTGCTCACGCTGTGACCGAGACACCTGACCGCTGAATGTGGAGTTGCCATGTGCTGCGCTGCATATGGCGGTTATTGTTGTTTTTTTCCTTTCCTTTACTGACCACACTTAACGTTAAGCTTGTGATTTTATTTATTTTTTGCTTTGACTGCAAGTATGTTCGAGATGGTACTTTTTTTTAGTTCACTTGCTTCATTTGCCGTTTTCTTAAACTACTGGCCTCAGCAGTTTTTTAAAATAGTGGTTTAAGGCAATTACTATACTACTGCTGCTGCTCATACTTAGGGTTAGGCATGCAAACGCAGATACAAATGCTTGGCCAACTCATTTTAAATGTGCGTACTTCCACTGGTTGTTGATCCTTTTTGAAAAAAAACCCACCTTCTTTCATCAGATGTATGTCTCACACAACGGTAAAAGCTGGAAGTAATGTGAATTTTTACTGTAATACATTTACAGCCTGAACTTGCATTGCTTTGTGCCTGAAAAGATCAAGCGACATTAATATCAATCAATATTTTAAGCGACTTATTGACCTCGACACACAGTCATGCGTGTCTGCAGAAGTCTTCTCTGTGATACTTTGATTTGGCGGATAAAAGTTTTTCAGATGTTTATAATAATGTAACATCTTGTGTATAATGTAACAAAGACAAGACATATATTGGTAGTTAAAGTTAGCTTAAAGGTATAGCTCACCCAAAAATGATATCATGTAATAAAAAAAAAAGATTTTTGTCAATTCTGTAAATGCTAAAAAGGGTTCAGTGTTGTTTTGAACCTCACTTACTTTAATTGTATGGACAAAAACAGTTCAAAATAAACTACCGTTTAAAAGTTTGGGATTTTTTTAGTGTCTTCTGCTCACCGAGGCTGCATTTATTTGATCAAAAATACTGTAAAAATATTGTAAAAGTAATATTGTGAAATACAAAAAACTGTTTTCTATGGGAATATATTTTAAAATGCTGAATTTTCAGCTTCATTACTCCAGTCTTCAGTCACATGATCCTTCAGAAATCATTCTGATTTGATGCTCATGAAGCCAATATTATTCTCAATGTTGAAAACAGTTTTACCGCTTCTTGTTTTGTGGAAACTCTGGTCCTTGATCATTTTTTTTCAGGATTCTTTGATGAACAGAAAGTAAAAAAAAACAGCATTTATTTGTATTGATATGAAAGTCTTTACTGTCATGTTTGATCAATTTAATATAGAAGCTTGTTTTCACCAACGAATCAATTTTTTTTAAAGATAATTACGACTTTTTATCTGCAATTCTGCCCTTTTTCTTACAACTGCAAGTTTATATCTAAAATATTATAAACTTTCAATAGTGAGTTATGAAGTCAAATCTGAGGAAAAAAAATTCGCAGAATTGCATGATATAAACTCGCAATTCTTATAAAAAGTCGCAATTACCTTTAAAACATCCTTGCTGAATAAAAAGTTTCTTTAAACATTTTTTTTAAAAGGATTTCCACAATAGAAAGTCATGAGGGTGATTGATGACAAAATGTACATTTTTGGGTGAATTATCCCTTTGTTAAAGCATGAAAAATCCACATGTAACCTTTGCTTGAGAAGTGTGAAAGGTTAAAAGAGTCTCAGACTTGTTGTCAGAGCATCATAGGAGGCTTCTGTTCTCAGCAATACTTTCCCCTTCTTACTGCTTTGCTTGTGCACTGTACTTGGCTGGTGTATTAACAGCACTATTTTCCTTTTTCAGGATTTGGTCTGCTGATCCAAACTGTCCAAAACTCCAGTCTTCTCAACCTTCTAAACCACAGCCCCTGCGTTCCCAGAATCGGAGCTCCACGCAACCCAAACCGACTTTGTTCCTCTGAAAACGCTCTGGAAACTTGAGAACGAAAAAACCGGAAGGCAATTCATAAGGCGAAATAGATTTTCCATTTCTCCAGCCTTCCACATCCATAACCAGACGGAGAGCTGAAGTAGACGGTCTATTGAATTTGATGACGTGATTGTTGGAGCAATACAGATATCTGGTTGCTTGTGGTTCACTCAGACGTCTGGCTGTCACCTACCCCAACTGAAGCAAGCGCTACCGACAGAGAGGATTCTGGGATAGGTTCATGCCGCGGTTGCGCCGCTGTATGGAGGTGTAAGGGAGGAGCGGGACTCTTGTGGGACGCTGGTGGAGTTCTGGCTGCTGGAGATCATGGGAAAAGAGCAGGATCTTCTGCAAGCGGTCAAGAATGGAGATCTAACTACCACGCAGAAACTGCTGGCCAAGGTCAAAGCCAGCAAAAGCAGTGAGTAACAGTTCATTGCTATTCTAACACAGCTTTCAACGTGTATCCGTGAAGATCTTTGCTTTCGCAGCCCGTCATTGGCAGTTAGGGAGCTAAAAGATGGGCTGTGAACTGTTTGAATAGTTCGTCTGATGATCCTGTTATGAGAGTCAAACACCTATGACTGGGGTTGGGTGATATAACTCAAAAACACTGCATGTATTTGCTCTAAAATGGTCTACAGTGGTGCTCATACCTTGGACTGAACAGATTCTCCGTATGTTTTTAACATTTTCTTCATGCATTGTGAGGGACATTCTGCAAGATGGACTTTAAAGAGTAGTTCACCAATAATTCTGAAAATTGTCATCATTTATTCAATCTCAGTAGGTCCAAACCTGTATGACTTCCTTTCTTCCATAGGACGAAAAACGATGTTTAGCATAATGTTCATGCTTCTCTTTTTTCATACAATGAAAGTAGGTGGTGCGCATTCAAGGACTAAAAAAATTAAAGACAAAAGTAGCAAAGTTTCCTCGTTTTCTCAAGGGAGGAACAGGCTGAAATATTTAGGCTACAATGTGCTAAAATTTTGTTTAACTAAAGAAATGAGGTCAGGCAGGTTTGGAATCATGGTAATAAATGATGCAAGACTTTTAATATTGAGTTAATTAACCCTTTAAACTTGGTTACGCATGCTAATTGATGGTTGAAAGCATGATCAAATTATCCACAATATTTACTTAATAAGCAATATTCATGTAGACATACTCGTGACAAGTCATTGGGAAACGCATACGCACATATTTACTTACTTTTCATTTCACAGGTTTATTTGAGGAGGTCAAAGTTCAGGGCTTAGCATAGATCATAGAATTCATGCCTATTTTTCCCAGTCCCACCAGTTAGTCTTTGTTTGAGGTTTATTTTATCTCCTGGTTGGTGTTCTGTGTGACTGGCCTTTGGAACATCTTGCCAACTGGGTCCCGATAACATCAACAGACTGTACTCTGTGTTTGCGTTCTACTTTTATCTCTTTATGGCAGCACATTAAGAGCCTGTATGCACTCGACTCTCTGTGATGTGGTCCAATCAGGGCAAGAGAGATGCTCCCCCAATAAGACCTCACAAACTGCCAGGCATCGGGGTCTTTTCTCTGTGATAACATATAAAGACAGTTGCAAAGGCAATATGGCGCAAAAATCTGTATGCCGTAGTGTTTTTACTACGGTAAGGAAGCGTTGTTGTTGTGCAAATCAATCGTTACATTTAAAAAAAAAAAAAAACCTTATCTTTTGATCAAGATAATGTACTGAAATTTCGGCTACTGAAAATGTTTGGCTGTTTTAGGTTGACTGAAATGGTTTTGAAGGGCCAAAATCAGTGACAGAAAAATGCATATATTAGCTTTTACTGTTTTCAGCATCTTTTTACTGCACAAAAGGTGGATAAACTACAACAGTTAAGCGTGTCAGCTGTGTGGACACTAGACGATATTAATTTCTCAATTTTAATTGGTAATGATTTGGTCTCTTAAAACTAAAATCTTTTAATCTGTTTTCTGTTGAAATGAAACGTCACTAAACATTTCAAGCGGGTCTGCCATCCAATAATCGCAAAAAGCTTTACGCTTTGTGGCTTTTCAAATGAAGCAAAGTCTGATTCGTCTGATTTTATTACAAAATTCAAAGAATAATTGCTCTTTAAAACGCTGTGAAGAACCCTTAGCGCAGATCAAGCATGCGTGAATTGATCATCTCTTCCTCTTTAACTAGTTCAAGCACGAAATAAACAAGGGTGAAGGGTGAAGCTATGTCGAAAGATACATTACGACACAGTCCGTTCTGAATTTCAACCTGGGAAACATGTCAATAAAACAGCTTACAATGTCATTTCATTTACCAAGCTTGTTAGTTAGAAAAATAACTCAAAGGAAGAGCACTTTGCTAAATAGATGCACTGTATTACATATTCATTATATTTTTTATGAATAAAAAGTATTAATTTCTTAAAAAGAACTAATCTTTTGAATTGAATTTTGAATTGTTCAACTCTGAAAGGAAAATACTCTCATGTGACTTCACACCTGTCCCGACCGTAGCCCTAAATATACCTCTGTACCTTTCAGGTGACCTTTTCACATGTGTGTGAAGGTGCTTGTAATTATCCATTACTTTGTCTTTTGAAGATCGTGTCCTCTTGTCGAGCAGGTGCCTGTGTTTATCATGTTTGCCTGCGCCTCATGGGAAAGAGTATGTGTCTTTTTTTTCTCTACACATCCTAAGATTCCCATCTCAACACCTGGTCCTCTACCTTTACAATTGACTGGTGGGTTTATGTTTGGACTCAAGCTTTAGGATTTGATTTCCAAGGCCAGCGAGGGGTCAGTGTGATAACCCAGCACCACCTCAGCTATTCTTTACCCAAGTGTGTGCAAACACGCACCGATAACGCAGCCACTTCAAGGCAGGACGAGGTGGTGAGCTGATCTCGTGTATAACCTCCTCTTTTGTCTTTTCGGGCCAGAATCAACGCCTGAGCCATTGTGTGAGTGGCACACAGGCTGAGTAATTGCTCCATAATGTCATCTTTAGTGCGCCGAGGGTCATAAACGCTTTCATACAGTCATTAACGCGCGGCGGGCTTTTGTGGCCCTCATCCTTTAGGCTGGAGAAGACCCGGCCAGCTGACTAGCCTACCCAGCATGCCTCCGCCCCTTCGTTCCCGCTGCTTTGTCTCAGTCCCTCAGGGGCTGCGGCGCAGCCTGTCCGATTACCCACGACCCTTTGTTCGAACTCATAGCTTTACTAATTCATCACCTTGTGCTTCGTACACGTGCTCACCCAGACTGCGCAACGCAACAAACAACAGCCTCTATTGCATCCATTGATGATGAACGCATCCGTTGCTCCCCTTGACATCTGCCAGCGCAGGTTTGCTTTCACCCCAGACTCTCATAAATCATGATGAAGACCCAGATGGTGACCAAACAGATTATAGGGTATTATATGTGCAAGAGAGACCCTTCTTATCGTGTCCTGTTCTTATCATGACCCATTTTAGATGTTTATATGTAGTTAAAGTTCTCACGGAGTACATTCGATGTGTGCTGGATTTTGCTGGATCTTCTTGACCTTTTTCTTTCCACCATCTCAATAAGAGACGGAGGTCTGAGGTTTGGGTGGAATTGTGCAGCAATTTGTTTGTGTGTTTGATAATGTTTATTGTGTATTAAATCTATGGCGTAATCCTCTGTGATTCCAGATTTATGTCAGACGTTTGATCCTCTCAGTCCTGTTGTTTTCAGTGTTGGGATGTTTGTTGGCATACATGTTTTCAAAGGAATAAGGTACAACATGATAAAGGGACAAACATTAAAAGTTATCTCTTCCATGTAAATCTGAGTTTTCGTCCTAGCCTGCCATGACAGGCCCATTTTGTCCTTTGGTTTCTACTCGTGTCCCCACCAGAGTGAAATTTCATCTACATGCAGAATTTCCTTTGTTAGTGCAGAAAACTGTGTCATCATAGTGTTGGGTCAGTAAGATTTCTTTGTTTGAAAAGAACTTAAAGGGTTTGTTTCACCCAGAAATGAAATTTCTGTCAATTACTCGCCCTCATGTCTTTCCAAACCCGTGAGACTTTCGTTCATCTTTGAAACACAAATTAAGATATTTCTGATGAAATCTGAGAGCTTTCTGTCCCTCCATTGACGGTCTATGTAACTACCACTTTTAAGCCGCAAAAAGCTAGTCAAGACGTCATTAAAGTAATCCAGTGGTTTAACCTCGATTTTATAAAGAGACGTGAATGCTTTGTTTGCGCAAATAAACATAATTTACCCCTTCATTTACAAAATATAAATCTCCAACACGGATTGACATAATGTCTGCTCTTGTGTCAAGGGGTGACGTGGATTACTTTAATGATGTCTTTACTACCTTTCTGGGGCCTGAAAGCGGTAGTTGCATAGCTGTCAATGGAGGGACAGAAAACTCTCAGATTTCATTAAAAAGGTCTTCATTTGTGTGCCGAAGATGAACGAAAGTCTTAGGGGTTTGGAACGAGATGAAGGTGAATATTTATCATGAATTTTCATTATTCAGCCAGGATCACAAGAAAAATATCAAAATGTGACAGTATAGACATTTATAATGTCACAAAAGCAAGCATGATGATAACTGACAATTTTGTAAATGCATAAACAACAGCAGAAGTGTCATTTACAGTCTTTATAGTTTGAGTGTTGGGTTTCTAAGTGTTTCTTGAACTTCTATGGTTTCTCGCTCTCGGCAGCCAGCAGTTCACCACACAAAGCACATTGTGGTCCACACAAAGCATGTTTATCCTCGTTAGAGAGAATGTACTCCGATGAAGTACCGTTGTGAAGTATTTAATTCGCTGCCATGTCCAAAAATCGGCATTACCTCATGGTTACGTAACATATAAACCACTTTTCTTTTTAAGGTCCTCATAGTTTTTTATTACAGAATAAGATTTTGTTCATACCACCCACCGCTACCCTCCATCACCTTGCATCCAGGGTGCAGAAGATCCCCATCAGTGTTTTCACTTGTTTAATACCGAGTTCAATGAATGTGGTTTTGATCATTTCCACCAGATGGGGCGCACGTTTGTATGGACCTCAAAGAGCCGGTGGTGGTTTCTCAGTTTGTAATGACGGCGCTCTACAGCAGAATCACAGATTATTTCATTTGATCCCCTGAAAGAGCCACTTTGGAGGTTTTTGTTCATTAGTTAGTGGTTTAACTGCATGTCAATGATGCTCCATACTATCAAGCAACCCCCCACCACAACTAATGCCAGCAGGGGAAACTAATGAGATTTTCTCATTTTGGTGGTGGGGGGGACATATTGAAGGGACGTGTTAAAACCCTTTTTGACAGACTGTGAAATTCTGTCTCTGTATCGTAGTTGTCTGTCTAGTCTGACACTGGCCTGCTAAATGTTTGATTGACTCGCTAAAGAGAAACATCCTGAGAGCATGTCAGGGGCTGTTCAAAAGATGAGAAATATCCATATATAAGGCTATAAGGCGTCTGTTATCACCTTAATTATCTATGATCATTTCAACCAAATAACCATATATATATATATATATATATATATGTAGTTAAATTACAAATTACTGTCAATTTAATGCCCTTGCTAAATAAGTCTTAGGGACCCCATACTTTTGAACTGTAGTGTATATCTTTAATATTTGATATATAGACTACATAGATTTATTGCAAGCATATACCACAATTGACAATACTTTTGAGGTTTTCTGAGAATCCTCCACATCAGGTAGTGGCCGAAAGTAGTAAATCAGCATTCAAACCGAACAGTTGAGTGGTTGAAATCATCCTGTTGACCCATGCGGTCTTATCTCCTCATCATGCATTTGTTGCGTCCATCAGCCTCACTGTTGCAGTCTTTGGTGTGTCACGGAAAAGCTTTGAGATTACCGCAATTATTTTCTGCCTATGAATGCGTATTCAAAACGTTATCTTCCTGACACAGATGACTTATGCTGAGAAAAGTACTACAGTCTTGCCTGAGGCCACAACAATGCTGAATAAACCAGAGAACGCCGCGTCCCTCAAACGCCGTTTGCTGAACTTTAGCTTACATTTACAACCAGCCTGCAGTATGCCAGCTCAGCCTGGGGGTTTTGGCTGTATTTAGGGATGGAAAGTTACTATAAGTGCGTACTCAGTAAGACCCCAGCAGAGCTCCATAACACTGCAGTCAATTAATGCTTAAGCCCCGTCACATACGACCAGGGCTGTGCGTGACTACACCACGTTTCTTTTCCACACAGGAATGCGGGAGCAGAATCTGGTAGTACATGTGGAAAATAGGTCAATATTACCTCAGAACAGTGTATGCAGTGACTTATGAGCCACAGCTGCCTTGAGCTGGAGCTTAATAGCGTTTCACAGATATTTTTCTGGCGTTCTTCCTTCTCCGTGCGTGCCAACCATTGTCCGGGCTGCGACATAACACTCCGAACTTTGAATGAGGGGAAAAAATGCACAAGAATAGGAGAGATGATGTCAGCTAGAGGGAATGTACGCCCCACAGCGCTCTCTGTGTCCTCTAATGGAGTTTGAATGAATGCGTTCAACAGGTACAGCAAGACGTTCTGAGGCAGTCGAGGGCAGCGAACTTCACCACACGATATCAGTGTACTGGGATTTGTCCGACGATATTTTGCTGAGTGTGTTTTTGCGCTTGTACCTTGGCTGGTTTAGGCAATGTCATTGACATTCTTCATATTCTGTGATTTGGTTAGACATTTATTAAGATATTTGTCACCTTAAATATTTTTCTAACCTTTAAGGTGATGATACACAGGGCAACTTTTTGAGCAATGTTGCCGTCAACGGGCAACCTGGTGAGACACAGGGCAACGGACAGTTGGCAGCAACCAATCAGAGAGGAGCAACCCAATAAATATTTTAATATAAACAATTTTTAGTCACTTTATTCCAACTTTTGAAATATTTTCTTTGTTTTATTAAATATAAATGCCTTTCTGATCTGATTTGGGAAGAATTTGGCAAAAGGTGGATTCAATCACGTCAAAAGCTACTCTCACGTCCAATCGTCCTTCAGCCTATGTCACTACAGACGTTTAACAGAAGACGACTTTTTAGTATTTAACTGAAAACATTCGATGGCTAAATTTTACGCACATTAAATTGAACATACCAATTTAATACCAATAGCTGATGGTATTTTAAGCATTAAATGAGGTAAAGTTTTGGGTTGACACATGACAACTTACAAGCGTAAAAAGATAAAAGTTCACGCTCCTTTTCTTCGCTCCACTGCCGCTAAACGCCGGCCATCTTGTTTGAGTTTTTTTTTTTAAATCTCCAAGCGAGTTACGTGATCGACTGCGATCTAAAGTATCCGGATAGAAATTTGTTGCTCGTTCTCAATAGGAAAGCCTCCAAGCAAAATTGCTCGGCAACATTGCTCATAAAGTTGCGCGTGTATCATCACCTTAAGATGTATGCATCATTTTATATCTACTTTGATACTCTGATTGGTCGGATGGCCCAGTCTGTTGTGATTGGTCTACCGCTTACAGTGCATGTCAGAAACGAAACTTCCTTTACCGTATCTGAATTTTGGCTCCAGGCTCTTCCTCAATTCTCAGCGATTGTACACACTGTAAAGACAGAAATGATGCTGTCGATTTTACCATCAATTTGAGTGTACATGTCCAACGATGAAACATTGGAAGAACTAGATTTTGGGAAAATGTGCGTACAGCCCTTCAACAAGATCTGTATGTTTGGTCTGCAAGAGAATGTCTGTACATTTGAACTGTATATATGCTAAAAGTTTGTTTTCTGAACTTCAAAAGTACACTTATAGATGACCTCAAAGCTAATAGATTTGGGCTAAAAGACACAGAATAGCGATTTAGTTTTTATGGGCTCTTTAATGTGTCTTAGTGGGATAAATAAAAATGCTCCGGCTCTTTTCATATGGAAATGAACGGACGTGAAGCACGGATACAGCAGCAGAAGTGCTCGAGGCTGTTAATCTGTCACCTTATCTCCTGTAGCGCCTGCGTATCTCAGACGGATACGGTCAATCACATGCCAGCAGCACATGATCTCCGTGGAATAGAGTGGGAGTGGATTCTGGGAAAACCAATGAAAGTTTGGGATAGGAAGAAAAAAGCCATTCTGAACAAAGCATGGGGTGTGAATTTCCTTTTCATCCTGAGAACAAAATGTGTAGCATGTGTGTGTGTGTGTGTGTGAATTACAGTATTAGCTGCTGTATGCATTCTAATGATAAGACTTGTTTTGGCCATGAAATTAGTAAAAAATTATTTTAACATATTTGTGAATCTCGTGAAAACATGTCCAGGCCACTTTTCACCCCAAAATTAAAAGAAAGAAGAAAAAAAACTCTTCTTGTTTAATGCTCCATTTTACTGTAATACTGTTTTTTTTCCAAAGGATGTTTGACATGTACTATCAGGATGTGCAGTATAAATATATTTTTAATCATTTTAATATCTTTTCTTGTGTTACAGTAATGGGAAATTTGAGCTTTGCTGAAAATGTGCTAATTTGTTATGAAAATGAAAAAAATTTATTAAGCTACATATAGGTGAAATATGAAAGAAAATTTGATGTTTATAGAAAGTAAGAATGCATTTGACAGCTGTATGCCACACAGTTTGCGCTCTAAAGTGAAGTCATGAGTTATCATTATTACAGCCTTGATGAAGACACAACCTCAGGTTACTCATGGAGGACTAAAAGGCAGCAATAAGTAAACTGTTAGTCAAGTTGGATAAAAGTCTTAGGTAAATGACTACTGGCTGAACATGTTTGGTAAACCACATCATCATCACATACCACATATTCAGCACTTTTGATGGGTCTCTTCCTCCATCATCATCATCCTCATCATCAGTGTCGTCACCTGTGATAAGTGACACTGTGAATGTTCTGCTGAATCAACAAACCATGAATGCTGATTGAGAGCTGTTACAGCTGTCAACACGAGCTGTGACTCTTTTATATTTGCCTTTTCTGTGTGTATCACACACACACATTCAGAGCACTGATCATTTGCATGCTACGCAGCCTTTTATATGATCGTGCTTTGCATTCTACTCTATTACGCCTAAAATATGCTTTCGAAATCTAAAGCGGTAAGTGAAGACTGAGCTTTGTCATTTTGAGCAACATTTGAGGAATTGCATTGGAATTCTCTTTCAGAAATACCACAATTCTTGACAACACACAGTGGTGAACCGTTTGTAGCTCCATCTAACTGAAGATACATTATCTCACTCAATTCTTTGTAGTCAGAAACTTATGGAAGCTTGTTTCCACCATGGAATAAAAAATAAAAAAGGTTATTGCGACTTTTTATCTCGCAATTATTACTTTTTTCTCAGAATTGCTTGATATAAAGTCGCAATTGCGTGTTATCAAGTAAGAATTGTGAGTTATAAAGTCAGAATTGTGTGAAGTACAGTCACAATTGTGTTATAAAGTCATAAATGCGTTATAAATTAGAATTGCATGATATAAAGTAGCAATTGCATTATAAAGTCAGAATTGTGTGATACAAAGTCGCAATTGCGAATTATGAAGTCAGAGTTGCATTATAAAGACACAATTGCGTTATAAATTCAGAATTACATTATTAAGTCACAATTGCGTTATAAAGTCAGAATTGTGTGATATAAAGTCAGAAATGCATGATATAATGTCGCATTTGCGGGATGTAAAATCAAAATTGCGTGATATAAAGTCAGAATTCTGAGAAATAAACTCACAATACTGAATTCTGAATTGGACTTTTTAACTTGCAATTGTGAGAAAAAAATCAGAATTGTGAGATATAAAATCACAATTTTGAGAAAAAAGTCAGAATAGCTAGTTTATATCTTGCAATTATGACTATTTCTTCCAATTGCAAGTTTATATTTTGCAATTTTGACTTTATAACACACAATTGCAACTTTATATGATGCAATTCTGAGAAAAAAGTGAGAATTGTGTGACGTAAACTCGCAGTTGTGAAAAAAATGTCAGAATTGTGAGATAAAAAAATGCAATTAACTTTTAATTTTTTTTTATTATTTCATGGCAGAAACACGCTTCCAAAGGAACTGATCCTAGATCAGTTGTTTTCTCTAAACAATAGCAATAAATGCTGCAGATTCAACTTCAATGACTTAATTTGGAGTGCTGCGTGAATACAAGTGTTATTTTCAGTTTTTTCTCACATGATGCAACCAATGCAATTGTCCAGATTGGGAAAACCCAAGGCTGAAACTGATGTTTCCCTCTTGTTGTACAATCTCCGCCTCTTCTGTTGTTGCTTTTGAGTCATAGTAGGAAGCAGCAGGAGGAAATTACTGCTTGTTTTAATCCTTGTTGAAAAGCAATCCCCTCGTGGGCACTGGCATAACCTTGCACCTGTGATCTAGATGGTGCTTTTGTGCCATTACAAATTTGAAAGCCCTTCTAAAATACTTTACTCAAAGTGTTGGTTCAGAAAAGCAGCTGCGACGCTTTCACGTAATTTAGATTGACAGCATCTTATTTTTCTCTGTTTTGACAGGCTGCACTTTACATTTATGGTTTGTTTTATTACTAGCTTCATAACCTGTTTGCACTTTACTCATCAAATTGTAGTTTTGGAGCTCTTGCACACATAGGCCTATAATTAAAGCGTCCTCTTGTCACAAAGCAGTTGAGAAGTTTTTTTTCTCTTCTGGAACGGCGAGAACATTTCCTTGACACAGTGCTATTTTTTCATCAGATGTTATGTATCTACTCCTCTGAGACGTGCAGAAACACCTCATAAGCAGCCCCAGATGGAATCTGTGGACTTTTTCCCCACATTTTACATTCTGATTTTTGGGGAAAATCTGCTTGATGTATTTAACCATGGTGCACTGTGTTAACTGAAGTGACAGCATATTACAATGATAAATTCCTTTTTTTTTAATGAGATTGATGATTTCTGGAAATCACGCACTGTTCCAATACCTGGATAGAGTGTCTTCACAAGAGATCAGTCCAATTCAAAACTGTATGTTGTACAAAAACACCTTAAAAGTAGTTAATACAACTTTTTTTAGGAACAAACCGAAGTCAAGTTTCCTTGTAGTTCAGTTCTCTTTTCTACATTCTGCATATTCAAACGGGTGCATCATGTTTAGTTGTGACTAGGGCTACACAATTAATCTAAAGAACTTAATTGTACGGACATTACGGGTTATTTCAGCAGAAATGTACTTACCCTCAAGTTGTTCCAAACCTGTATGAATTTCTGGTAGCACTTTAGTTTAGGGTCCACTTCTCACTATTAACTAGATGCTTATTAGCATGCACATTACTAGGATATTGGCTGTTATTAGTACTCAAGTTTCCCTTTAAAGGGTCCTTGGAAGGCAGCCTTTATTTCGAGTGCTTCATTCAGCTCATTTTGAAGCGTTTCCTTCATATCCTTAAATCTCACACGATCCTCTGAAGTCTGCACACATTCCAGTTCACTAAAAAGAACTTAAAACGAATTGGCACTGAGCTTGTCTGAGTTCATTTTGAAATGTAAGACATAAATAATGATTTTAGAGATGAGGGTGTACGTATTATCTTTTATTTTGGTGTAAATTAATCACTTAACACTTAACTGCCAATATTGTAATACAGTTGGAGACCACAGACACGGTATTGCATCAAAAGAAAGCCAGCTGATATAAAGGTAAAGTATTTTTCTAAAGTTGGGTTTTAATGGTATTTTCGTGCCGTTACTGTGGGGGCGAGAGAACATCACATAAGCTGACTTCATATATTGACGCTGATTTTCCTAAAATGTTTTATTTTAATAATTTACTCACTGTTATGGTGATTAGTGTCCGATCACCCGAAAGCAACTGCATTTTATTGATCATCAGCTAATTTCAAATTTTAAACTGTTTTCGACTTACGTTCCATTTCATTCATGGCAGTTTGGACGTCGGAGATACTCAGCTGCGGCGATGTGTGATGCAGTAGCGCTGTCATACTCAGGGTTGGGGAGTAACGAAACACAAGTAACTTAGTTACGTATTTAAAATACAAAATGTGAGTAACTGTATTTCATTACAGTTACATTTTAAGCGGGTGGTAATCAGATTACAGTTACATCTGAAAAGTGTTTTAGATTACCAAAGTGATTACTTTGAATTTTAATGTCATTTAAACAGCGATTGGTGATTCTCTGACTCTGACCGTCTGAAAAAGTGGAGTTGAGTTTCATCAACATTTTAATAATTTTAAGAGGGATCATAAAAATGTTGTTATTTTTATTTAGTTCTGTCCTGAACAAGACAAAATGACTGAATTACTAAAAAAAAATTGCCCGACTGTCAATTTAACTGTCCTGTCATGACCTGATGATCCACGACTGTTTTCATTTTTTGTGATAGTTGTTTGTGAGTCATTTTATAATTCACTCGTCACTGCAACTTTTTCTCATGATTTGTTTTTTCCCCTCACAATTGTGAGTTTGTATTTCACAATTCTGACTTCTTTTTCTCAGATTTAAACTCACAATTGCAAGTTATAAAGTCAGAATTGGGAGATATAAATTTATCTCTTAATTTTGACTTTTCTCAATATTGCGAGTTTATATCTCATAATTCGGACTTTATAACTCACAATTGCAATTTTATATCACGCAATTCTGAGGGAAAAAGTCAGAATTGTGAGATAAAAACTTTTTTTGTGTTTGTTCCACACTTATTAGTATTCCAAAGTATTCTAAAGTATTTAGATTAAGTTACTAAACTTGAGTAATGTAACGAAATACGTTACAAATTACTTTTTAAAACATGTACTTTGTAATCTGCAGTGAAATACATTTTAAAAGTAACCAACCCAGCCCTGGACATATCTAGCTATACCATATTATTTAGTCTATAACTCTTTTATTTTTTAGCATTTTTGGGGGGAGTAAAATTGACATATGTGGTTTCAACTAGATGCATCCCAGACCACCACCTGAAGTGGTTTGACCGATCGGATTTAAATCTGTCTCGAATGCATTTCGGAGGGCATTTACACCTGGTCTTCGCTATCCGATCAGAGTAAATGCATTAATTCACCAGATGTGAAGGGCTGGAAGGACCAGGACTGAAAACCACTGCTCTATTACAATTTCTAGAGGAAGCAATTTGTGAAGGGGCAGGGAATGTGTCGAACTTTGTGAATGACAGGCATTCCAGTTCTCGGCTTTCAGCATGTACGTATTCCCAGAGGACCTGCCCATCTGTCAATTTATAGTTATTTAACAGAGGATATAAAGCGTTTTGCTTTCTTGCGAGTCGCGGGGCCTCCTCTCCGCTCTCCCCAGCGGTCGGCCCCGCAGCTGCCCGGCCCCATCATTTGGCACGGAGATGAAAGCGTGTCTCGCGCTCTGCTCTGTCCTCTGTGACATGGCCTGACCGCAGTGCAGTCACAGACGTGCCCATTAACTGCACCACTAGCCCTGTGACAGCACGACTCCGCTGACACAACAGACACCCCGAGACTGAGACGGGGCTGAGAAATCTGTCATGCGTGCAGTTTGCACACCCATAGAGTTCTATTACTGATTTATTAGTATGAGATTGCTTCCTCTGTCTCTAGAGATCTTTTTTTTTTTTATCCGACTTTAAAGGAAAACCAGGATTGGTTTCTTCAGGACATAAAAACATGGAATGTGTTTGGTTTGGATATGCATAGCCTTCCAGAGGCCACAGATCCAGGCATTGGCAGCGGCAGGCTGCCACAGTCTCTCTATAGAATGGCAGCCCTCTTTGAAACGTTTTGTTGCCATTTCAAAAATGCAGCCTTGTGTTTAAAGTTGAAGGCGTGGCAAAAACCGAATGTGATTCTATTACTTTCCTCAGTACATTTAGGACTAGATCTCACGAGTGGCTTTTGGTGAAATTGGATGCTGCAGCTGTGCATTTGATCTAATATACTGAAAGGTCTGAGCTTGAAAGCAAATTGAATCATTGCAAATTACTTTGGCATTTGCATTAAAGTGTTTGTAACAATGTAAGAGACTTCATTGAGGAGAACGAACTTTGAGAATGAGCACAGTGGTTTTTCACTTTTTCAGTTTAAGAGAATGATCACACTTTTACATTGTGTTGAAAAAGGCCAACGGTCATATGAGTTGTTTGTTTTAGCATTGGTTTGCCAGCATGGAATGACTTTGAACACTCTCCCACAAGAGCAGTTGGAACTTATTGTTTCCTAAGCTTAAGGCTTTGGAGTTAAAACTAATCTTGTGCTCAACCTTTGCCCTCTGAGATCAACTCCAACTTAAATTTATGGACCCTTTTAGGGGACGTCGCAGACCTGTTCTGAAGTCCTCTTCTCCTGTGGATGAAATGACCATAATCCTTTAAAACTTGAAATATGAAAGCCAAGATGAAAGTTTTCACTTTTCCTCAATAATCTAATGAATGGATTAACTTTCTACATTCAGAGCCTTTATTTCTTGACATGTGACCTTTTGAGACCGATTGCACCGGTTATGCGTAAGGTACCTTAGCTGTGTCGGAAGTCATTATGTGACTACAAATTACTTAAAACTTACTAAAGTTTTACCTTCAGAAAAAATGGTGCAACCAAATTAAGAACAGAGTTTACTTTGTTACAAACGAACTAATAGTTAGCAGTGGCCCCTAGCGTGAACTTTCTGCCAAGTTTAAATAAGAACTTTAGCCTTTTTTCGACTTTTATCCGAGGGCTCTGATGCATATGTTTAAAGACAGAGCTCTGTGGCGTGTTTGAGTTGGCTGCATGCGTGACCACATGCTCCTCTGGGCCCATCTGCAACGATTATTTATTTACACGCTGTGATGCTTAACCCCGAGCAGGCAAGGGCATCCCAAACCTCAGCAGCAGGACAGGGCGAACTCTGTACGTTCCCTGCGTCTCTTTAAACTTGACGCTAATCCATCCTCCATACCTCCCTCAATCATACTCGTAGCCCTCTTGATTTCTCCCTAGACGTCACTGTTGACATTCTCAAGGCTCCAGAGTCAAGAAAAATGAGCCCCTGCCTCCTAAAATTACTTTTTTTGTTGTTGGCAAATTACAGAACAGCACTAAATAGATGTTGGTTTAGAAGTAGTGTCATGTAGGGGTGACACGAAAACACTACAGGCTTGAGGTTACGTTAGTGCTGGAGAAAACACTGGAAGGAACTAACAAACAGCTCCTTACCAGATTGAATATGTCAAAATAAAGTGTAGAGACAAAGTTTTCCTGACATTGGCGACTAGATTCAAAATGATAGTCCCTTGCATTTGCAACCATTTTAGTTGCAAGTAGTTTAGTATGGGCTTTTCTTTCTTGCATGCCTACGGCACAGGAAAGACAGATATTACACAGATAAAGACCATCTTTATCTCTCAAGGATGACCTGACGTCTCTGTTATCAGGGCTTCATCAGGGGTCTTGAGAACAGGCTCACGTGAGTCTCTGCATTCCAGTGTGGAAAGGTTTAAGTGTGTTAAAAGTCTGCCATCTCTGCTAAAAGACGATCACTGTGAGCTGGGCCAGTTGTTCACCTTGTTGTTTTGCCCGTAATTCTGCAGTAATCATCCCAGGGGAACTGCTGGCGATAGTGTGGAACAAATTACTGGGCTCAGTTTAACACATTTGTGCCCTACTTCCCCCCACCCCACACACACTTTTTCTTAGATGCATATGAAATGTAGAGTATGTAGTTTAGCCCGACAGCCTGACACATCTCATAGTGCTTAAGACTGCTTTTTCAGTCAGAGGTATCTTCATTTTGAAGTACGAGCCATTGTTGCCAAGTAGATTGTACATGTTTAAAAGTTTAATACATGATCTCACCAATGAAAGGTTGAAATAATTCATTGAAATGGATGATGGACATTGAAATATAGCTCATTTCCAAAATGAGATCGAACTTCCCAAGTATTTTTGATGTTAAGGTTTAATCCAAAGAGAAATCACAGTGGCCATTTTGTGAAACAAGGAACTGCCATGGAATAAATCCAATCCCTAGATATTAAGTGCCATGGCACATGTGCTATCAACAATAAAAGTGTTTCTTGAGTGACCTCACCAGGGGATCTTCTCACCCACTGCATGGAGACCTGGAAGCATTTTACTGGGGAAGACTGAACGGACACAATAGTCTAAGTGATCCTACTTTTTGGAACAATGGTCTAGGGAAGGAAGTGCAATAAGGGGCCTATCCCAAGTCCTTGAAAGCCTGGCTGCTTTCGATGGGGCCCATGTCAACAGACCCCCCACCTAATCTTGCCAAGGGTCACACTTGCTTTTGCACCCTCTGTCCCCGCTCTAACAATCCTTCCAACTGTGCAGAATCCCAGCCCCCTGCCTCTGGTTTGGGATGGCACAAACCGGAAAAATGTCTCACAAAGGGAGGTGTATTCTTCCATGAAGAAAACAATGTGTAAACAAAGAAGACCACCAAAGACATGGTAGGTGAACTGCAACTGGGTTTGTCTTTGCCTGTTGGAGCAGAAGTGCGCTGCGCCACCCTGTCTCTCGTCTATCTATGTGCTCCTCACAAGAGCCAGATTGAAAGCAAAACAATGAAGTTGGGTTGGAATTTGGTGTCATTACGTAACTTGAGACCGGTTAAGAGAAAGAGCTTGACGGTGAGAGGGATGATGTATTTGCCCTGATCAGGGTCTAAGATGTCTGTCTGTAGATGTGGAAAAGAGCCCAGATGTTCAATGAAGTGTTGGAGGAAGTCTTGATGACAGGATATGGATGTTACCTTAAACACTATCTAGGACTACTGGAGGAAGCCTAATTCCTGCTTCCTGTGATCTCATGCTTCCGGTGACATAATCAAGCAAGGGCTAAGGAAACAGCCAAAATGTGCATACTATATGGCCAATGTGGACACTCAAACAACACATATATGTGCTTATTATTACATGGTTGCAAGGTTTTTCCTAGCCTAAGAGAGCGCTGTTCATTCACTCCCCACCTCCCACCTTCATTTCCTGCTGCCACTGAGACTCAACCCCATTAGGCCACAACTGCCAATGCCCATTTATAAGGGGGTATCCACATATCTTTTTGCCCTTGAAGTGTACTAGCTTTTTGTTATTAGTTTTCTTGGTGAGGATTCTGTTTGCAGAATTGTGTTAGCACTGCAGGGCTCTGAAACAGCCTAGTTTTGTTAGCAAGACTGTTTCCCAGCGATGATATGGTACAGAAATCCAGAGGGGTAGTTGTCGCCAGCCTCATTCACACAGCCGATAAGAGGACCAGGGGAAGTGCGTTTCTCCTTCTCCAAACATGTAATCTCCCAGCACTGCAGGCGCTCCATTGTCAGGTCAAGAGGACTGGAATGGAGCTGTGAACTTCCTGGAATCTGCCACCTCTGACTTTCTGTTGTAATTCTTCAGGCCACAAACTTTTGCCACATGTGCTATGCAGTCAGCCTCTTCCTTTTGACTACTTTCTGTTTAATCAAGTGTCTTAAGTAGCCATTACCAAAGAGGAAGGCTGTCAGTCATTAAGCCATTGTTCAGTGGTCATGACTATTTAGGGTGGCTTGGTGTGCAGGAAGGAGTGAGTGTATAGAAATCAAACATCAAACATTCTGCTCAATGATCAAAGCTGCACTTGACAACAGTTTGTTGGATAGAGTAGCTGTTAATACAAGCATAGGGAAAGGTCAACTTCTCCAGAATTTGTTTCCAGTTTATTTTTTGAGTCAGTCTATCGACTGTACCTGGTTTGGAATTATACGAAAATACTAAACAGGACAGGGGCTTCCAGTCCTGTTCCTGCAAGTTCAACTTCCTGCAGAATTTAGCTCCAACAAACCTGCCTGAAAGTTTCTACTGATCCTGAAGACCTTTATTAGCTGGTACAGGTATGCTTCATTGATGTTGAAATGGTTCCCCAAGAGCAGGATTGGACACCCCTGATATTGGCTCTTGAAATTTGCACTGGCCTTTCCTATACCCACCATAGTGTTGTGTTGGGATTTTGGCCATACATTGTACCAAGTCACTCTCCATTTAATGCTGCACCACTATGCCAAAAAAAGTGATTTTCCTTACGTTCTGTAGGGTATGCAAAACTAGAAAACCATACTTCAGTTTGCAGAAATACTGCCATGCATAGATACCAAATTCTTCAAATGCACTCTTTTTCAAACTAACTAATTGAACCAAAATCAGACATAAAACAGGCCCTTGGGTTTCCAACTTGTATCTTTAACTGTTGTGCCCCCAGTGCAGCTCATTAGTCACAAGGTTCTCATTCTCATTCATGTGATATTTTAATATGGCAGCATTCCTGGCTCATTTCAGATGGAGCACAATCTATGTACAACTCCAGCCAGAGTAAAATCATGAGCCATGCTTTTCCTTTGGGTGTGTATGTTTACAGCTTGGCTCCAACGCATTGTCAGTTATAGTAGTGAAAGGCGTTGGCTGTTCTTTTGTACATGAACGTATAATTGTGTACTTTTGATATAAGCAGTGGTTGTCTAAATTTAATGTTTTCTTTTTTATAAAAGACCTCACAAAAACATAGCAGAAACCTGAAGTCAGCATTGCAGTTCAAGAGCTAAATTCTCAATTGTGCATAGTTGAGCAAAAAATGGCCAAATGCATTCTTGTGGCGGAAAACCCTTTATGCTTTATGCCTGGCACTTTTAGCATAAAAAAATAAGTAGTTATTCTAAGCCTTACCAGTGTGGTAACCAAAGAGGAGGTGCTTTTAAATGGCATTAAAAATAACTTGAACAAATGTTTAGCAGATTTTTTTTTTTTTTTAGCACAACCAGTGTAGTCAGGTTCAAATATAAATGACTTTTTAGCAGGGTCTTTTTAATGAATTGGTCAAAAAAGACTAGCCAGACACAAATCAGATCCCTCAAAAGTACTAAAAAATCGTTAATTTCCTTTGGTTTTCCACTCTTTAAGGAAGAGCTCTTCACTTCAAAGATTCTAATTATGTTTGGAAGGTAACTAGGCTTCATTGCGACCTTCTCAATTAACCGCTCGTGTGAATTGAGGTTATAGAGCTTGTCTTCAAAGGGTTTTTTGTGTGTTTTGGTCACTCATGGCTGTGACAGCTTCATAATAAGGACGGGCGATGGATCATCAGTGTGACTCCACATCGTGGGTGTATCCAGTGTCTGTGTTCTAGGTCCAATTCTATCCCAATGCCCCCCTGCCTTGAACTTTGACCTCACCGAACTGGGAATACAAACACTGATTCACCTTTAGGCGGACACCGTGGTTCCTCTGACGTTCCTGTGGTCCGGTTAAATTGTTCTGTTTTTACACGGGAAGAATTTGGAAATACAAAATAAAAGCTGGTGTAAAACAGAAAGTGTGGATTGAATAATGAAACAAAATATAATCAAGTAGCATGGAAAAGAATTCAGGCCACATTTTCAAGTGTGAATGTAGCTACAAATTCTCCATAGCTTTTATACCTTCTGACAATATTTTATATTTTTGGAGTATTATTTCAACAATCCAGCCATGCAGTGTAGCTAAATAGATCCCAATTTCACTTTCAGAAGAAGTTTTCAGAGACTAAATAGTGAGACAAAAACATTTGCAGACTTTTGTGAATTTTGAGGGATGTGGTGAATCAGAGTTTTGATGTCTTGAGTCCATGTGCTGCAGTGAAGAATTGCCTCCCTTAAGGGCCACAATTGCTGAAGATCAAAGACTCCAAGATCACTATTGAGTGGTCTCTTATTTTCCATCCTCCTGCCAGTTTAACGCCCTCTGAGCTGTCCAGTGAGGTCAGGCAGAGGTCAGAGGTTAATGAAGTGCCCTTTGTTGCTCACAGGAATAGACAGTGTTATTTAATCCTGTATCTCCTGGCAAGCTAACAGGCATCTCCTGAGGTCCTCAGACCTTCTCATCAGTCTGGATCCCACACTCTCTCTGGGGCGCTGATGGGAAAGACCTAGCAACTACCTGTAAACTACCTAGCTACTCATTTTTAGCATGAAGTTATGAACCTGAAAGTTAAAGGTGCGGTCATTTCTGCACTGCTAGTGCGCTGTCTAATAACCTCCTGCCAACCATCAAGAACACTCTAACATCTGCCTTGCAGAAATCTAGCATCCTCTCATAATACATCTATTTTTAAAGAGCATCTACTTAGCAAGGCCTACAAACCCTACAGTTATTCTGACTTTTCTAGTTACACGTTTTTGTATAAAATTCAATCGAATATGTCAGTGTTTCTGTATGTGGGACCTGACTATAGTCAGGGTTGGGGAGTAATGAAATTCAAGTAACTTAGTTACGTATTTTAAAACAAAATGTGAGTAACTGTATTTCATTACAGTTACATTTGAAATGGGTGGTAATCAGATTACAGTTACATCTGAAAAGTGTTTTAGATTACCAAAGTGATTACTTTGAGTTTTAATGTCATTTAAACAGCAATTGGTGATTCTCTGACTCTGACCGTCTGAAAAAGCCGAGTTGAGTTTCATGTTTTCCACTGTTTTCATGTTTTGTGATTGTTGTTTGTGAGTCATTTTATAATTCACTCGTCACTGCAACTTTTTCTCACAATTTGTTTTTTCCCTCACAATTGTGAGTTTGGATTTCACAATTCTGACTTCTTTTTCTCAGAATTGCGAGATTTAAACTCACAATTGCAAGTTATAAAGTCAGAATTGGGAGATATAAATTTACAATACTAACTTTTTTTCTTACAATTGTGAATTTAATATGTGAGTTAAATATCATAATTCTGACTTTTCTCAATATTGCGATATTGTTTATATCTCATAATTCTGACTTTATAACTCGCAATTGCAACTTTATAGTACACAATTCTGAGGGAAAAAGTTACTTTTAAAATTTTAAATAATTTTTTGTGCTTGTTCCACACTTATTAGTATTCCAAAGTATTCCAAAGTATTTAGATTAAATTACTAAACTTGAGTAATGTAACGAAATACATTACAAATTACTTTTTAAAGCCTGTATTTTGTAATCTGTAGTGAAATACATTTTAAAAGTAGCATACCCAGCCCTATTTATAGATGAGATATTAAAAATCACAAGGTTATACAGACACATTCCACGGCATACCATGAATAAAAGACATCTATCAACACACAGCCCTCTCATTTGCTTCACGTGAAACATCAGCCAAGAGTCCTTAGAATGTGTGCTCTGGACCAAGAGACAAATAGAAAATCTCCCGAATCGATGGAGATTGCTGCTGGTGTGATGTAAATAGTGATATTTGAAATATTAGCCGATTAGTAAAAATATAATCTGGCATCCTGCTTTCTAGTCATTAGTATCAGATCTAAACCACTATGGCTTGGTTCACACTGCACACAACTCCAGGTTGTGTCTCATATGTGAGATTTTGATGCACATCTCAGCCCTAGTGTCTTGTCTTACTACAAAAGTATAATTTTTGACTGACTTTCTTCATGTGAAGCTGACATATGTGTTCTTTAACTTTTGTTGTAGAGTTACTGGGCTCCACCAAGAGGCTGAACATCAACTATCAGGATCCAGATGGGTGAGTCATTGTTCTGTTTTGGGTGAATCTCATGTCCAGGTCAAAACACAGGGATTCTGAAAGGATTCTGAAGGTTCCTTTTTTAATAACACCTGAGGGAAGTAGTTTTGTGTATTGTTAGTATTATGTTTGGGAATGTATTCATATGACACATCTGCAAAACTTAAGGATGAACTTAAATCTTAATGATACTAAAAATAGCAATTTCTAGGGCCGGATTTACTAAACAAGTAATTAACAAACAATTAGCATGAGAGCGCAATTCCAAAAAAGTGCAGATAGGATAATTTCCTTCACGCAATCTATTCAAGAGCAGCACAAATACAGTAAGCGTCTGATTTAACACATACTTTTTTGGGCATTTAATAATGGTGCAAATACCAGTAAATTGACTAGCTCAAACCTTAGTAAATTGGTTTGCGTGATTCATTTAAATTCTCTCCTCCCAGTAATTTTGCATCCGAAAGGGAAACTCCTACAAATGCGTATGCAATAAGGTCAGCCACACACGCCTTTTCAGCACTAATGTTTCACTGCGTGTCTTTAGTAAATCCCGACAGTCTTTTTTTAACGGCAAAAATCTGTTAGTAAATCTGGCTCATAATATCTTTAATTTGATGTTGGCGCAAAAAATGTTATACATATTGCACCACGATTCAGAAGTCTGGGGTCAGTTCGATTTTTTAACGTCTTTGAAATTATTATTCAGAGATGTGTTTTTTTCTGTATTTCTACAGATTTCCGCATTTTCTGCCCTGAAAAGTATCTATGACCCGTGTGAATTGTATAACTCTGAGAAATGCCGGTTACTGTATGATTATTGAAATTGCAAAATGGCCTTAAGCAATTAAACGTTTTCAAAGATATTTATTGTGTGCATG
The DNA here is from genome assembly GCA_037194245.1 of Opsariichthys bidens. Taxonomy (NCBI): domain Eukaryota; kingdom Metazoa; phylum Chordata; class Actinopteri; order Cypriniformes; family Xenocyprididae; genus Opsariichthys; species Opsariichthys bidens. The sequence continues at coordinate 6,463,569 of CM074277.1, read as the reverse complement.
GACTTCACGAGCGCGCGGCACCGTCTGCGGGACACCATTAACATGTTAGCCAGGGTTCAAAGGGCCAAACAAATGTAAAAATTGCCATTGAAAGTTGCCTGGTAACTTTTTTATAATTTTGACAATGCATGGTGAACTGATGAACAAAGACAAAGGAAACGGAACTGGGAACAGTGCAAAGCTAACAAGATAACAACTCGAACATACATGAGACTTTTTTTCAAATGTAATTCATTCCCGTGATGTAAAGCTGAATTTTCAGCATCATTACTCCACTCTTCAGTGTCACGGGATCCTTCATAAATCATTCTAATATGATGATTTTCTTCTTAAAAACATTTATTATTGTTATCAATGTTGAAAACAGTTGTGTTGCTTCATATTTTTGTGGAAACTGAGATCATTTTTGATAAATATAAGCATTTATTTAATTTTGTAATGCTGTGTCTTTACTGTCACTTTTGATGAAATAAATGTGTCACAGCTGAATAAAAACTAATTTCTAAAAAATAAAAACACCAGAAAAGTCTCACTGAACCTAAACCTTTGAATGGTGGTGTACATATATGCTGCTCATAGTCTCTCCCCCGTTAACATCACAGCCTCACATCCCATGAAAGTGTCACTGTGATCATGTTCATGCATGTTGACTTCCTGTGACGCATCAATCCTCTTTGAATAGTTTTGAAATTGACAGGGACACTTTTGCAAGTTGTTGAATCACATCAGCACACTCGCAGTACTGTTTCAGACTGACCGCTGAATAATAACTTGCTTGTGTCTTCATCCATCTTTGCTGAAATGATCATGTTTGGTGTACTATGAGCTATTAGTCTGTGTTTATAAGACTAGATCCCTTCAGCCAGATATTTTACCTGTGGTTCGTCTTAAACTGACCAAGGTTCGCTGCTCCCACAGTCCATTAAAACATGCTATGTCAACAGTGTCTTTGAGATAAGATGGGCCTCTCACAGGGCTGTAAAACGGTACATTGACCTCATATATTTAAGTCGAGACTTTGGTGACATTTAGGTGCTTGTTTTTGGGTAGCCCCCCACCTCCCAGTTGTAAAGAAAAGAAAGGAGGGTGGGCCAGTCGAGGGGTCAGAGATGGCCATTCGCGGATAAGGACCGTAACGAATTAGATAGGAGTGTTTACAAAGCGCAGAACAGCCATTATTGAGGCCGGATGGGAAAAGCAAAAGAAAAACAGGGAATGATGGATGGAGATTTATGGGAGTTGTTGAGTGCTGATCCATGCTTTCGTGTGTAGCTGGTGTGAACAAATCTGCCACTATATGACATTTTAAATGGATAACCAGAAATATTCAAGATAAAGTCTCGGGTCTTTAAAGTGGTCCACTCTTAGATGCATCAGTCACGTTGTTTTATTTTGTTCGGTGAAGTTGCCATGGTATCTTCTGACCGGCTTTTGTTATATAACATCTCTATCCAATGGAAACTTACTGACAGAAGAGAAAAACAGGAAAAGGGGTGAAAGGATGCGGTCGAATTCACTCGGAGTGTGTGTAACACAATCATGCAGAGACCTGTATCACTTATTAAAGGGAATAAAGTACATAGACTCACCCATGTGTAGGCAGAGGAATCTGAATCTTACGAAATCTGCAAAGAGTCATACTACTTTCCAAAATCATAAGCAACGAGTAGAATTATTTGTGCGTATAATATTTTTGTTTATACAATTTATAAAGAAAATTTAGGTACTTTTTAGGACTTTTCATTACAATTATGTGACATGCGGGAAAAAATATGTATATTGTGGCCACGAATTAACCAACGATATAATAATTTGTTCCCTTTATTTTTTAAATCAAAACGAGGGGGTGAATTAGTACAATGTGGCCATGATGTACTAAAACGAGAGAACGAATTCTTAAAGGCACAGTGTGTAAGTTTTGCCACTAGAGGTCGCTTATTCAAAACAACCTCAGTGAGTTTTCGTCTTCACCTCCATAGCTGATGGAAAGCAATCTGATGTGTTCATGAATGAGCGAATGCATTAAAGTTTTATTCACGTTACTGTGGTACAAAGCAGGGCGGCTCCGAGAGCCTGGGACATTTTACAATGCTGCCGCTCCTTTCGTTTTGTTGTTTGTTTATTATACGATTAAAGTCACGTTTAACACCTGCCTCCTTCTTCCCTGAACTTGAACTTTGTTACAGTTGAGGGAAGTTTGAACACTTCATATTATTTTCATTCTAATGAAAATAGTGCCAATTTACTACTCATACAGGTCACTTTATTTGACGAATTAAAATTGTGGGGTGACGCAACGCAGTTTTACTTCGTCAAAACAATTATACTAAAAATACATTTAAGTTTATTGAAAGTTATGTGCTGGTTTGAGACACTTGTACAGTGCAGTAAACTAGATCGGTATTAGAATATCATATATTAATAAAAGCTGGATGAGTTGTGTTGCTAAAATGCCATGCAATTAATTTTAAAATATATTGTATGGGGAAGGAATTTACTGTTAATACAAATAAAAGTCTTTCTGATTATGCTATCTTAGCCACTTGAAAAAATAGTGTTGTCTCTGAATGAGGCGTTCTATGCAAGTAAAACAGGAAATCGAGGGTAACGTGGATATGATGCCATTGACAGGCGACACAATAACACGGAACGTTACACTGGTTAAAACTGCTGATTTCTCTGGATTTAAACAATTTTGGAAACTTTTGGGATAATGTAAGTACACAAGTCAACAAAATATATAAGATTGTTCTAGTGGTTTTTGGCTATTGCAATCCAAAATTATTACATATTGTGCCTTTAATTCTTGGCCACTGTGTATTTATTTTTGTCTGCATATCATGTGCAGGGCTTCTTACAATTAAGCACATTTCTGTACTTATATTATGCTGATCAAAAAATACACAAATTTGCAGTAATTAGAATGGGATAAAATCACAACTGAAGAAATTACAAAAAGGGCATTGTGGCAGTGAGATTTAAGTTATTATAAAAAAAAAATCTTAATAGTGATAGTACTATATTTTCTCTATATTACTTTTTATTTTATTTTCATTTTTTGGACCTGGAGATGTTTTTGTCAGATACAGCTATCTAAACAGCTAGGAAAGCCCTTGTTTCTGCATGCCACCTAATGATGACCTCAGCATGCATCATAAACGGTTCTTTTGATTGTGAAATTTTTTAATAGCTTTGCATGCCCAGGTCTGTTTAGTAAAAGAATTTTTTTTGTAAATGCAATGAATGAAATTTGTGGGGGTTCAGCAAATAAGAGTGGTGTAGCATTGAAGTTTTTGCTTGTCTGTGAGACAAATTAGTATTTGAGCCGCCTTTGACTTTCTGGGGAACTGTTGGGATTTGTATAGGGGGCGTTTCCATGGCAAACGTCCTGGAATGTGTGTGAATGAATGGCCAGGCTGGTGTGAGAGGGACTCTTTGGAGCCCTGTCCTTTGTCCACCCAGGGCTGTGCTGCCAGGACACATCAAATCTGTCCTGACATCCCGCGAAATGAAGGCGAAAGTGGACAGGGCTTGTAACACAAGACCCTCGCTGAGTTCTGGGAACTTTTCCGAATTGCGTGTTTGTGGGTAAATCAACAACTGCTCAATATCGCTGCGGGCAGTCATCGGACTGTCTGACCTGCTCTTGATATTTCCTGGGGTGCAAAACTTTGTTTTTGTCTGGTGTGATGGCCAAATGCAGCCAAATCGTGTAACTGATGAAGAAAATGATAGTATTCCAATTAATTGAACAAGTTTCATTGTATGTTTGAAACATTTTAAGTATTAGGGGCAGTAATTGACCCTTTGCAAGGACCCGCCCCCTTTAGTTACTGTTACAATGTATGACAAGCCCCTCACTCTCACGCCACACATCATGTTCTCACGCAGTGAAAAATACATCCCGGAGCAAAGAGGACACTGACAACACGTCGACAGACAAGACAGACCAGGTTACTTTTGATATGAAGTAGTTTCATATTTAAAATATTGTAATTTTTTAAAGAAGTTTAAACAATAAATACCATATAGTAGCTTTTTGATGTGTCGTGACAGATCACTGTAGCTCCAAGCCAACTCTCTCTTCATAATAGTTCATAGTTCACTAATAGTTCAGTAGGGACATTTAATCGTTGCTGAATACGTTTGCAGTGTTCTAGAGGTTTAGAAACAGCTTCAGGGTGTAGCTGTACTAGCATATTCTCTTAAATGTTTATTGTAGGCAAGGCTCAACATTAATGATGGCCAAGGTCACAAAATCTTGTTTGTTTGTTTTTATGACATTTGTTGTTGTTAGGGCTGTCATAGTTAACACTTCAACTGATTTATGATTTTCCATGCAATTACAATGAATGGGAGGGGAGGAGAAAAGCATCAAAACACCATAAAAGTTGTCAATATTCCACACCTTTTGAGGCCATACTAATGACACATTAATGAGAGAAGTAGCGATCTTGAGTTAGATCTTGTGAATGATTTGCTTCTTCTGGTTCACAAAAACCTTTGTTGACTTGACAGGGCAAATTGTTCTCAAATCAATGGCCAACTTTTATGTTAATTTTACCATGGTTCTGTATTTTTTTTTTTTAAGCTTGAATGCTTCTGTCCCCATTTTTTTGCATTAATTGGAAATGAATAACCAGCACATTCATCAAATTCTTCACATGAGTAAATAATAGCAGTATTTTCTTTTTGGGGTTTCAGAAAGGATGCAATAATACATCCCGTGTGTGTGCCCCATAATCATAAATGTAATTTTTATTTGGTTATAGTGTTAATGTAGGTTTGCATGAATTTTATCCCAGTTCCCTGGTAAAAGTGGGCGTCCGCTCCAGATCCAGTGATGAAGAGAGGTGAAACAACCTCTCACTACAACAACTCATCTTTCCTCAAAGCTCCCTGTTTCTCCCAGTTTTATCGTAGAAAGCTGATGGAAGTGCGTGTGGAAGTGTGGAAGAGAAGAGTACAGTCTTCTCTTCGCAAAAGAGAGAGCTCTTTCACAACACAGGTTTCTTTCAGCACAAACATCCCTTCGCAAGGCTCTCAGGCCGGGCCATCAGCGGGTCAGGTAGAGGTACAAAGAAATACGGCATAGAGGAGTGATTGTGCCATCTACCCAGAGCCCCACACCTCATAACCAGACCCACACAGAATAAGCAGACTTTTTATGCACTGTTATTGGGATGAAATCGGCGTACTTCTGTGGAATGACTAAAAATGGGGTACCACATGAAAACGTTATCAAAGAAATGCATATTATCCAAAGACCCCCATCATGGGGGTTCCAATACTGCGGAAAATTGAGATATGTGGGCACAGGACATGTGTGGACCTGCTCATAACACAGCCAGGGCCTGAACTGACTCTCTTCCTCTCCTCAAACACAAATGTCCCAGTTGTGAGGCTGACGCTGCCCTCCTCAGATTCCGGAGAGTTAAACTTGTAATGTTATGCCTATTGCATTGTGCCATGGAGCCTCTGGCAGTCTCCATTTCCTGCCTTAACCTGCCCTCTTGTTGTAGTGCCGTTTAATGTTCTCTGACAGTGGAGATGTTTGAGTGAAAATTGTGTATAATGAAGTCTACTTTGATGGAATCTTTTTATTGGCAAACGACCAAGGCCAGTGGGATTTGTTTCTGGGACTTTCATGCAAAGTTTAAATGCAGAAATTTGGTACAGGGATTGCCCCTTTGGAGCAAGGACCTTTTGGTTTCTAGTCCTGAGTTTTAACCACTATGCCGTCCACCACTTAAACCATAGAATGAATTATTCATGTTCAAGTGTCAAGAACGTCCACTGTGAAGACACTTATGCTGATTTACATCTGAGCGTTTCCGTTAAGCTTGGCAAACTGTGTCCTGTGTGATTCAACACAATGTGAGAGTTTAATACCAGCTTGTGATTCATAGAGGGGTAGAAAGCCCTTACAACGTTCCATCTCTTCAAAGGCACAGTCGGCAAAGTGTTTTCCCTTAGCTGGAGTCTCAACTTTAGCTATCATATTTATCCAGTCTGATCCATTTCCACTCTACTTGTCTGTACTGTTCCATTTCACATCTAATAGACACAGCTGTCTGCTCTGAGAAGATAATCTAAGGCTATGGGTTCAGGAAATGAACGACTCCTTTGGCTAACCCCATATGGTTTCGTATTGAGTAAAAGCATCTGACCCTCTACTTTTAGTGTGATAAAACATTGGGCCAAAATATCTGCATTGCAAAGTAGACCGCATAAGATGTTTCTCGATGATTCTTGATAAGATGAGTCAGGCATGTTGTGGGTTAAAGCAAAGTTTCCAGACTGATGCTGCAGGCATCTAGAAATGTTTGATTTGATTCTTATCCAAGAAAACTTGTGAGTTGCCCATTTAGGCAGATTTTAACGCTTTTTAGGCAGTCTAGACACAAAATCTGTTCCCAAAGATCTGCAGCATAATTGCTCTGCCTTATAAGATATCTTCTTTTGGCCAATTTCTAAAGCAGCATTTCATATGGTCTTTGCAAAGAAAGCAATCAAAAAGTTGAGTCTCTTAAAGTGTTCCAAACGTGTTCATTTTCCAGTGCAATGCTGCCTGGAATGCACCGCATGACTTTTCTGAACAGATTTTAAATCTCTAGGCATCATACACTTGCCGACTCTCTAAATGGTTAGAAAGAAAAATTGAGCATCATACGTTAAACGACTGAGGATCACGCACTACCAGACGTTCCGAACACAACAAACTCACACAGAAATGTGCATTTCATTGCTGGAAGACACATGGCAACACGATATGTGTTCTAAAATCACCTCAAAATATCATACATGTTTAACATCCTCTGACTAAATGGAGTCAAAGTCTGAAATCACACTACGCCAACTCCAACTGACCAAAATCTGCAGACTGTCTCTGACTTTCGGCAACTAGCGTTGACTTGTCCAGACTGCAAATTGGGGAAAGAATCTGGGCAAAAGTTGTGTAGTGTGATCCAGTGTAATCTATGGTGGTAATTGATAGCAAGGCAGCTCATAGGCTTTACAGCAGAACTTACCTCTCAGCCATAAGAGCCATGGGTCAGTTGTTCCCTTTGTTTCACTGTATGCTTTCATGCACCCTGATGAAATAGTCATTGTTTTAGAAATGACAGCCAAACTGTGACTTGACATTTAAGAATATAAAGGGGGGATATTAAGCTATTCAGCCACCGGGGCACGGTTTAATCCAAAAGCAGCACAGTAATGTTGTACTTGCCCAGTCAAACTCGCCTCATTCTTTATGGGGCCACTTGCACCTCAAGTGACAGCTTCCCCTTCTAAAAGTGATATGTTTGCAATAATGGCTGTGGGTGAGGACTTCACTAAGACAAGACTGGAAGGAGATTTACATCCGGGACGTCTGAAGCATTTGAGGAGGGGTGGCTGAAGACAGCCTTGTTACTCTTCTGTGAGAAGTCTTGCTTTGGTTTTCGGCATGTCCTAACAAAATACATCCACTTCAGACAAGTAGCATTTTCATTTGTCATACTTCAGTAAACATCAGATCATATGAGGGCGTCTGTGCCCAGAGGACACAGTTTTTTTTTATTGCCTGAGCTTGTGCGGAATTGAATGTATCTCCCCCTTGTCGCCCTGATTCTTTTTCTTTCTTTTTTTTTTTTTTTGCCTTATGAAACCTTGTAAATTTCAGACTTTAGTCTCTAATTGTGCCACAACTTGAGCAATACGAGGCACTTTTACAAGACGTTGGTTTGTTGGCAATCTCACATATACTGGTGTTTTTTATTTTTCCATTCTCTTTATGACCACACATGGCCTCAAGTGTGGAATGATGAAAGTAGAACTGTGTGCTCTGGTATCAAATTAAGCTGATAAAAGTTATTGAGTGGCTTCTTTATTATTTGGCTGTAGCCTGTATCTTTCCCAAATGTACTATTCCTTAGTTATCAAAAGATTTTTGCTTTTTCCACCACTCTCTCAGTCTCTTTAAGTTTTCTGTTTTTTCTCCTTCCACTCAGGTTTTCAGCGTTGCATCATGCTGCTCTCACAGGCACTACGGAGTTGCTCTCCCTGCTGTTGGAGGCTCAGGCTGTTGTGGACATCAAGGACAGCAACGGTTAGACCTGCCTTCTCATTAACACCAAGAATGACTGTAATGATAACGATAACTATATTGGCGTCCACACTAAAAAACAATATTGTTCTGTATGTTATAAACACGTGCTGCAGTTTTGTTCTCCTCTTTAAAGCATGGTGATTGGGATTGGCTTTTAATGTTTTTATCGTTCATCACCTGGAAACAAAAAACGTGAAAGCAATGTTGTTGTTATCATTTTAGTTGTGGTGTGGACTATTCTTGAACATTTAGAACGATTTTTAAAACTATATTTCTATCGATATTAGTCTTGTCACGATACTGGTATTTCCATACGATTCGATACGATACCTGGAAAAATATTGATTTGATACCATTTTCGATACCACTGCCATATATACCGCCATACAGAAAATGCATTATTATTATGAATCATTGAACTACATTTACGAAAAAAGACCACCAGTAATCAAATGGGAGCATAAACAAATTGCAAAATATAGCACAAATAAATACCATAGAATAAAGAGAGAAATTAATTAAACATGGTTTTAAGTTATATACTATAGTCAGGTATATATATTTAGTATATACAGTATAGTCAGAACTACAGAAATAAAAGTAATCTAATGGATAGTTTTCATTGTAGAAATTAAATACAGACTAATGCTTAAAATTACAGATATAAAAGTTATTCAGTCGAGAGCAGCGAGTGATTTTCTCTTTTGTCTTTTATTAACATGACAGACAGCAGCAGGTTTATTAGGCTGCTGTCACTTTAGGAGCTTACACACGGATCCAATATACTGTTACACAATGTGTTTTCTCTCAACTATTAACGTTCCAGAAAACTGACTGTATTCACCTGAATACCCAGCAAGACAGACATTTAGACATAATTTTGTACGTGTTTGACCGTATTTGACGAGTGAGTGACAGGAGGCGTGTCAATTCACCGTCGGAGAGATAAGAGAGTGAGAACACGCAGCTGATATCGGTGTATCGATACCGCAAAAAATGAGTATTGGAACCATTTCCGATATTTCAGTTTCAATACATATTGAAAAATATCGATATTTTTCTCAACACTAATCGGTACTATTATAGTGATCGTTCTTAACGCATGAATTGAAATGAAACCAATTCTTAAATTTTGCTCAGCCTCGTACGCAACTCACAGAACTTTGTTTCAGAGGTTGAATTTTGCATGTTTTGTCCTGCAGGGATGCGGCCGCTGCATTACGCTGCATGGCAGGGTAAAGCCGACTCCGTGCTCATGCTGCTGAGATCAGCGGCTGCGGTTAACAGCGCGTCTCACGACGGGCAGATTCCACTGCACCTGGCCGCTCAGTACGGACACTACGAGGTGGTGCGTATCCATTAGACCGCACTCAGATGCTTGCTGTTATCTAACACGTCACAAACACTCTTGAACAAAGAGCAGAGCAGTTTAGCACTATGGCCTCAATGGCCTGCCCCATGTTTTTCTAATGAAAAGCTTTCCAAAATTACTTTGTTTAAAACTTTGGTTCCAAAAGCCAGCCCGGTCAGCCCACAGAGAAAGCTGGCCAGTCCATCCCTGTTTGAGAAGCAGTGTTGTTGGATACAGCACCTGTGAATCATCTGACATCATCTTACTGAAATGCAAAGAAATGTGATATTTGCATTGCGACATCAACAAGTGACCCCAGATGGTGTTATTGTGTATGTACAGTATTAGTGAGGGATCAGGGATAATCTTCCTGTTTTTATTATTATTTGCTGTCTCATGTCACAAGTTGGTACAAAAAACATAATTCTTCTCTTTCTGTCTTGTTGATCAGTCGGAGATGTTGTTACAGCACCAGTCGAACCCGTGCGTGCTAAATAAGGCTAAGAAGACTCCTCTGGATCTGGCCTGTGAGTTTGGCCGAGTGAAGGTCAGTCATCTCATCTCTAGTGCGTTCATGATCATTCTTCATACAGGATGTCATCTGTTACATCACTGTCGCTATGGTTACTGTGATCTCATCAATTTTGTTTGCACAGTTGAATCTCACACAATCTGACAAGAACATGTCCAGGCCATATTTCACCTCAAAATCCCACAAAAATTAAGAAATTTTGCTTTAAGAAAAAAAAAGTCCATCTATTCCGGGTCATTAAAGCCTACATTCTTATTCTCATGGGTGATTCTCATTACTGTAATATAGTATTTTTGCTGTATTATTGTAAAAAAAAAATTTCAATGTGTTCATTTAAATCAGCATAATTAAACGCAGTTATACAATCTTATACATATTGGCACTTTGAATTGATTCAAACATTTATTAGAATTACAGATTATAGATTATCACAAATAATCACCTGTCAGAATATGCTGAGAAGAGCCTCCAAATAAAGATCACTGTTGTGGCAGATGAATAAAGAATCGAATTGATCAATAAATCATTTCATTGAACATATGTCATTCGATGACAAGACTGGGATGAACTGAAATTTCTAAAACATGTTTTGCATTTTGCCTCAAACATAAATTGTGTCAGTGGTTATGAAAATCCTTTATTGTCAGGAGGCATGCATGAATGAGGAACAGAAGGAAACGCATTACTTGTTAAACTTACTGCCCCCAATACTTAACAGTTTAAATAATATATATAATACTATTGTGCTTTGCCGTAATGAGTGGGAAATGAGCCGAGTGGTCATTAAAATGGAAGGAAAAAATTGCGATGATTTTAAAATAGGCTTCATTTTCTTCAAGCAAAGACACACTATGTAACTTTCGGCCCTCTAGAGGTTAAAAAAGAATTGCATGCATTTTGCGGAAGAACATTGCACTTCGGCTGAATATGGTTATCCTACTGCTCATAAAACATTCATTTAATCCGGTTTAAATGCAAAGGATCTCAAACCGAAGACGTTACTGAAGCTTTACCCATTAATAGACACGGTACTTCCTTGAAAATAAATTCCAGCACAGACAGCCGGTGGAGATACTTGTCTGCATGCAATAAAATAATTTCCCCCCTGTATCTCTTTCTGCCCTGACTGTGATTTTGTCTTTGTGTGTCATTCATTCACTCAAGGAATAAGAGCTCGGAGCTTTGTTTTCTCGCACACACATGCCCAGTGGTGTGCGATTTCAGCTCAGCTGTGTATTTAGGCCTTTTGGAGGTGTTACTTTAATGGCAGTGTGTGTATGTGTGGTATTTAATCAGCTGCTGTATTGAGGTATCAGGGTGCGGCTGAAGCAACTGGATAATGTCTTTCTCTCTCCAATGTGTGTGCTGACGCAGAAGAAATCCACTCAGCGCTGTCTGCTTAGGGTGTGCCTTTAAAATGTACAGCAGTGAGGCTGTCTTCAGCATGATCTATGATTGATTTCAATACTTGGTCAATAAAGTCATCGTTTGCATGATTACAGATAGAAAAATTACTAACAGTCAGAAGTGGACATATCTACTCACTTCCGAGTTTGTAACGTCATAAAAAATGCAACTTTATAATGACTGATTTCTGCATTTTCGCCGTCAAAACTATTACCAAATAATTGATTTTGCTCAAAGAAAAGCCGCTTCACTTCACATTATCCCACAATCCCCAGTGCAAGTCTGATGCTTGACCGACGGTCAAACCGCAGAAAATGAATTGAAACATCTTCGCAGCTCTATTTAGTTTGTGGCCCAGATGTTTTTGGGTGTTGATGATCACTGGGACACATTAGCGAGAGCTCATCCTCACCTGTGAGGCCTCTGAGAGCCAACACTCACCTTCCCAAAAGCCCACATTTTCTCTCTTTTTACAACCTTTTTTCTGTTATTTTCTACACTTTCATCTAATCATTTTTCTCTAAATTCAGTTTTAGCTTAAACTCTACTGCTGTGTCCGAAATCGCTTACTATCTAGTTGGTACTACATTTGAATTTTCTTCACGACCATTAAAAAATGTGTGTAGTATGAATGAAAATCGGACGTACTGCATCCGTCATGCTGTCACTGTCATGTGACCGTCGGTTGCATCGCTTCACTGCCATTCATAAATCCTATCCTGTGGCCTCATGGGATAGTAAAGTGTCCAGTGAGTGCACTTCAAAATCTGTCCGAAAGCAGTAAGTCACACGGTTTTTCGGCAACTCTTTTATGAGTACTGTGAATTTGGACAAGTTTTCGATTTCGGACACAGTGTACATTGCATTAGCAAAGGTGCTTGTAGTTTACCTGCCTAGCATTTATTCGGTTTAATGCCACATGTAAGAATGGTTTCGTTTAAGAATGTTTTCTGCTTGTGCTTTTGGAATAAAGCATATTGAGAATAGTACAAAGTGTGTAAATGAATAGTGATATTAATGGAGTAAACAAGTCATTTTATCCAATACAATAGAATATTTTTAGTGTGAAATATTGCCATTTTAGTATTATTTATAGTGTTTATTCATATTTGAATTTTATTTTTATTTTCAGTTATCATTTTAATTCTTAAGTTTTAGTCATTTTGTTATGTGCATTCCTTTTTACATGCAATTTTTTTGTATTTGTATCTGGCTTTAATAAATTCATTTCTGTTTCAGTTTTAGTTGTTTAGTACCACAATTTAAACTTGTTTCAATTAGTTGATAAAGCACCATTTCTCATTTCTATTTTTTTCTTAATTTTTATATTTGATTATATTTCAGCTTTGTTTTGCTTACCAGTAAAAATAATTCATGATTTTTAATTGTTTTAGTCATTGATAACAACACTGGTGCGGAATATGCCACTGATCTCTGTGTCTTTTGTAGGTGGCTCAGCTGTTGTTGAGCAGTAATATGGTTGCGTCTCTGTTAGAGGGGGATCGGAAAGACACTTCAGACTCAAACTGTAACACTCCTCTACACCTCGCCGCGCGCAACGGACACAAGGATGTCATCTGGTGAGCTCTTGAATAACTCAAGTGCGTGCGTGTAGCACATCTGTAGGCATCAGTCTCAGCTGTGTAAGGCTGTCCTGTTTCTCTGGAGAGTTGCTGTGTTTTTAATGCATCAATGCTAAATTTGATTCTTGGCTGATTTCAGTGTTAGTACAGAAATGACCCTGATAAAAAATTCTGATGGGATGAGCCACAATCAATACTGATATGCACCCCTGTGAACATTAGTTGAATTCTGTATTACAGTGTTTCTTAGTCGATTTGACACATTTCTCCAAATGAATGAAGTTGCTCTTAAAACAATTAACGCAGCAAACTAAACACACTCTTAAGTTCAGTATTCACTGCATAATGAAGCACTGCATTATTCTAGTAATACATTTATCAAAAGTAAATGTAATCAGCAAAACTACAAGTCTTCACTTACGTCATGCATGACAACACGCTTATGTCATGTTTAACAACATGCCACGCATAACAACACGCTCATGTTTCACAACACACATCATTCATTATAACATGCTTCTATCATGCTTCACAACATGCATATATCATGTTTGACAACATGCTTATATCATGCTTCACAACACACGTCATATGCATTACAACATGCTTATATCATGCTTCACAACACACGTTGTGCATTACAACATGCTTATATCATGCTTCACAACACACGTCATGTGCATTACAACATGCTTATATCATGCTTCACAACACACGTCATGTGCATTACAACATGCTTATATCATGCTTCACAACACACGTCATGTGCATTACAACATGCTTATATCATGCTTCACAACACACGTCATGTGCATTACAACATGCTTATATCATGTTTGACAACATGCTTACATCATGCTTCACAACACACGTCGCGCATTGTGTTTGTGCTTCACAACAAGCTTTACAACACGCTTACACGTCTAGCCACATCACACTTATATCATGCTTTGCAGCACACTAACTTCACGCTTTACAACATGCTTATCATGCTTCACAAAACGCTTATGTTTCACAACACACATCATTCATTATAACATGCTTCTATCAACTTCACAACATGCATACATCATGTTTGACAACATGCTTATATCATGCTTCACACACACGTTATATGCATTACAACACGCTTTTATCATGTTTCACAACACGCCACGGATTACAACACGCTTATGATTCACAACACACATCATTCATTACAACATGCTTCTATCATGCTTCACAACATGCCTACATCATGTTTGACAACATGCTTATAACATGCTTCACAACACGCTTACGGTAAGCATTACAACACGCTTATGGTCATGTTTTGAACATGCTTTACTCATGCTTCACAACACATCACACATTACAACACGCTTATAATATGCTTCACAACAACAAGACACAATTGTGTTTGTTTGTTTACAGGCTTTACAACACACTTACACGACTAGCGCAAGACATGCATATAAAACATGCACAACACCACGCTTACTCATGCATTACAACAACGTTTAGATCATGTTTCAACAACACGCACGATTACAACATGCTTATGTTTCACAACACACATCATTCATTACAACACGCTTATATCATGTTTGACAACATACTTGCGTCATGCTTCACAACACGTCACGCATTACAACACGCTTATAACATGCTTCACAACACAAGACAAGCATTGTGTTTGTGCTTCACAACAGGCTTTACAACACGCTTACACGACTAGCCGCATCATGCTTATAACATGCTTCACAACACGCTTACGTCAAGCATTACAACACGTTTATGTCATGTTTCACAACACGCCACACATTACAACATGCTTATGTTTCACAACACACATCATTCATTACAACACGCTTATATCATGTTTGACAACATACTTGCGTCATGCTTCACAACACGTCACGCATTTTGTTTGTGCTTCACAACAGGCTTTACAACACGCTTGCCATCATGCTTATAACATGCTTCACAATTACCTCTAACATGCTTCCATGCTTATAACATCACAACACGCTTACGTCAAGAATTACAACACGTTTATGTCAAGTTTCACAACACGCCACGCATTATAACACACATCATTCATTATAACATGCTTCTATCATGCTTCACAACATGCATACATCATGTTTGACAACATGCTTATATCATGCTTCACAACACACGTTATATGCATTACAACATGCTTTTATCATGTTTCACCACATGCCACGCATTACAACACGCTTATGTTTCACAACACACATCATTCATTATAACATACTTCTATCATGCTTCACAACATGCATACATCATGTTTGACAACATGCTTATATCATGCTTCACAACACACGTTATATGCATTATAACATGCTTCACCACATGCATACATCATGTTTGACAACATGCTTATATCATGCTTCACAACACACGTTATATGCATGACAACATGCTTATATCATGTTTCACCACATGCCACGCATTACAACACGCTTATGTTTCACAACACACATCATTCATTATAACATGCTTCTATCATGCTTCACAACATACGTCACGGATTGTGTTTGTGATTCACAATAGGCTTTACAACACGACTAGCCACATCACGCTTATATCATGCTTTGCAGCACACGTCATGCATTACAACACGCTTATGTCACGTTTGACAACATGCTTACATCATGCTTCACAACACGTCACACATTTCAACACGCTTATATAATGCTTCACAACACACGTGATGCATTACAATGCGTTTATATCATGCTTCTCAACACACGTCACACATTACAGCACGCTTATATCAACACACGTCACGCATTGTGTGCGTGCGTCACAACAAACTTTACAATACGTTTACTGACCATAGGGATTTGAGATCAAATACACACCCACTGTACCGTCCAGACACTGGACGCACACAGCAGAGGATGAGACTGGGAAAGTCCTGGTGCCAGCAAACAGTCAGTGTACTGTCTGTGTCTCTGACTCACACTCCTCCGCAAGATCATCCCGAGGGAGAGGAGTGTCTATGTGTGATCTGTCTGAGTTGAGAGTGCTTGTGATTAAACACTGATTTGACTCATCACTCTCATCCTTGAAGACACACAGCACTTCCTGTATCAGATCAAACTCTTTTGTCGTAATATCAGAGAGATTTACAGTTTTGAGAGACGCCTATGGGGATGATTCACACGAAATACCAAAATTATACAAAATAAATAATATATTACATTGTGCCAAATTAAACGAAGCCTGTTTTAGGAGCACTATGATTGTTTGCATTGTAACATTGTATTCATGACAATTAAACACATTTACCTGCAAAATTCTGATTATTAATTGAGAAAGCCTATGTTAAAATAAATCATTTGAAATTTTCACAAAATTTAAAGTGAAAATTTTAGGAGTATGATTTTTTTTTTGGTCAAAATTTTTTATTCATTATTATGACCTTTTGTCTTAGAAATATGACTTAGTATCTCATGACATTTTATGTTATAATTCTAACTTTTATGCTTTAGTAAATCATTGTTTTTTCTGTCGTGACTGAAAAATGACGCAGAAATGGTCTTCCATACAAATTCTCTTTTTGTGTTGTAAAACATATTTTATAAGTATTTAAATTTTAAAGTACATATTTTATATAATATCATGTCAGTGTTTATTATATTGCACTTCATTAATTCTCATTTAAATAAAATGGGACTGTAATTAAAATTACAAAAAAAAAAATCAAAAAACATGTTGTTATATTACAATAATGACAGTTTGGAGGTGGATATGTGCTTGATTATCATGAAAATAATGGCACAATGCCAAAAATTAAAATGATATTTAATTATTTTACAGATTTTGTACAGGTTCATTTTTAGTTTGCATGGTCATGACATACCTCTGTGTGTGTGTGTGTGTGTGTGTGTGTGTGTGTGTGTTTTCTACGGCTGTCACGCTAACAGATCCCCTATTGCCTAGAATTCCCAGTGCACCACTGAAATTCCATCCAGCATTCCGACAGATTCTCTGATTCCGCCTGATGTGTGTGTGTGTGTAAATTCCACAAGTCTGTGTGTATTATAGGCACTTCAGTGTGTAAATATAACACAGAGTGCTGAAGGGGATGTCGTCGTCTCTCTTTGGAGTAGTAGGTCACTGCCGCCTGTCCATTCATTCAGTGTTCATTTCTCTGTCCTCAGGCTTCTTCTGAAAGCAGGCATTGACATCAACAGAACCACTAAAGCTGGCACAGCGCTCCATGAGGCTGCCCTCTATGGGAAGACAGAGGTAGTGCGGCTACTCCTGGACGTAAGTTCATGCTTTTTTCGGAAATGTCTCCACTGGCATCCTTGACATTAAGTGATTATTTTTTTAATCACTGTGCCATATTCCCCATAGTAACGTTTTATGCATAACATCCTTTTTGAAAATATTGTTTTGAAAGCAATAAACACAAAAGGAAAATAAATCAATAAACATAAAGGAAGATATTTGGAAGAAGATCTGTTTGAGTACTGACATTCTTCCAAATATCTTCCTTTGTGTTCAGCAGAAGAAAGGAATTCATACAGGTTTGGAACTACTTGAGGGCGAGTAAATAATGACAGAATGTAATTTTTGGGTGAATTAGCCCTTTTATTGTCTTTGCTTCAACTTATCTTAAGGCTCCCACATATGTTTGTTTGCACAGTGTAAGCGCACGTTCTCATAAACGGATCTGCAGATGTGTCCTTCTCAAGCCCTGGCACTTACCTGTGCAGTATCTGTAATCTTTATTTCTGATTTTTCCACCGCCCGTGGCGCAACACTCTTCTACAAATCGACAGACAACGTTTAACTGACCTAATGTTTGTTTCTTATAATGGCAGGCTGGGATAGATGTGAATATCCGCAACACTTACAATCAAACAGCCCTGGATATCGTCAACCAGTTCACCGCATGCCACGCCAGCAAAGACATCAAGCAGCTCTTACGAGGTGAGATGCAATACTGTAAGACAGTCTGTATGCCGTTTTGTGAACTGTAGTGTGTGTATTAGTGTCTAACAGTGTGTATGTGGAGTGTGTTTGTGCTCCTACTGCAGTTGAATGTGTGAAGTTTGTGTGTGTGTGTTTGAGAATGGCCCTTCTTTGGTTTGTAAGGGGTTATGGGAGACGTTTGAGCTGTTATTTAGTAAGCAGCTGTCTAAACTCAGGATTATATAACCTGCTGCTTTCTCTAGGGAGTTTTGAGTGCATGAAAGAGACAAAAGACATCTCCTGTGTGTGTTTGTGTGCTGATGAATACTACAAATCTGTGGGGTCTCCTGCGAAACATGAGACAGGGCCCACCCTCAAGCACTGACGTCATACGTTAACACTTGTATCGGGGTTAAACTGGAATGCTGATGGGAGACACTGATGTTACTTTGGCCGTATGTAGCTTTCTGCTCAGTCCTCTTACTTATTCTTTTTATTGATATGGCCTTTAACCTGATAACGTTCAGTGCCATTTTTGAGCATTGACGTGAAAATGCAAAACTTCTAAACTGCAAAATTCTCAACTTAAATAGTTGTAATTCATGAATGCCTTGCAATACATACCTCTTTTTAAAGACCTTATTGCTGAAGTAAAAAATGTAAAAATTTAAAAAAATATTACATTTAATCTAAAGCAAATATACAACTGTTTTTATACAATATATATATTTTACAAGAAAATTTGACTCTGAAATTACTATAAAATCAAAGCTATATATCTAATGAAGGTTTGTACCAAATTGGAGGTTGATATCAGAAAAATTGAAGTTCCTGTGAGATTTTGTTTTAGGCGCCTCAACAAAATTAGCCACTGTGTGGCAAACATGTTTTCTTATCATAGATTAATACATTTAGGTCATAATATCACTTCTATCACAAAAGAGCTGCCAAACATGGAATGATTGATGTGTGTTTTGTCAAGTTTAGAAAAAGATTTGATTATAAAAAAGTGCAGTGAATTTTTCTAATATTTGATATTTGACACCGCCCAATATGGAGAGGAGCCAATCACAAGCTTTTCAGTACAATTTCCTTGCTAACTCAATGTCCAGTTGCAAAACGGTTTTATAGGGTGAATTTTGTGGCTAAGTTTATAGATTATTACATTACATAGTCCAATTTAACATAAAATTAACATCATTTTCTGGTAGTGTCTGATAATTTGTTAAATGCTGTGATTTCAAGAAAACAAAATGACCCATTCACAACTTAATATAAATAAAAAATAATAATTGACACAGATATTTAGTAAAAAGGCTTTGGAAAACCTATTTACTCCATTTTGATTATTATACGTGCTCTGCGCCTTCTGCAGGTACATAAATATAACTCAATTGAGTACATTGTACTGTTTGTTGTCTTATTTATTTTGTACTGAAATACTTTCTATCTATCTAGTCATTTCAAGTGTTTAAAATCTGTTAGACCAGAAGCATGCTTTGCACAAGAACATAAACACAGTAACAGACCTCAAGGGGGGCGATATTTTCCTTCTAATTTCTGTGATATCAAAGGGTTCACCCAAAAATGGAAATTCATTTAAAATTATTAAAAAAGTATTACTCACCCCCCCCCATTCGTCATTCTACACCCACCCCTTCATCATCATCTTCATCAACATAAATTAAAGATATTTTTGATGAAATCTGATGCTCAGTGAGGCATCAAGAACACTTTCAATACCTTGATTGAAGCTACTAAAATAAAAAAAAGCAAAAAAAACAGAGTACACAGTGGCTTAATATTAATTATGAATATAAATAGAATTTACGTTTGTGTGTTGTGAGGAGTATAATTATATAAATATAAATAAATATGGTGAGAGAGAGAGAGAAAGAATTAAAGTTGTTATTGTGAGTCTGTCTAATCAGCCTGAGTCATCTAGCTATTATCATAGTATATCCACCCACCAGTAGTTATTGTATATTTGAAGTCATTTTAGTAAAATTCAAAAAATTAGCGATAAGTAAATTCAAGTAAATCGTCGTCTTCCTCGTCGTCATTCGTCCTTCCTCATTTCCCTCAGTCGAGGAGGAGGCTTGGGAGAGGAGGAACGACTCTCTCCAATATTTTGTATTTGGACTGCAGTACCCATTTCAGCCACTAGATCTCAATATTACATACTTCATCTTTAACATCAGTTTTACTAGCCCATCAAGATTCTCTTCAAACAGTTTCTCCAATTTGACCTGAAAGAAAAAACTGACCACAGAAGTAGACGAGTTTACAGTAATGCCCACCGTAGCCTGTTGGCCTGAGTTCATTGCTGGCATGGGTTGTGTTATGAATTCTGATACATTTTGGAATGCAAAGTTTACTTAACCAAAGTCTAGCGTCAAATAGGCTCGGACAACGCTAGAAGCTCTTTGTCCTTGTAAACGCACTACGTATGTCCGTGTGACGTGTGTCCTTGACATTAAAGTTTCTGACGTGTGATCTGCGTGTAACATCTGTGGTATGTATTTCCATTTTTTTTAGGGTGAATATAAATAAATATTTGTTTCTACGAGCCACTCGTTCTGTTTGTGTCATCTCTGCGCAGCCTTTGAACTCATGCAGTAAACAGTCAGCTCTTATCATAAAGAGCACAGAGACAGGCCTGTCTGCTTTAACCAGAGCTGATCTATGTGGGCCACATCGCTTCCCAAAACCTCTGAGTGTTAATTATTTATTTAGAGAGCCTGCCGTGTGTCCTTGTGTCAGCACATTCCTTCCATTGGGAAAAAAAAAAAAATCACAGAAATGACACGCTGAGAAGTCCAAATGGCAGATTCTCACTAAGCTATTTTTAGGAACATTGTTTGTTTTTTTTGGGTTTGCATTTTTATGATTATTGAACAGAAATTCTCATAAATGAAAGCTGTAAAAACAAACAAACAAAAACAATATAATGGGAAAATGGGCTTAAAAGAAAAAATACATCTAAATGTTCCTAAAAGTAAATTTTAAAATTCCATACATAGTAAGATTTTTTGTCTGTGTAAATTCTAAACTATGACACTTTTATCATTTTAAAATAAAATTAAAAAAAGTTAAAATGTAAGCTTTGTAAATTTTAAAATATTACAATTCTATAATTTTACCTTTTATATATAAAAATATGTTTTTTGAAAATTTAAATTTGGGGAAGAATGTGTTGATTAAAAAATAATGTCAGTAATGCAGAAAAGCTTAATGGACCTATATTTTTTTGTTTCTTTTTTTACATTTTTAAAATAATAAATAAATATAAATATATATATATATATATATATATATATAATATATATATATATATATAAATTTTTAAAATAATAAATATATATGTATATATATATATAATTTTTTTTAAATAATAAATATATATAAGAAATATGTATATGTGTGTGTATAATTTTTTTATTTCTTTTGGTTTTGGTTTGGGCAGGTTTCGGCAATGTTTATGGTATTGCCCAGTGTCTGAGTTCTCTGAACTGTGTGAATTTGTGGTGTTTTGTATCAACACAGATATGTGTGTGTGTTTTCAGAAGCTACAGGAGTTCTTCAGGTCAGAGCTCTGAAAGACTTCTGGAATCTTCACGACCCCACGGCCCTCACCATACGCGCCGGTGACGTCATCACGGTACGGCTGCTCACATGACTTCATTACCTCTCCTCAGAGTCAATGTGTGTAAGAGCTGCACCATTCTGGATACATTAAGAATCACGATTTGTTTTGTTTCATAATAGAGCTCAACAGACAACTGAACAAAACTAAATTTAACTGACAAAATGTTAATTGCTGCAGTCTATTTAAAAAATATTTAATTAACTTGAATTAACTACTTTTAAACAATCAATTTGAGTGATTAATTCAATGACTCACTCCAAAAAGACTTGGATGAATCAGCCTTTCTGAACGAATCTCTTGAATTAATGATTCAGTGACAAATACATTTTTTTTTAACAGTCACTTGTTGCCGCCTACTGGTGTAATTATGTAATTCATACCATCTTTATTTGACACGATAAGTTACTTTCAAAGGTGATTTACTCTATTTTGATTGCTAACCTTGGCATCAGTGTATTAACTATACTTTTATCCCAGTACTTCTGTGATGATTTGAATTCATGTAAGACATAAATAATAATTCTGTGTGGTTGAAAAGAACCTAATTGCTCTCTCTGGCTCTGCGGCAGCGCCAACGCAGATCTGAATGTTCGCTGTGATCGTACTTGTCAAAGGTTTAATAGACAGAGCTAAATCGTCGTCATTTAGGAATAAGATTGCGTTGGTGTTTGAATCGAGATTATGTGTGTTTGCTTGTCTTAAGTGCTATACCAAACGCCTAGCCAGTCTTTTGAACTGACATTTCAGATGCAGTTTCTGACTTGAACTCTGTCAGGAGGCCAGATTTTTCTCTCTTTCTCCTTCCACCCAGTTTAAATGGCTCTTTCTGTTCATTTCCTTGGTTCTTAAAACGCTCACAACTGTTTATTTGTGAACTCAAACCAACGCAGATTTTCACTCAGCATTGTTTCACAGGAAATGGTGGGCAGAAAAGAAGAACCGTCTAAGGTTTACTGGAGGGTTTAGAGATGTATTTCGTGAGCTGCTGTAGTGTTGTTGGTCCTGCAGCTATTGTACGTTTGATGTGTGTTTACTTAGGGAAGGTGGCTGGGGTCATATTATCTAACTTTCAAAAGCTTTCAGATCATGCATTGTCTCTGAACTCACAAGCTCCTCCTCTGTTTTGACTGGTTGTCAAGGCCGTGAAAAACTGCTGGATTAAAATCAGCCAGTTCGTTTGAAGACAGTACTGATGAGGTCACTGTAACGTCAACGTGTTCTGCTGTGTTATGATTGGCAGGTGATAGAGCAGCACGTGGACGGACGCTGGAAGGGCCACATTCATGACACCCAGAGAGGAACAGACCGAATCGGCTACTTCCCCCCCTCCATAGTGGAGGTCATCAATCGACGCTCAGGTACAATTATAAGCTGGGCTGTCCGTCTTGACTCATTTTTGGAGCTTCACAGCCTGTGGTCACTATATATTTTCATTTTAGGGATTTTATTACAGCCATTAACCCCACAAATAACAGTGTTTGCGTTCCTAATTCAATAACATGCTGACAGATTTACAACGTAGTTGTGTCTCTTTCTTCCATCCAGCTGCTTCCCATGTAATAAAAGGCTGCGTCTGAAAGCTAAAAAAAACGCTGCCTCTACAGGCCGCATACGGAAAAACGGAAGTTATTTCCGCCACTGAATAAAAATGTATAAAGGTAGTTGTGAATTTTTATCTCGTAATTCTGAATTTTTTTTATCCGAATTGTGTGATATATTGTTGCAATTATAAAGTCTAGAATTGCGAATTTATATCTTGCAATTCTGACTTTATAACACACAGTTACGACTTCATATCACACAATTCACAAGTACAAATTTTTCCCCTCAGAATTGGGCTTTATAACTCACAATTGTGAGTTCATAGCTCACAATTCTGAAAAAAGAAGCTAGAATTGCGAGATATAAACTCACACTTTTTCTCGTGGTTGCGAGTTTATCTTGCAATTGTGAAAAAAAAGAATTTTGAGATAAAAAGTTGCAATTATCTTTTAAATTGTTTAATTCCGCGGCGGAAACAAGCCTCCATAGGTAGTAGGAGGACGGCAAGAAGGCACGTCCAAATCCACTGATTTTGTCACATCTGGTTTTTTGAAGGCAGCATAGAAGTATCCTTCACTGCCTTTGACATCCCACAATTCTGTGCGTTCCATTGATTGACAGTTGAGCTAAAAACTGAAGATGACATCTGAAGATTGCAGCTGGGAGACAGTTTTGTTTGCCACTTTTGAGGTCATTTCGGGAAATTAAAACTGTAGTTGTTAAATCTTCACCAAAGCTCGCTCTGTTTATTTGTTGATAATTAAACCGTTACGCTGCCTCAGAAGTCTGTCTGAAATTATGTACCTTCGTTCCAAAACGCTGCCTGCAAAGCCATCGCCTAAACAATCAGCAGACTAAGCTTTCAGATGCAGCCAGTGTTCATCTCTAACCTCCATCCGCTTGCATTAACCCTCTGCTCCTGTCATGTGTGTGTTGTCCTGTAGGGGGCACCCTGTTACGACATGCCTCTCTGCCCACCCAGAGGCAGCAGCTGCTCTCCAGGTCCGCCCTCAGTCCCAGCTTGAGTCTGAGCGGGGGCGGGGCCCCTCAAACCGACGACTCCTACCCTCTGTACACCCCTAACACACACCTGGTTCTCCCCCATGCCAACGGTCTGAGCACCAACCCAGGTATAACACTCGCAACCACCTCTAAAGAGTGCTTTCTCACTAAGGCCCTGTTTCCATCCGGTATTAAGATGCGTTTCCAGTTATCTGATCACTTGTGGTGAGCCGAGACACGTACTGTTTCCACATGGTATTAATATGCATTTCAAATGCCTCTCCTGTGGCCATTTGTGTTCGTATTTCATTGAGACACTCGTCTTATTTTGTCACACTCTGCATGACTTTTGCGGGAGTGCTACATGCGTCATATGAATACTGTTGACTGAATGATCTTTTGTGACTGTTCAAATGCAATTGACTACATGAGCGGCTAATGTACGAAAGCAATCTGGTAGAATGCGTTTTCGAGTACATCTGAAAGTGCACAAGCTCAAAATTCTGTAAACCCAATCCTGTTTACACCTGTATTCCTCCACTTGTGATCGGATTGATAAAAACAGATCTTAATACCAGGTGTAAACAGGGCCTAAAGGTTTTGGTGTAGACCTGAGTCTTTTTGACATAAATATATATATATATATATATAATATATATATATATATATATATATATATATATGCACATATATAAAAATAAAGAGGTTTTGTTTTCGCATCCAAACACAGCGTCGCAACATACAACACTACAATTCACTGAAGCCTCGCTCTATTTCTTTGCGTATGCCTATGGGCGGGCATTTTGTTAATATTTTAGATTATGATGTGGACGTTTGCGAACGTATTATCTAAACTTCGATCGAGGTGTTTTAGTCGGGTCTGGATCAGTGTTCACTGTTAGATAGAATAAATTACTTTGTGGGGGACTAAGCTTTGTAAGCAGATACATTAAAGTAAAACATTGAAATGCATCATATGCATCATCTCATTTTTTCATATTCTCATTTTAATATGTAAAACTTAAGTTTACAAACAAAAGTTTCATAATTAAAGAGTGAGACTTGAGTTAAAATCAAAATACTAAAGCAGATAGTTCTAATTGGATTTGCCACATACTACGTTGTAAAATGATGTTTTATTAACAAAGTTCGGGAGGAACATCTTCAAATTACTCGGAGCCTTCCCCTCGGACAGCATGCCAAATACGCATACTACTTTATTCTATTTGATTATTTGTAACTGTGAACTCGTGAAATGGCTGATATACACAACCTTTAATGCTATAATAATGTTGCAGGCTGCAATGTTGCCCACACATCTTGTGTTTCCCGTTGATCTCGCTTATAAATAACAAAAATGTCCTGAATAGTCCTGCCCACTAAGAGCTGCACAAAAATACCTACAGCAGTATAAATGGTGTATCAAAATCTCAGCTTGTTGACACGTCTATCATTTGCGGTGCACACAACGTCATGCCACCCAGCTCTATCTAGTAAGACGTTCTCAATTTACCATCGGCAGTTAAGGTAAACGGTTGTTTTTGGACCCTGGGTGTTCTCGTGGTTCTTCTGCACTACTGGTATAGTACAAACACTCTCTTTGCATATAAACACTATACAGTGGCACACACTCATCTGAAGCCCCTGATTTGGGACACACATCCCCCACCCCCCACCCACTAGACTGAGGCCAGTGGCCCAAAAGGTGTTTGTGTCCACCAGGTGGGCCTCCTGGAAGTCTGTCCCAGCTCATAAGCCCCAGCATGGAGGACGTGTGGGTTTTGCGGAACTCCTGCACTGGTAAGAACTGTTGTACTCCCCTCCTCTGAAACGCTCACCCCCTGTGCCCCCTACTGGCTGTCACCCCCTCCTTGCTGCAGACGGACCCTCTGATTGGCTGGCCTGTCGGATGCCACACAGACCCAGCTGGTGTGTCCGTCTTCAGATGCCAAATCCCTGTTAGCGTATTGTGAACCCTCCGTAGCAGAACGTAGGTTGTGTGCTGTCATCTGTAAACCCCATCACCACATGCCTGTGGCTTTGCCCTGCTACCCCCACCCCCATCCTGCCTGCTGCTTGAGTAGAATTCCAGTGGGCACGGTGTCCTCACGGCTGTGGAGTGGCACACTGGCATGGCAGTGCAGACGACCGCTGTGATGCCATAACCGCGGCGGGCGTGTTATGATTGCAGATACACATTGGACTAACGCCTCCGTCTCTCTCACAGCGGGGGACAGGAACAGTGTGGGCAGCACTGGCAGTGTGGGCAGCACCCGCAGCGCAGGCAGTGGCCAGAGCACAGAAAGCAACAGCGCCCCCTCTGGACCACAACAACACCAACACGCCACCATCCCTGACACCAGCAAGGTAAGCGCCCACTCAGAGAGCACTCTGTTCAGTCACAGGCATGATGCTTTTAGAGGAAGACAGCTTCTCACAGTTATAAATACCTGGGATTTCCAGGTATATTTCTGTTCTAAATCCTAATTCTAATTACAATGTGAAGATGAAATCTTTATGTAATATTGAGTCATGGTCTAAGGGCAGTTGATATTAGAGTAGAGGTAGTGAGAGAGAGTGAAATGTCTTAATTTTGACAGAGCAAATAAAAATGAAACATTGGTGATCATCTGCTATTTTAGCAGGTTAAATGTTTTCTTCCAGTGTAACAAATGTTTTTTTCTTTGTACACATAACTATAATGAAATTCATTAATTCCAAGCATTCAAAAGTGGGCACTTCACAGCTCTAAAAAATACATCATTTTGTTCAATTTCCACATTGTATTCCACATTTCTAAAGCAGTAACTCTTTTTCACACCATAATAAACACAAAAAAGTCAACCCTTACATGCCCAATTAAAAACACATGACACAAATTAACCAGTGAAAACCAACCTTGTACACCCTTGTACTTTCATACCTGACATCCAGCGATCACAAATGATTGGAAAGGTCATGAAAATTAATTGGTGAAAAATTATGGGAACTGACAGTAAATGTTGCTACTGGCTATGAAAGCACTACAGCCCTGTCATTAGAGTAATTGTGATTTTTTTTTTTTTGTTAACAAACCTTTTTTTTTTTTTGCTTTAGGCATATGCATGTTGTCTCTGTGTTTGATAGCTAAGGTTTCTTTTGACATTTTCTCTCATTTTACACAGACGGCACCCTCTGCTGTGGATTTACTACAGCCAGACCATAACAAACATGCTGACGCACCCACAGGTAATGAGCTACCTGTGACAGGTTTACTGTGTGCATCTGTGTACAGTTTACAGTGACAGTATTTGCACATTTAGCCCTATTTGGACGGGACTAGTTTCCCTGGAGGACGTTAGAGAAATTTGTGTTTTACAGGCGTACTTTGTGATTTTAATCCCAAAATGAATCTGCAGCGGTCAGGTGGTTCATCGATCTTGGAGTACAAGTAGGAAAAAAAATACCCAGCTTACAAGTTGAAATTTCGAGTTCTACAAGGACGTGAACACTTTTTACAAGATTGCTGATATTGTATTACTGTATATTAATGCTTCTCCTCATGTGTTTTTTGACCTACCTAAGCTAGCATTTTCTCACCAATCTTATGCATGTTTTCATTTTATTTCAATATGGATGGTGTCCAATGAAAAAATATAAATTATGATAATTAGTAAATAGAGCCAAATCATAGAAACTGTGAAGATTGTCTATTTTAATATCACTGTCAGGCAAGAGACTTGTCTAGATTTCTTTACTCATTTATGTGTATTTTATTATAAACAGCCACTTCTATAAACTCATGAAGTTTACTTAAATAGGGTTTTTATAATAAATGAAACTTATATTAATAATACATTAAAAGACATATCATGCGATCATGAGTATAAAAGGGCACCTGTGCAAAACTAATCCAATTGTCTGAAAGGAGACATCTGCAGGAATACCGAAAGCATGGCAAAGGGACTTAGTGTTTCAACTGTTCTAAGGGAACCATGGTTACATGTGTAACCTGAGACATTCCCTTGCGAAAGGGAATTTGCACTGTATCCCCTATAGGGTTATGGGGAACAGAATATCTACGCTGCTATGCTGAGCTAAGTTGAAGGACTTAGAAGTTCTCATCCCTGTGGTGCACACCAGCAACACATTCATAGACCGGACCTTCTCAAGATTGGAGGCCTCAACAGGATGACTCTAAAGAGTCGACATTCTTATTCAGGCCAGCATCCACAGAGCTCACAGAGCTCACAGAGAGCCTTACATTCATTACATTCTGTTCAAGCAGCTCTGAAGAGTGGAGGCCTCAACCAAGAGGCCCAAACAACACTCTAACCCAAGGGCAATAATGAGAAAGCTCAGAAAGAGCTCAGTCTAACTGGCCCACGAAGCTTTGCAGAGTGGAGGTCTCAAAACAACAAGTCTCATAAAGATAGGAGGCCTAGCAACGCTCCACATTGAGGTCAGTATAGCCAAGGAGGCTCCCAGAGAGCCTAATGACTTAGCATACCCTACCACCTAGGAGAGGATGCCTCAACCCTACAGTATAAATGAGACCTAACAACTCAGACCTAACCCACACTCAGGATACTCAATAGAAGCACCCTCCAGTGAGAGGAGGCCTAGTGATGCTCGCAGTACCCAAAGAGGCTCACAAAGAGCCTAACCACTTGGCAAACAGCCAAGCCTAGCTCAAGGAGCAGAGGCCTCAACAAGACAACTCTCTAGAACTGGAGGAGACCTAACAACACCCCATACTCAGGATATATTGTAAGGCAGCTCACAGAGAGCCTGGAACTCAAAAAGTGCTATCCTAGTGACTCCACAGTACAGGCAGTAACCAACAACTCATACTACACCAGGTCGAACAGTGACGACGGAGGCCTCAGCAGACGACTCTCTAAAGTGAGAGGATGCCTTGCTATGTTCAATACAAAAGACAGCCTAAGGAGGCTCACAGAGAGTCGTCTTGATATTGCTGTTCAGGTGGAGCTCTGAGGAGCTGAGATCTCTACAAATGACTTTCTACAGCGAGAGGAGGGGAGTGCTGGCGCTCAACTATCATTCCTCGGGAGAGAGTCAAGCCTAGGTGGAAACTACTACTGCCTCCTTATCGAGAAAAGAGCGCATTTAACCCCCTCAAGAGTCCAGCGCACTAGTTCAAACTTCAGATTCTATTGAAATGAATCATGAGAACGGACGAATCCATCGCTATAAGTGCCTTAAACTCCCTTGAGAGCTGAACATGTTTGTGCAAACACTATCCCTCAGGAGAGAGTAGAAAGGAAAAAAGCTCCTTAACTGTCTTTTATAGTCAGTCTCGTGAGTGCATATTACCAGCTTCCTCAAAGAGTTGACAGCATTCCACCCAAATGTATGTCCCACATCCCTCGAGAATAGGGAATAGAAAACTAGTGATGTCCGAATAGGGCTACCTGTGTGACCTTGAGGACAACTGAGGTCATACATCCATTAAAAATCATAAAAAAACAGCTTTATTAATCTGTGTGTGTTGTTTTTTGAAGGAATTCCTCGCAGACCTGTGTTGCCCACGCAGAGGGCAGGAGAGCAGGGTTTCACTCAACAGTTTGTGCGTCCTCAGCAGCTGCTAGAGGGCAAGGTCTGAAAACACCTTTACAGTGCACAGCACCAACATGAACATATTTTGTTTGGGAAATTATTTATAAAATAAAAACAACGAGGCAGCATTCTACAGTTTGCTTGGAAATTGGTTTTGCACATAGCAGAATTAAGAAAAAAAAGTGTTTTATTAAAATCGTCATAAGTTTGCTACCTTCATGTCATGTCTTTATCATTGTCAGGACGCAGAGGCGATCTATCAGTGGCTGAGTGAGTTTCAGCTGGAGCAGTACACTGCAAACTTCCTCAGTGCTGGCTATGATGTGCCTACAATCAGCAGAATGACTCCAGAGGTACGAAGAGAGAGCCAATGCTGGGTTGCTTTGAAGAGATATGCTGTTCATTCTCATTGCCACAGGTAGGGTTGATATTGATTCAGTATTATGTCTGTTTTTCAGGATCTCACAGCTATTGGTGTGACTAAACCAGGCCACCGTAAGAAGATTTCCCTGGAGATTGGTAACCTCAGCATTCCAGAATGGCTCCCAGAGTACATACCAGTAAGTCACTGGACTTTATAGCTTGTATGCAAGCATGTGTGTCTATGGCGATATCTTCAGTTCACTCACAGTCACATCTCTTCTCTTAGCAGGATCTTGGAGAGTGGCTGAGTGCCATTGGCCTACCTCAGTATCATAAGAAACTCTCAGAGAATGGCTATGACTCGATAAACATTGTCCGAGATCTCACGTGGGAAGATTTACAGGAGATTGGCATCACCAAACTAGGTGAGCTTAACTTAAACACAGAACTAAAGTACATTGTGGTGTTTTTTTGTTATATACTGGGTTAGCAAAGTCAAAGAAAAGCTAGAAATAACAGGGAATATTAAAATTGCATCCTCTTGTTATGTTTTTGTAGAAAAACCTGCTTTCAAACTAAAGCAATGTCTAATTTGTGAATAAATTATTCTTTTGAGTCAGTTTTTTTCAATGAGTAGGTCGAACTTGTACACCCTGGTTTGGATGATTATTAGATCAGTCAAAATTTCAATGATTGTTTAAAAACCCTTATCCCATTGTCAGAAACAATTGAAAAAGCCATGAAAAATTTATGGAAATACATGGGTCAAAAAGTGTGGCAAGCCTGTAAACACTTCACCCTCCTTATATATGCGAAAGTAATATGTAATGTTGCCAGACTCAGCATACATTATTTCTTGCTTCAGCAAGGGGAAATTATGCTGATCTTATGGCCATTTGTTCAAAGGGTTTAGTGCAATTATTTTGCTTTGTATAAGACCATCTCACCAGCCAAAATAAAACTAGCAATAAAAGCTACCCAAACCGTATTTCAACATTTATTCACGGGTGAATCATTGTCTAGTCACCTTTAGTTTTGTAGTGCTTTATACAATAGAATTTTTTTAATCAGCTTCACGGTAATAAACAGGAAAATAACAGAACTGATTATGCTAGTGTCATTATTCAGCTCAATCCAGTTCACGTTTTCTTTTCATCCGACAGTGTCAGTGTAGTCAATTGGTCATCATGGATCAATGTTGATATTCCAGTGGCATTTCAATGTCTTTCTGTGCAGATATTGTTGAGCTTTCAACACTTAGAAGTATTTTGTTAACTTTAGCTTTGAACGTTTTTTTTCAATGTTGAAACTGCAACTTACAGTATTTCAACCACATTTCATTGTTAAAGGTCAGTCACATGCTGACTGGGTAGCTCTTCCAGTTTTTATTCTCACTGGCCATGACCTTGACAAGGGAATTTTCTTGGTTTTTTATTCCTGCAGCGAAATACTAGGTTGACCCGATTGGTAAAAAATCCTGTCTCATTTGACTTATTGTGAGCATCAAATATGCTCTGATATTGGGTCGCACAACATCCTCACCTTCGATGTGGACAGATTACCGTTTTATCTTGTTGTGTTAAGTTCATGTGTGATATGTAAGTGTGTGTGTCTCTGACAGGCCATCAGAAGAAGATGATGCTTGCGGTCAAGAAGTTGTGTGATGTTCACAAGGCTCTTCTGCAGGCGGAATCAGGGCAGGGCACACTACGGCGCAGAATCCCTGCTGCCCTGGACCTGGTCACTATCGAGCCGCCCCCTGACAGTAGTGACCTCCCCTCACCCCACACACCCAAGATGATGACTTTCCAAGACAGTGAGCTGAGCACTGAGCTCCAGAGCGCCATGTCCTCCCAATACAGTGGCTGCCAGGAAGGACTGGCCTTCAAGAACGCAGTGGGCATGTCCTCCAGTCAGGAGAGCATTGACACACGCTCTCGAGGCTCTGGCCGCTCTCAGGACCCCCCCAGCACTCCCTCCTCCACTTCAGCCGTGACCCCTTACAGACAGTCCAGAGAGAATTTAACGAGCCCAGACAGCAGTCCTGGTAAAGAGCGCAACATTCCAGAAGGCCGTGATCAGGTCCCACGTCCACAGCAACTGCCATTCAGTGCGTCCGCAGGCTTTATATACCCAGCGGTCCCTGCCAAACCCAAACTGGGCTCTGCTCCTTCTCCGCAAGCTTCTCCTGCTCATAAAACCCTCAATTATCCTCGTTCACAATATAACAGTGTCACGCTTGACCGTCGCTCTCCTAGCTTGACGAAGAAGCGCACACAGAGTTTATCCCGGTATGCTTTGTCGGACGGTGAACCAGACGAAGAGGATGATGATGAAGCAGCTCAGCTAGCCAGCATGGCCATGCCTTCATATGCCACACTGAGCCGCAAGCATACCCGGGGCCAGCTGGCACGTCTTCAGTCTGCCCCTGAGCAGTCCGTCGGCCGAAGCCACTCTTTCGCCATTAGGGCTCGGCGTAAAGGGCCTCCTCCGCCACCACCTAAACGCCTTAGCTCCGTCAGCAGCAGCAGCACTGGTGTCGAAACTGTCTCGGACACTCCAGCGCCAGCTTCTGGAGGAGTTGAGAGTGACAGACCTGGGAGTGTAAAGAGCATCACAGCTGCATTAGAAACAGCCCTACCTGTGCCTACAGCGGACATCCTTCAGGAAACCACGGCAGCTGTCTCTAGCACCAACGAAGGGTGCAGGCGCAGACCTCTGAGTCAGAGTGAACCCAGCCCGGTATCCGCCAAAGCAGACACTGATAGAGCAACAAAGTCTGACTCAGAGGAGGATGACGGGACGAAGGATTCTGGTCTGGAGAGCTCATCCTCGCCTCAGAATAGCTCCAGTGAGTGCATCCCCTTTGCGGAGGAAGGCAACCTCACCATCAAACAGAGGCCCAAAGTTGGTGGGCCACTCAAGGTGGAGACCACTTCTGAGTCTCCAGAGAAATCCAAACCAGCCAAAACCCCTGAAGTTCCAGAGTTCAATCTAAAAGAGTCAGACACGGTGAAGAGACGGCAGAAGCCAAAGGAGAAAGAGCAGCCGAGCACAGCATCCGACAGCAGTGAAGATGTTTTAGAGACTCGGGACACAGTGAAGCTCCGCATCAGTGAAACAGATATGAGTCTGCCATCTGTGGGTCTTCCGGCCAAACCAGTGAAAGCACCTCCACCTCTTGCCCCTAAACCTCCCAGCCCTGTGAATCCAACACGGCACATCTCTAAGCCCCATCCTGCTCCTGTAACAGGTACAGCCCACAGATGCAGATAAAGTCAGTTGGCTTGATATCGCTGTTACATTGGAAGTGTTGATAACTCGTTCAAATCGACTGACCTCAAAAAGCCTCATATTTTAGAATAGTTATTCATTCGTTAGATTTACCAAATAGGTTAATCTAAATGGTTAAGAATTTTTTTTTAAACATGTCATTTGATTTATTAGTTGCTTCCAGAAGTTCTTGACAAAATATGTTTCCATATTCAGAGGCTACATCCTTCAAAGAACGCAGACTTCAAAGTTCGAACCAAGCATTGTTAAATGGGACGGTCTAGCCCAGGGTTCCTCAAATCCTGGAGGGCCACTACCTTGCAGAGCTTAGCTTCGACCCTATGGCACCTGAACAAGCTAATCAAGGTCTTCAACTAAACTCTTCAGGGCAATGATTTGAGGAACCTTGGTCTAGCCTTTGGAGCATTGCTCTTTGTGACGAGCAGCAGTAATGTTTGTACTGGACTTTTTTGAAAGTTATAAAACAGGTTCACAACTTGAATAAACATTTTCATCTTGGTCCAGTTATGTACATAATTAAGAGTATAAACTGTATAAAACCATGTCTTAGTAAGATATGTCAACATTTTAACTGCTTTTGTATAATGAGATATTCAAGAAAGTTGAATCCCAATACTTACATTTAAAAGTGTATTTCTCTTAAAACCATCCTGTCGTCACTGGCGCACAATGAATCTTGGTACAGGCTGCAAAGATCCACTGTTCTAACCTTTGTGGCCCGGGAAATGAAGGACGAATTTGTAGACCGCATTCGAAGGCACATTCAAATTGGGACAGTCCTCAGTTGCACTGCTGTGACATTCAGCCTTCAAAGGATGCAGCTTCTGAATTGGGACAGAGCAAAATACTGCTCAGATTTTATAAACAGTTAAAGCTAATCGTAGCAACCCTTTCCTTGTAAGTTACAAAATATGCCGAGGACTGTAACTCTTGCATTTATTCTGTGATTCTTGTTCTGTCTGCAGCTGTCGGCTCCAGTGTCACTCTCAGTGTTGTACAGAGTGTTGCCTTTGCAGAACCTCAATCTCCAGTGCCGTACTCCCCCTCCGCAGAGAGTACGGGTCAAAGTGTGATTTCAGGAAGGCCCCAGGCTCTGCTGGAAGGTGGTCAAGGGTCAACACTGAAGCATCAGAAGCTGGAGAAGACCAGCTCATCCCTGGAGGAAGTTCTGAAAGCTGTGGAGAGAAAACTAACTCTTGAGAACAACAACGTGGGGTGAGAGACACTTTCCACCAGCTTTCACACTTAAAGGAATGAATACACAAATTCTCTTGAATTGTTACTAATTTATCACTCCTAATTAAACATTCTGTTGCTTCTCTTTTAGCACTTCTCACATTGTGAAGTCTGCAGGGAACATTCTGGATGACATTGGGAACATGTTTGATGACCTGGCCGATCAGTTGGATGCTATGCTGGATTAAAAAATGGACCTGTTTGAGTTTTTTTTGTGATGGCCCAGAAACAGATGGGGAGAGAAGAAGCAGAGAAGAACTCTTGAACACAAAAGTGGGAACCTCCATTTACAAAGACCACACAGACATTTTTGGACCACAGTCTCCTGACTAATGTCAGTCTAGGTGTCATTTTGTACTTGTTTGTTTATATTCCATTCTCTAATCAACCAGAATATAATTGTTTGTGTGTTTTGCATTTTGTACTGCCATTTGTTGTTCTTTTTGGGGCTGAACTTTGGACTTGATTAAGCCCCAACGGACTTTTCATGATGGACCCAGACAGAAGAAATGCACTTAGGAGAATCATTCCTAACGCAATATACATTTCAAAACACGACACTGATCAAAACATTTCTAGGAAGATTAAAGGGACAGTTCACCACAAAAGTGACCATTTAAATTTTTTTTGAGTGAACTGTTCCTTTAATAAAACTATATTTCACTAAAAAGGAGTATCTTGTTTTGTAAGCAGCAGCACAGGTGACTTTTATTCATTTCAGCAAGTAAAGCACGTATCCATTTCCTAGCCTTTGGAAGATTTGGTGCTTGTATTCATTTTTTCTGAATGACATTGCAGATTTGCAGGTTAAAATACATGACTGACATTTATTTTTGTATGAAAGTGTGTTTTTAAAGGGAACATGTTGAAATGAAAACAGTAACACTGCCTTATGTAACTTAAACAGGATCGATGTACAGCAAACAATTCAGGTTTAAGTTACCACGAACTATTTTTGAACATCTTTAAACTTATATTAGTCCAAATAGTATTTAAACTTTATCAAAATATGTATATTGTACACTAAAGGTATATTTGATTGGGAAGCAAACCTGTTTGTTGTACCAAAGTATATGTATATTTTTATTCAAATGTTGGATGATGCTAATGCTAACAGACTTATCTTGCAGCTAAACTAATGAAAGTTAACACAGTGGCATTTCCCCTTTGCACATAATTTGACATGATGAATCTGATGTGGAATATTTCCACACTGTTCTTGTGTGCCATACGTCTAAATGGATGTTGCATTCAGGTTCTGTCTCCAAATTAGCCAAGATGTGATGAATGGCATTTGTTTAACTGAAGGCCGTTTGAACATTTAACCAGTTTTAGAATTGCATTTAAGGCCTGTTCACATCAAGGTCTATAACTATAAAGTTTTATATTATCGTTTCAACTCAGTACTATACTGTATTATTAATTACAGCAGAAGCAGACTAAAATTAGAAAATGCTGTAAAAATACAGTAAAATACTGTTTTGTAGTCGTGACCACAGCTGTAATGATAACGACACAGAGGAACGAATCACTTTCAGAAAGTTTTCTCTTTTTTTCAGCTGATGAACGATAAAAACAGCCAATCAGAATCCACTCGACTTTAAAGAGCTTGAAAACTTTTAGCTGTAGATGTCATAACTGCAAAAGTCCGCTGTTGTTGATGCGAGTATATTTATTATAGTTTTAGTCCTTGGTATGAACGGGCCTTTGCTTATGTTAAAACTATATACTAGTGATGTTTTTATTAGATAAACATAACACACTGATATGGTTGTTCAGTACCAAGCCTGTCTTTGTTCTTAATTGTTAACATTTTCTATTAAATGAATTTAGCTATTTCATTTTTTTTTTCTTTTTTTTTGTCATTTCAGCATTTACATTGTAAAATAGAAATCTCTTCTTGTCTGATTTGTCCAGTTTCAAACCAGCCGTTTTTCAAAAGTCCACACTAGAGCTAACTCGTGACTTTTCTTAAAGGGTTGGTTCATAAAAAAATGAAAACGATCCAATAATTCACTCACCCTCAAACCATCCTAGATTTATATGACTCTCTTCTTTCAGCCAAACACAATTGGAGTTATGTTAAAAAATATCCTGGCTCTTCCCAGCTTTATAATGGGAGTGAATGGTACCTCAGATTTTTAAGCTCAAAACAGTGATCCATCCATCATATAAGTAATCCATACGGCTGCAGTGGGATAATAAAGGCCTTCTGAAGCGAAGCGGTGGGTTTTTGTAAGAAAAATATCCATATTTCTAACTTTATGAACTATAATCACGGCCAAACCCAAGTCGAGTTCCGGCAGAAGAGTGACCTCTGACCCGACGCACAACGCAGGAGTAGCGTAAGTTTAGGTGAGAGTAGAGTGGTTCAAACAAACTGAAGCTCCTCTTTTTTATACTGAAACCCTCCGACATTTCAATGCTTCATGGGATTGTAGTTCTTTCCCTCGTTGTACCTTTGTCTTTTAGTCTTGATTTTGAAATACTTTTTTTTGCTTCAAATCGAAGTTTGTTTTGTTGTATATCCCCTCGTAGCTGGTTGGTTCGGTTCATGGCTCTTAAAGACTTTAAAATGTTTGTCAGCAGAAGTTGTGCTGAAATGCCGTAAACTTCAGTTATCCTGTTAAGTTATTTTGCCTCTTGTAACAGTAAAATATGATACTTAATCATGAAATGAAATAACTTAATTATGTGTTTTTATAGCTAAAATAGGTTATAGGCTTTATAGGTAAAATCACGAGTAAATAACATTAATAGACTATTTTAAATGAATAAGGAGTAATAAATAAACTGATAATAAAATTACATTTATTCATAATTTTTTTACTTGGCATGTACAACACAGAGTGATTCGATTGGGTTTGTGTTGAAGAGC
The DNA here is from genome assembly GCA_037194245.1 of Opsariichthys bidens. NCBI lineage: Eukaryota > Metazoa > Chordata > Actinopteri > Cypriniformes > Xenocyprididae > Opsariichthys > Opsariichthys bidens. The sequence continues at coordinate 6,426,146 of CM074277.1, read as the reverse complement.
ACAATGTTCTCGCTGAAATAAATTAAATGAGTGTAAATGTCTGTATCTTCATATTTGTCTTTAAAGTCTATGAAGTAAAACATGAGCTTGATGCAGTTCAATTACAGTCAACCAATAACAGCGTCACGGCTATGGGTGAAATATAGCCTAAACTTTATAGATAATCACATAAACCATGTTAAATAATGTAAACAAGAATAATGTGTTACTCTTCAGAAATGATATCCTCTGCTGGATCAAGTCGCTCATCGTTGGAGTCCCAGGTGTGTCAAAGCCTTCTTCAGGTCCTTTTCTGACCATAATCGAAACACAAGGACTGGAGCATCTGGCCCAGAAACCTGCACCATTGGGAGAGTAACAAGAGCTTTTTCATCTCTTTATATATGAGACTATTTAAATCTTCAGGTGTCAGTTTTTTATTAGTGGTTCTGGACCCCGTTTTTCTCAACTGTTCCTCTTCTTGCATCTTTTCTGTGTGATCTTCACCACAGTGCTCTCTGGTGTCTGATCTTGACACCTTCTTGTAACACCAACTTGTGCAACTTTAATGCAAATTCTGTCTAATTTCAACTGAAAGTTCATTTTGATAGTATTTGTAAATGACCATTAAATCACTGAAGTGGTCCGACACCTTTATCTCCAGCCATAGAGGGCGCTGTTGCCATACTTGAGAAAGGATTTTATTATTATATTTAAGCCAAATGTTATTAAGGAACTCTTTATTTATGCATGTTTTGGTTGACTAATTCTCGCTGCTTACTTAATGTTGACATTATTATTTGTTTTATAAGAGTGTTTACGTTTCTTACGCATGCTTTTATTTTGAAGTCGGGGAAAGCAAGTGCAGTGGCACTGAGGTTTTTTAATTAGAAAATGTGTTACAGAGACATCAAAGTACAATATATAACATCAAGTATGTGACAAATGTGGACAGACGGACTTTGGGGACTCGCGTTACGAAATATTTGTTGTAAAGGGTTTCTTTCTACCTGTTCGCTCCTGGCTGATAAAGGGCACGTTTTAATTTGATGTTGTTTGCTAAAGTTTGAAGTGATGGGTCGTTAGTATGCAGATTTAGTATGTCAGTGTAAATGACTATTTCATTTGCTAATGTAATGCGGAGTGTGTGTGATGCATTGTTATTGTCATAAGCCGGACACAGTGTTATGGTCTCCCGTTGTTTGCATTAGAGTAATTTTATATATTATTTGTGTTTTCTCTCTAAATTGAGATCGTCAGTTTTACCAAAATTCATTGATATCAGGTGTTTAATTTAGTTCACATTTCGCGCCTAAAACGCGTGGAAAGCGCGTCGCTTCCTCCTTTTGCGAGCGTTCGGGAGCTCGCGCTTCTGTAGCGTCTGTCGTTGCTATGCAACCATGAACAGCGTTCTCCACGAGTACGCGGAAGTTTCAACGGATTTCCATCACCGAAAAGCCCTTGCAGTAGCTTGAGTACAAGATTTATTTATGGAGAAGAAGAAACAAACTCCCGCAGTGTTTGGATGCACCACGGAGGATTTAACAAACTTATCCAAGAACTCCGTCTGGACGATGAGAGATTCAAAGCCTATTTCAGAGTTGACAAGGAGCAGCTTGATAATCTTTTAAGAGAAATTGTCCCAAGCATCACCAAACAGAGTTTCTGCCGTGAAACCATCTCTCCTGCACAACGACTCTGTGTTTGAGGTAATTAGGCGGTCAGGGAAAGGGAAAGGTTGATTGGATGGTTCTTGTCACATGACCTGCGGTGCGCTTGCGGCATTCTGAAAAGTTGAAATGTTTTCATGTTTTCAGGCGCCTGGAAAAATCGAGCATGTGCGTCGCGACCGCGTCGCTTCCATTTTTGAGTACATAGGAAATAATGAATATGCGCGCGCAAAAGACGCGATGTGTGAACGACCCCTAAAGGAGATTGTTGTAAATAAAATGATCATATAGGCCAAACATGTTGCACTTTAAAGAAGATGGTATATTTTTGTAGGTGATTTATCTGCATTAAAAACTGTTACTGTCAGTGTTAAAATAATTCATATTCAGGCTCATGACAGTACAGTGAGGCAAGGTTATGACATTATCCTGAATCCTAAAATGTGGTTTATCATCACACTATTTGTGAAGGCCAATTAATCGCAAATGTTAATTCAGTTTATAGGCTTGTGTTTATATACATTTTGTAGGCAAATGTCTAATGATTGATTGTTTGTTTTTATCTAGCTCTTATGGGTTTTTTTTTTTTTTGGAAACGGGAATGCTACAGAATTTATTTATTTATTAATTTATGTAATTTATTAATGTGTCACTACAACTAAATGAATGTGATTTCCATCAACACAAATAGAGTTTGAGAAAAGCAGACAGACACACACACTGTCTATATGAGGATTTAATGCACATTTATTCTGTTGTTTCAGTGGCGGAAGTTCATCTGTATTAATGTAACGAAGAGAAAATTAGAGACTGTAACATCACACTCGATGATTTATAAAGCAGCTCAAAGTATTGTGGGTAAAATCTCTCTACAGTCTGTTCTGAAACATCAACACAGTTTCACTGATCCATTATAGACCCAAAACCCCGGATAGAGCGGCTGAGTGAATGTGGTCTGGACTGTGTGGATGAGGCTCATTGTGTCAGAGACGCTGTAGAAGGACAGAGTTCCTGCACTGTGATCCACAAACACTCCTATACGACTGCCGATGGACACTTCAGGGAGATCAATGTGTGTGTTATTGTGTCTGAATGAGGATCTGGAGGAAGAGCAGTTCAAACTCCAGGACTGATCATTATATCCAAACGAACACTCATCACCCGATCCCTTCCTGCTGATGCTCTTATATGACACTGATATAAACACATGATCTCCACTCCACTCAATCTCCCAGTAACAGCGTCCACACACACTCTCTCTACACAACACCTGATAATACCTATCAAATCTGTCTGGATGATCAGGATACGGCTGGGCTGTGTCAGTGTTAGTAATCACTCTGTTCCCCTCAGACAGACGGAGGTATTCATTCACAGTGTTCAGATCCAGATTGAGCTGATGGGAATCTGATGGACAGAAAACACATCAGAATCAGGAATTATGAATCTGTCTGATCTTTTAATGCATCTGAACTCTTCAGGTTCAATGTTCAATGTATCATCAGTGTCTCAGTACAGCTGACCAGATATCCTGTACAAATCATCATTTACATGATCAATTATTAAACTCTTATCATGATTTCTTTCAGCTTCTACAGGAGGAACATGAACACATTCAGTGAGTTTTTCTGCTTGTTTTCTCAGTGACTTACACTGTAGGAAGTCGTTCCTGGTCTTGGGATTCATGTTGGTGAAAGTGACTGTGGAAATAAACAGACATGAACAGAGTGAAGAGAAATGACAAGATAAAATACATTTCTAGTCATTTCTAATATGATGCTCTATGATATTCGATGATGGAGGATCATTTCTGAGAGCAGATGAATCTCCAGGGGCTTCATTTATAAAACACACATATTGGATTTGATCCTAAATTCCATGTGTTACGTTCCTGTCCCAGTCTAGGAGGTAGGAGGGAAGGTAACAAAAGAAAATAAGAGGGGAATAAAAGAAAGTATCGTCAGGATGGGGGAAAAAAAAAACAAAGTGTGGAGGACACACTTCAGCCTCAGACTTAGAGAGAAACGTCACGCCACTCTAAATGAAAGTACAAAGGTTTATTTCCTGCTTAAACGAAGAGCTTAACAGTTGAAAGGAGGGAGTGAATCTTCAGGAGAGAGTATGGCCTAAAATAATAAACAAAACAGGAGCTAACTAAGGTTTAACAAGTCTACTTACCCTGCTCCAAAACAAAGATGAAAAAAAAAACAACAGCAACTTCCCTGAGCTCCCTCTCTAACCAATAAACATGAGAAAACAGTTGTACAAAAAAGAAAAGGCACTCTCTCCCTACAACTTCCCAAATTTCTAAAGACTGATTAGGGATGAAGTAATACAATACCTTTTAGTTACCCACACATGGATAAGCCCATAGGCTACATCAAGTTGCTAACACACAGCAAAAGGCTTAGAAGCTTGTTCTCACACAGAAAACAAAGACAACAGACAAGTCAATTTTTCAGTCTAAGGCTGGGGAGAAGTGTTCCTTCACATAGGATCTTCTGGCTGCACCTTATGTACTCTTCCCAGTTCAGACCCAGGCATGCTCACAACGAGTTGCAGCTGATAGTAATCAACCTGAGTAAGAGAGTGAGGGAGAGAAACAGAGCACAACACCGGGCACAGGGATCTGACAGAGGTGACATTGAAACATTTTGGGACGTAACACCCCCACCACTAGGATTACAGACCATGGTTCGACAAGGTTTCGGTCTCAGCCATTCGACATGCCCAGCACCTAAGCAGTCATCTCAACAGATCTGGACAGAGCATCAGCCACAATGTTATCTTTGCCTTTGATGTGCTGGATCTGGAGATTGAAGTCTTGAAGCTTGAGAGCCCAGCGCAGCAAACGCTGGTTAGAGGAAGACATGTTGGACAGAAAAGTTAGAGGGTTATGGTCTGTATACACAATTACGGGGAGCGCACTACTCCCCAGGTACACCTCAAAATGTTGTACGGCCCACAATAAAGCCAATGCTTCCTTCTCAATCGTACTATATGATAGCTGGCTCTTTGAGAATTTGCGGGAGAAATACGACACAGGGTGTTCAATGCCTTGAACGTCTTCTTGGATTAGTACAGCCCCCGCACCAAAGTGGCTTGCATCCACCTGTAGCTTGAATGACAAATTGAAGTTAGGTGCAGCTAACACAGGGGCATTGCTCAGCAGGTCTTTAGCAGCTTCAAAGGCTTGATCACAGTCATTACTCCAGCTAAACACTCTCGTTGTGCTAAGGAGGTCTGTGAGAGGAGAAACTACAGAAGAGAAGTTTCTGCAAAACCCTCTGTAGTAACCTGACATTCCCAGAAATCGGCGAAGCTCACGCTTGTTGTTAGGTTTAGGGAATTTAAGAATAGCTTCCACTTTAGCTTCTACAGGTTTTACCCAGCCATGACCTACTTTTTTCCCTAGGTAGGTTACTGTAGCCTTACCGATCTCACACTTAGACAGGTTTAAGGTTAGCGAAGCACGTTTTAATCTTTCAAAGACCCTCTCCAAGGTTTCAAGGTGCTCTTCCCATGACTCAGTATAGACTACGATATCGTCAAGGTATGCATCACAATTAGGTACACCACCCAACACAATATGCATCAACCTCTGAAAGGTAGCTGGTGCATTTCTCATTCCAAAGGAGAGGACAGAATATTCCAGGAAATAGTCTGGCGTGACGAAAGCAGAGATTTCAGCAGCACGGGGAGTGAGTGGCACCTGCCAATAACCCTTTAATAAGTCAAGTTTTGTAACAAATTTTGCTGATCCTACCCGATCTACGCAATCCTCCATACGGGGGAGCGGAAAGGAGTCAGCCTTTGTCACTGCGTTCACTTTGCGGAAGTCCGTACAAAATCGGTATGTGCCATCTGCTTTTGGAACTAGTAAGCATGGTGAGCTCCACGGGCTCTGACTATGCTGAGCCAGGCCATGCTGTAACATATACTCAACTTCAGTTCTCATTATGTGACGCTTACTTGGGTTAACTCTGTAGGAGTGCTGCTTGATCGGTTTAGCTGAGCCTACATTGATGTCATGCTCAAGAACAGTGGTTCTCCCTGGCACATCAGAAAACAGCGGTGAGTATTGGTGCATTAACTGGATGACCTGTACGGACTCATCAGGTTCTAGATGAGAGAGAAAAGAAGGTAGATCTTTCAACACAGCAGAGTTCTGAAGTCTCTTACCATCTTGCTCAGGAACTTGTAAGGCCACAGCAACTGGTAAAGGTCCTGTCACAGGGTTACATGGGGGTTCAGACTGGGAGTCACGCATAAACCTCTTAAGCATGTTAATGTGGCACACCCTAGTTTTATGTCGCCTATCTGGAGTACTAATAACATAGTCCGTTTCGCTGAGTTTCTCCTTCACAGAGTAGGGACCTGTAAACTTAGCATGCAGGGCTGAACCAGGCTCAGGTAGAAGTACAAGAACTTCGTCATTTGGTTGAAAACTACGAAAAACACTTTTTTTGTCGTAGTGTCTTTTCATTTTAGACTGGCTTGTGACCAAATGTTCTCTAGCCAACTCACGAGCTCTGTGCAACCGCTCACGAAATGAACTTACGTAATCAATAACGGTTACAGGCACTGCATCTTTAGCTAGCAATTGCTCGCTCAACACTTTAAGCGGCCCCCGCACCGTGTGACCAAATACAAGATCCGCGGGACTGAATCCAAGGGATTCTTGCTCGGCTTCTCTAATAGCAAACATCAAGAATGGTAAACTCTCTGCCCAATCCGTACCACTAGAAAGGCAGTAAATACGTAACATCATCTTGAGTGTTTGGTGGAACCTTTCCACAGCACCCTGCGATTGCGGATGGTATGCACTCGACAGTTCATGCCTAATTCCGAACTGAGCTAGACCCTGTGTGAACAGTTTTGCAGTGAAATTGGTACCCTGATCAGTTTGTACGACCTTTGGCAATCCAAAAACAGTACAAAACTTGATCAGTTCACGGACAATGATGTGGGCTTTTATAGAGCGCAGAGGAATCGCTTCGGGGAAACGTGTCGAAGTACACATTATAGACAAAATGTACTCATGACCAGATTTTGACTTAGGCAAAGGGCCCACGCAGTCCAACAACAGGCGCTCAAAGGGTTCGCGCATAACAGGGATAGGCCGCAACGGAGCAACAGGAAGTTTTTGGTTCGGTTTGCCAGCTATTTGACAAGCAGCACACAAACGGCAGAAGTTAGACACAGCTGACTTTAGCCCTGGCCAGAAAAAGTAGCGGGACACTCGTTTGAACGTCTTGGTAACTCCCAGGTGTCCTGAGAGTACATGATCATGAGCTATCTTCAGTACAGGCTCTCTATACTGTTGAGGCAGGACGATTTGCTGAATTTCATTAAGGGAAGAACGAGCAATAGGTCTCCACCTCCGCATTAAAACTTCTCCTTCCCAAAAATACGTCACTTTATCATGAGGTTTCCTTTTGAAATTTGCTATAGAGTCAATAAGGGTTGCTAAAGAAGGGTCTGTCCTCTGAGCAATAGCCAATTGTTCCCTGCCCATTTCTAAAACAGGCTTTAGTTCCGGTACAGAATCCACCTCGCAGGTTTCTGTAACGATAGCCTTCTCTGGTGTTTCCTCACGATCATGTGAGTCAGCTAAGAAACTCTCGGAAAGATCAATTACAGCTCCCAACTTCCTACTTTGAGCCCGTGTGACTACACATGAAGGAAAAGCAGCAGGAAAAATTTGCGCAAGCGCCGAACTCTCATTTTGAGTCGGTTCATTAATTACTAGTGGTCTAGGAAAAACATTTCCGCCCGCAAGATCATTCCCTAGGATAACATCTACCCCATCAACTGGTAGATGTGCGCAAACTCCAAGAGTAACAGGGCCTGTGACCAACTCTGTCGTGAGATACAAGTCATGTAATGGCAAACTAAGACAGCCCATGCCAATCCCCCGCACTAAGATATTGGAGCCAGAGTATACACTTGAAGCTGGTAACGATTTTTCACAAATAAGTGACTGGACTGACCCAGTGTCTCTTAGAATCTTCACTGACCTACCCACTGCGTCAGGTGAATGAGACACTGTACCATCCAGTAAAAACGGCTGGTACGCACTTGTAACAGTCTCCGTACTATGCTTAATATTACTGATAGTGTGCACCAAAGCTGCACTTTTAGGGTGCGAAGCAGCAGTTTTCTGTTTCCAAGCCCGACACTCAGAAATTAGGTGATTTGGGTCCAGGCAGAAAAAGCAAGCTCGCTTGACGTTCTTACGGGGCGAATTTGGTTGCGTGCTAGGTTTAGTGTGGGACAAGACAGATCTTACCTCTTGGTCCATATTAATGCTAGTCGAAAACATTGCATTGCGTCGCGGTGTAACAAAGACGTTTCGGTGCGTTAACGTGAATTCATCCGCTAAAACCGCCGCGTCAACAATAGAATTCACTTTCCGTTCATTTAAGTGAATTACCACATTCTCAGGTACACTACTTTTAAACTCCTCAAGCAAAATCAGCTCTTGAAGTTGTTCAAAAGTAGTGATCCGATTGGAAAGACACCACTTCTCAAACAGTGTGCGCTTTTCTCGGGCGAACTCCACGTATGTCTGTTTGGCAGTTTTGGCATGAGAGCGAAACTTCTGTCTATACGCCTCCGGTACCAATTCATACGCTCTGAGAACCGCAGCCTTCACAATGTCATAGTCAAGTGATTGTTCTAAAGGCAAGGCAGAAGAAACTTCCTGGGCTTTCCCAGAAAGACTACACTGCAAAAGCAATGCCCACACATCTTTAGGCCAATGCAACTTCAAAGCAATGCGCTCAAACGTAACAAAGTAAGCATCCACCTCGCTTTCCCTAAAGGGTGGAACAAGTTTCAAATACCTGCTAACATCAAAATTTGCATTGGCTTCAGCCTCATGCGAATCTTGAGGTGTCGCAGGATGGGAATACGAAGGAGAGCTAGCAGAAATTCTTTGCGAACGAGGTAAAGGTACAGGTTTACTTTCCAGTCCGGGCACCTTACGTTCCATCTGGCGCAATCGAATATCGCGATCAGTTTCTGCCTCTATAACGCGCAATTTAACTAGCATCGTCTGATGCTCCTGTTTCTTAATCATGTAATCAAGTTCCTTCATTTTAAACTCTAAAAATGGGTCACCAGAAGGCTCTACCACAGGGACACTAGGAGGACCATCTGACACAGCTTCCTCTGCTACATCAGGTGAAACCTCCTCCCCGGCAGAGGATTCTGGCAAAATCCCCAACTCCTCAAGTTTATCACGCAGCACTTGCTTGATAACACGTTTTACTGCTTCTGTAGGAACAGTAATATTAAAAAAGTTAGCAATCAACAATAAGTCCTTCTTCCTACAACGCTCAAAGGCCTCTGTGGTAGGAGAGAGAGTGAATGCAACTAAATCAAACTCCATCTTACTACCACAGTTTTCTCCACACCCAAAAAAAAACTGCCAAACAGTTAAGAACAGACTTACCAGCGAATATGAGTGTATGTTGCTATCACTAGTAACGGGAACGGACGAGCCCCCAATTGTTACGTTCCTGTCCCAGTCTAGGAGGTAGGAGGGAAGGTAACAAAAGAAAATAAGAGGGGAATAAAAGAAAGTATCGTCAGGATGGGGGAAAAAAAAAACAAAGTGTGGAGGACACACTTCAGCCTCAGACTTAGAGAGAAACGTCACGCCACTCTAAATGAAAGTACAAAGGTTTATTTCCTGCTTAAACGAAGAGCTTAACAGTTGAAAGGAGGGAGTGAATCTTCAGGAGAGAGTATGGCCTAAAATAATAAACAAAACAGGAGCTAACTAAGGTTTAACAAGTCTACTTACCCTGCTCCAAAACAAAGATGAAAAAAAAAACAACAGCAACTTCCCTGAGCTCCCTCTCTAACCAATAAACATGAGAAAACAGTTGTACAAAAAAGAAAAGGCACTCTCTCCCTACAACTTCCCAAATTTCTAAAGACTGATTAGGGATGAAGTAATACAATACCTTTTAGTTACCCACACATGGATAAGCCCATAGGCTACATCAAGTTGCTAACACACAGCAAAAGGCTTAGAAGCTTGTTCTCACACAGAAAACAAAGACAACAGACAAGTCAATTTTTCAGTCTAAGGCTGGGGAGAAGTGTTCCTTCACATAGGATCTTCTGGCTGCACCTTATGTACTCTTCCCAGTTCAGACCCAGGCATGCTCACAACGAGTTGCAGCTGATAGTAATCAACCTGAGTAAGAGAGTGAGGGAGAGAAACAGAGCACAACACCGGGCACAGGGATCTGACAGAGGTGACATTGAAACATTTTGGGACGTAACACCATGGATTTCATCCTGCATCATGTATATACAAATAAACTCTTGCTCTTGATGATGAATGTTGTACTTCTGAACCATCAAGGGATTTTTGTGGCCGTTCTGCAGGTGGATTTGATGAGTTTGTTCACATTGAACTTGAATTTAAGATGAACTGATTTATAAAGTGGGACACATTTAAGAACATGTTTTGTGCAAATGGACATTTTATCAGAGGAACATTTCAGAAACTGTTGTACGTTCACATCTCAGATCTTTCTACACACGTCTGTATAAACGAGGAGCAGGACTTTACCTCCGTCAGAGATCTTCTTGATCTTCTCAATCTCCTGTTTGCAGAAATCCTCCAGTTTGTCTCTCAGCTGACGGACAGATTCTCTCATGCCATCAAAAGAGGAGAGAGAACCGAAGGGTTCGTCTGTAGATTCAGGAGGTGCTGAGAGAGACTGGAAACTCTACAGAAAACACAAATCACACTTCAGACAATAACCTGCACTATCAGATCTGTGCGGCTCTTGTTGACTCCACTGATCTTCAGTAACTCTCCTCAATCCAGCACTTTCACACAATCACATTCATTCTTCTCATATCATGTTAATAATTAACATTCATAATTATTGATTATAGTATTATAGTTTACATTTATATTAAATACTGTTAGCTAATATTGTTTGACCCACTCAAGTTGGATTTAAATATCTTTAAATGTAATTTCATAATTATTTCTATTGTCACTGAAATATGGTTAAAGTTACTGATGAATGAACTGACAAGCATTTATGATAAACTAAAATATACTTTAATGTCATTTCTACTGAAACTTGTTTGTGATGCATTTAAATATATTAATAATAATATCATTAAATATATTAGTAATATCAGTGAAATATTTATAACACACTTCAGTTAAAATGATAATCAAGTTCTTTATATGTTTTAGTATTTTAGTCAATACATCAAAATAAATGAACTTCTTTAAAGCTCAACAAAAGATTATTAAAACAATGATTTAAAATGTACTTTAAAGTAAAACATTTAATTTGATATTTTTTACAAAGCGCACTTTTTAAAAGTTTACTTAAGTGTGTTAAGAAACATGAAAGTGTCTCTCTTTTAACTTTTATTTCATGAATATTATATTATCTGTAAGTCCAGTTTTTTAAAATATACTTTTTAAGATTTGAAGTTATTAACTAAGAGCACATTCAGAACAATTAAACACTTCTTTTTCACAAGGGACTATGTGTGAACTTTCTAGGAAAAGGTCTGGATGATAAAACATCTGCTAAGATCATAAATGTCTGTGTAACAGGTCGAGCAGATCAACAGAGTCACATTGTAGGATTGAGAAGATTTGCTGAAGAAAAGCAGTTCAAAGTCTATGAGTAGATTGACAATTATTTGTAACTTTTGACTGTTAGTGGCACTGAAACTTCACAAGAACCCTTAAGACTCGTTCCCAAGGTCAGGTTTTGTTTGGTTTTAATAAGCGTTGCTAATATACATCTTCACTTCCTGTTTGGAGTCTTGATGGACAAATTTGGACCGTGGCTTTTTACTCTGTACATGCTACCCTTGGGAGATGTCATTAGGAAGCATGGCATTAGCTTTCACTGTTACGCTGATGATACTCAGCTCTATATTTCCTCGCGCCCTGACGAAACCTACCAATTCTCAAAATTAACAGAATGCGTAGCTGATATAAAAAATTGGATGACTAGTAATTTCCTGCTACTAAATTCAGAAAAAACAGAGATTCTAATTATTGGACCAAAAACTTCAGCACATAAAAACCTAGAATACTGTCTAACACTTGATGGCTGCTCTGTTAAGTCGTCTTCGTCAGCTAGGAACCTGGGTGTGCTCTTTGATACCAATCTTTCATTTGAAAGCCACATTTCTAGCATATGTAAAACCGCATTCTTCCATCTTAAAAATATATCTAAATTGCGACATATGCTCTCAATGACAAATGCGGAACAGCTAGTTCATGCGTTTATGACCTCGAGACTAGATTACTTTAACGCTCTACTGGGTGGTTGCCCTGCTGGCGTGATAAACAAACTACAGCTGGTCCAAAACGCAGCTGCTAGAGTCCTTACTAGAACCAGGAAGTATGAACATATTAGCCCGGTTCTGTCAAAACTGCACTGGCTCCCTATTAAACATCGTATAGATTTTAAAATCTTGCTAATTGCTTACAAAGCACTAAATGGCTTAGCTCCCCAGTACCTGAGTGAGCTCTTAATGCATTATAGTCCTTCGCGTCTATTACGATCTCAGAATTCTGGCCAGTTGTTAATACCTAGAATATCAAAATCTACCGCAGGCGGTAGATCCTTTTCCTATTTGGCACCTAAACTCTGGAACAATCTTCCTAGCATTATTCGGGAAGCAGACACACTCTGTCAGTTTAAATCTAGACTAAAAACGCATCTATTTAACCTGGCATACACATGACACACTATAAAGTTTTGTCTTCATATCCGTTAAAGGATTGTTAGGCTGCATAGATCAGGTCAGCCGGAACCGGGAACACTCCATATAACATCGGATGTACTCGGTACATCAGAAGAAGAATGGCATCTACGCTAATTTTTTGTCTCTCTGCTTATCCCGAGGTTTACCAATTAACGTGATTGGCTGGATCTGGGCCGTGTCCGGGTCGGACGGGGAACCTGTGCCTGTGTGCGGCAGCCATGTGGCCCTGTGGTGTCGGCGGAGACTGTGTTAACTAGCTCATCCTTTGTGAAGACCTTACCGACTCATCAGCCAGTGGCACATATCCAAACAAACCGTCCCATACCGGCGTGATCGTAAGATCTTAAACTAGATGGAACTGGATTAAATATTTTGACTGTTGCGATTCCAAATCGGTTTAATGACCTGTAACTCTGCCTGAGTATCGGACAAGTGTTCACTGTTGGCCAGAGGAGAACTGGCCCCCCGACTAAGCCTGGTTTCACCCAAGGTTTTTTTCTCCATTTGTTGGAGATTTGGTTCCTTGCCGCTGTTGCCTTTGGCTTGCTTAAGTTGGGGACACTTGCTTGATATTCAGCAGTGTTTTTGGTATCCCTGCATTGGCGCCGTTGTATGCGAACTGAGCTGAGCCGGACGATTACGTCACTGTTTTCTGCAGTGCTGATATACATAAATTATCTAGACTAATAACTACTGATATTTGCAACAGAATGAATCAATAATATATAGAATAAGCTGCACAATGACACAATTTTCTTATTAATGTAAAGCTGCTTTGCCACAATCTGCATTGTAAAAAGCGCTATATAAATAAAGATGACTTGACTTGACTTGACAAATTCATCAATGTGTTACAGGCAAATAATTATGGAAATAAAAATCAATCTTATCAGGTTTGAAGATCACCTGACCCAATTTAATGACAAGTACTGAAAATATTGTTGTAGAAATAAAATATGGTTGGGTGAAAATCAACACCATCAAGTTCACTGATTTCAAGAAATCAGAAGGAAAAATTAGTTCATGGCGTTTGCCATCTAAATATTTATTCCATAAAAAAGCTCAGAAAAAAGTTTCCTGTGAGATTTTCCAGGGCTTTTGTAAGTGTTTCTCTTTAAACAGAAGATGATCAGATGATTATTTGCGAACACAACACTGAATCTGACTGAATTCCTGACAACATCTCAGTCAGCGGCTCATTCTGCTCTCATGACATGTTTCTCTTGCTCAAGTTCACTCTGATCCTGTTCTTCTAGATCTGTTACCTGCAGGAAATGGATGTGATGGTGTGTGTGTGAAAGCTGCTCCAGCTCGGCGTCTCTCCTCCTCAGATCATTGATCTCCTGCTCCAGTCGCTCCAGTCGTCCTTCAGCTCGACTCGCTGCAGCCTCTTCCTGATCTCTGATCAGCTGTGTGACCTCAGAGCGGCTTCTCTCAATGGAGCGGATGAGCTCAGTGAAGATCCTCTCGCTGTCCTCCACTGCTGTCTGTGCAGAGCGCTGTTAGGACACACATCACAATCACACAGTGGCTTCAGCGGGACCGACAGAGTCCAAACTTCTCTTCTTCTCCAGACTCACCTTATGAGACTCCACAGCCTCTCTCAGCTGCTGAAGATCTTTCTGTCTCTGCTGGATTCTCTGACGGAGCTTCATCTGCGTCTCCTTCAGCTGTTTCTGGAGGACGAACCAATAGCAAACAAGGTAAGCTAATATATACTGAGAGAAATAAGTTCCACTTTAGTGCATTTAAACTATATTAACTTTAAATATAATATTGAATAAAACACTACAGTTAATTATAATCAAGTACTTTACATGAGCTTCAGTATGTTATTCAACACTTCAGAATAAGTGAACTTTACAGCAGTAAAAAAAGAGTTCAATTGAAATATTAAATATGATTAAAATGTACTTTAAATTAAAACTTTAAATTTGACATTATTACAGTGTACTTTATAAAGTGAAACATAGTCATGAAAGTGTCTCTCTTTATATTGACTTTCATTTCATTAATATTATATGATCTCCAAGCTCAGTTTTTTATCTTTTTAAATATAGTTTTAATTTGACGTACTTTACAAGTGAACGTCACTAACGTTGAAACTTTTGTAAAGACTAAAATAGACGAGACATTCTTCAAAACATCATCTTTTATGTTCCACAGAAGAAAGAAAGTCAAACCGGTTTGGTACGACATGACGGCGAGTAAATGAAGACTTCACTTTCATTTCTGTGAACGATCCCTCTCAGTTCATACCTGTTTCTCTGTCCTCTGTGCTGCAGTTGATACAGTGTTGTGGTTTTTATGTTCATACTCCTCACACAGCACACAGATGCATTGTTGATCAGTGATACAGTACATTTCTAGCTCTTTATCATGTTTACGGCAGATCATGTCCTGCAGTCGTCCAGTGGCGTCAATCACTTTGTGTGGCTTACGAGAGTGAAATTCCTCATGACGGTCAAAATGAGTTTGACAGTAAGACTCCAGACACACCAGACAGGACTTGACGGCTTTGTATCTTCTTCCAGTACAGACGTCACACTGCACGTCTCCAGCTCCAGCGTAACAGTCAGCAGGAAGTTTAGTCTTCTTCAGTTTCTCCACCACTTCAGCCAGAATGGTGTTTTTAGCTAAATCAGGTCTTGGACTGAAGGTCTGTCTGCACTGAGGGCAGCTGTAGACTCTCTTCTCATCCTCCTGATCCCAGCAGTCTGTAATACAGATCTTACAGTAACTGTGTCCACAGGGAATGGCCACCGGATCCTTCAGGAGATCCAGACACACTGGACATGTGAACTCATCCTGAGAAATTCTGGCTTCTGCCATTTTACTGCATGAATACAGAGACACAAACACTCAACAATACTTCAGTTTCTGTTTCCCTGAACTGATCAGTTGAAATAGTTTCCTGCTTCTGTGTTTGAGTGACGTGTGGAAAACAGGCGTGTCTGTAAATCAGCTTCCTCATTCCTGGTCAAGAAGAGTCACTTTCCTTCTGTGTTTATGTGCGTTTCAAGTGGTCAAAAACATTGTAATTATGAGCACATGAATGACTGAACGAAGTTTTATTTATGAATGAGAAACTCAGATGATGATCTTCTCCAGACTGGAAATTGGGGCAAATATCTGGACAGAAGTCATGTAGTTTATTCGCCTTTAGACTACAACATTATCAGTTTTTAGTTATTATTTTTTAAATGTATATTTATTTACATAGCGCTTTCACAAAGCATATCATTTCAAAGCAGCTTTATAGAAAATGTTTCTACACACTGAGTCAAAGTTATGTTCGTATGTCAGAATGTACAGTTGTAAGATAAAACAGATCATGCCGTTAGTTAACATCATGTATTCATTTAGTCAGAAACAATGAGCTCATTAACTCTTTCCTTCATAAAAAACTGAACATTTTGAACAAAAAGCTAGAAAAGCAAATTTCTCTTTTCTTCAAAGATTACAACATGCATAAGCAATGCTTTTATCACTTGTTTCTGCTTCTTTTTCCTGCGTTTTGTTCTGGAGACTCTGTACTCTTTCAGAAGATGCGTGATAACTCCTCCTACGTATAATAGTTAAAATACGGAAACCTTGGAAAATTCTGTCAGTGGCGGGAAAACAATAAATTATTACAAGTTGTGATCATAATGATTACTATATACTGTATAGACAGTTTGGCAGTTTTGTATGTTGATTCAGAGTCGCCGTCATCTGAAGTCCTCACTGGGTTTGGCATCACTGGTGTTGGGTCATCTGAAATCTTTATAAGAGGCTGGATCCAAACTTAAGCTGCTGTACTCGGGATGGCATCCCGAGGTAGAAACAGAAAATCAAATGGAAAATAATTAGCGTAGCTGCTTTTCATAACATTTCAAACAACAGACAGTCATGTGCTTTTGATCTGATGTAACTGGAGTCCAAGGTTATGAGATGCTTGGCTAAAGAGATGAGTCTTTAATCTAGATTTAAACTGGGAGAGTCTGAGCCATAAACATTATCAGGAAGGCTATTCCGGAGTTTAGGAGCCAAATGCAAAAATGCTCTTCCTCCTTTAGTGGACTTATATATCTGAAGTACTACCAAAAGTCCAGTTTTGTGAAGAGTGTGATGAAGGTTGACAGAAGATCGGTTAAATACAGAGGAGCTGAAGCATTTAGGGTCTTATAGGTCAGTAGCAAAACTCTGAAATCAATATAAAATAGGTAATAGGAGTAGATAATTAATAGGTAACCAGAGTGGATAATAAAATTGCAGTTAAACGATAATATTTTCTTGCCCTGGTAAGAACTCTGATAAGATGAACTTTTGACTAACTGCTGAAGTATACTTTGAGCTTTAAGACATTCTTTAAACATTATAATGACAGGTAAATTGAGATGAATGAGGTGGTGTGCGCTGTTTTAAAAGAACATCCTTGGAACCTTGGAAAGTTTTGTAGCCTGTTATAGTTATTGCTCCTAACTTTTCTCTTAAATTTATGTAAATGTTATGCAAGTGTTACAATTAAACACTTTCATAAAAATGTTCATGAAATCACCATGTCATTAGTATTTCATGAATGTTCTCATAATGTTGTCAGAAAACATTCTTTGAACAACATTCTTCAAATGTCCTTTAAATGGTTTAAGGCTGATTTATACTCCTGCATTGTACCTGTGTTGCACAAGTAACCCATGGCAAAGACTGATGTGCACCTATTTAAAAATGTAACAACACATCAATTTTACGCCGACCGCAAGCGATGTGATTGGTCTGCTAGAACCCCTCCCTCAGGTCAAAAAAAAAAAAAAAAAAACGGAGAAAGCGTCACATTTCCTCACACACACATTTCCGCTTGCAATATAACTACACTTCAGTATTTAACATCTCAAGCTGCAACAAAAGTGGCCGTCTATTTGCTGTCATCACTGTTGCTGCTTCTCCGACAATTTACACAACAAGCTGCTTCTTCTTCAGATTTTGTCTTGATGGGGCAAAATCCCCTTCCCAGTTGAGGCTTAAATCTAGTCCCAGACTAAAATTCAAGTTTGAGCTGATTTAACTCAAAGCAACTTAGACTGACATCTCTTAAAATACGTCAGTGCCATTGTTTTGTATCAATATGCAGTATCTAGTAATGTTTTTAAGGCATGTTTAGAAAAGCTGTTTAAAGGCCCTAACTGAACGAAGGCGTAATCCTGGCTTAATCTAAGCCCTGTCTGTGAAACCGGATCCCTGTGTTTTATTAACACTGCTCATATGTGTCCACACCAGAGTGTTCAAGAAACTCTGAAGCAGGAACAAACATTTAATGTCACCATTATGGTGATCAGTGTTTCATCTAGTTGGGCTCTTGACTCTTGGTTGTTTTGTTAGTTTTCCTCTCGCTGCTTGAACTGTGAAGAATTTTAGACAGAATAACATCAGTTGATGCTGTAAATTAAAGTCATTGTGAAGTGGCCTGATTCACTGATCAGAAGTGTGTTTTGTTATTAATTAGTTTAAATGCTACTGATCATGTGACACTGCTGTGACAATCAGATTTAAAAAAAAGTATGAAACCATATTATAAGCATGAAGTTATTATCGGCAGTGTAATTTAAACTCTCACAGATTCAATGATCAGCACATGAAACTCAACAGCACACGTTACTCATTCATGGCTCTCATGCATTTCAGCTGGATTCTTTTGCTACTGGCTTTATAATTTTGGATTGCAATGGATTGCCACCATTGTCTGGTTTTGAGTTTTGATGTCAAAGTTCAATTTCATGATTTAAGTCAGTCTAGAAACGATTGAAAAAGCAGTCATTTGACTACCATTAAAACCACCATGTTGATCTGCCTTTTCATCCGTCTCTTCCTTTACCAATGCACAAATGTCCTCTGAAAACAACTGCACACGCTGAAAGAGAATTAAACTCAGTTGAAGTCAGTTGTAGTTCTTGTGTTTCTGCTCATCTCTTCTCTTTCTTCAGTGATTCTGGTTGTTAACAGCAGGTGTTCGAATGTTTCAGGAACATCAAACCTTTAAATGACGTTCTATGAACATTAAGGAAACTGGACATTTTTATGTTTTATTCAATGTTATAAATCAATGTTCCTACAATGTTGAGTTGTAAATAAAAATTAAAGTTGAAAGGATGTTTCAGGAACTTCATACTAAACTTAAAAACGTTCCACAAACATCAAAACATTTTAATGTTTCCATAACCACAACTGAACATTTGCTCTGAGAATAAAAATTTGTTCACCAAAATTTCTTATACAGCCCTTTATGCAACTGCTCAACACACAGCCTGCTTCAGATTGTTATAAGGAAATGCCCAAATCATAAAAAACAATGAACACAATCTGTGCCTAAATTCTGATTGGGTGGGAAAGGCAGACGTCCCAGCAGAGATCTGGCCCTGTTTCTACTCCGATTTGTTCGTGAAACATGAACATTTAAACAATGGCTGTGATCATTTGTGTTTAAGACAGAAGTCTCTATCTAGTACCCCCTGTATGCTGATTTTATACATTCATAATAATGATCGACAGGACTGAATGATTCGGCTCCTCTCAAACCTGCGTTTGGATCTCATTTAAAATTAGACCTGTATAAAAATAGATATGGACTATACTACTGTCAAAACTCAAAGTATTGTTACACATTTGGCTTGTCAAATGTTTGTGAATCATGTTCATGGTGTAACGGTTGGACCAATCAGACACACAATTGTTTATTATATTTAATAAATGATTCATTTTGGATTCGTAAAATTCCCCTCAAGACAGCAACAAGCAAAGCAGACCATTCAGGCGATCAGTATCAACTTTTATTCGCCCTGCTGACACTAGCCAGATAACTTGTGACCCTCAGAGACACTCCAGGTGGAGGAAGAAGACCACATGCAACAGCACAGGCCACAGGAGAAACAGATACATAATGCCCATAAAACAGACTTCTTTCCATTAATTCATAGACAAACCGATCTATCCCTGAACATGCATTTCCCAGGACATCGTGTGTATTATCACTGTCTTGTATATTGTCTTTTTTATTGTACACAGTTTTATGCTTGTCTTATGATAGAACTATTTGATAATGTGACCTTATTGGTTTCATGCTTCATATAAAAAATAATCCTTGTTTAGTTTCTTACCCATTGGTGTATATCAGTGTTGCAGGTGCGAGCTCTCTTCATGAGTGACGTTTTGTAATATGATGAATAGTCAGATTGCATGTCAATAGGGCTGGAAACTGATCTTTACGGTGTTTGCATCGCAACAGAAAGGCATAGTTTCTCTAACAAATCTGACAGAAGAGCAAAAATGGACAACTGAGGATGTGCATAATATGTGGATAATAGCTGAAAACATACTATAATCTTTACTGTCAAGCGGGGTGTTGAAAAAAATGATTCTGCAGACTTTAAACGCCTTAGGAAAATAATTTGAAATGTTAGTTTGTCCTATATTTAAAAGATTATCACGCACTCTCTCCCATGAGTTCACTGAGGAGTCTTCACTTTAAACATATTCAGTCCAACAAGAAAATACATAGAGAATTGTGCACACAGTATAAAGCCACTGTATAACAAGCTCAAACTTTTATGAATGTGCAGCTTTCAGTGCAACATGTTCGATATGTTTCAGTAGTAATAAGTGTAAAACAGAAAGACTTATTCTTCATCATGATGGAAAGTTACTCTAAAAGGAGTATAAATTTAGTCAAACACTCTTAAACAGAGAGACTATCACTTCATTTCTTAATTTTCACTTATTCCTATAATGTTGACAAAGTCCAACAAACAAAATGTGAACGCCTGAAATCTTGATAGTATGATTAAAATCTAGTGGATAATATGTAAAAAGTCATTTACAAAAATGTAGGTTTGTCAAAAGAGAAAGTTTGGTCATACATTTAAAGGTTTTCTGAAGTGATAATTATGTGTTTGTCACAAACTCATCCAAAGAGTTTTCATGTGGAAACAACTCGTATACATAGTATTTAGCTAGCAAATGCAAGTGAACTGTTTATTACTGAGATCATTTACAGTTATAAGTGAAACAATCACAGTCACATCAGAGTTGAACATTGTTATTCCCACACATGTTTAACAAAGTGTGTCACAAAGTTCTCAATGTAGCATACTGACTCTGAACCCTGACCAAATTTTAGCATGTAACAGTTTGGAGACATTTGTGTCTTTGTTTCTTTGATTTTGTTCACTGTTTTCTGAAACACACTGGTTTGAAATTGTTTAGCACATTTTGAACATCAACATTCTTAATGTTTTGCGTGTGTTCTCCTTACACTTTGCCCCAGAAAAACAACTATGTTGAGAACGTGACTCCCATGCTGATGACAGCACCGCACCACCCGCTGGGAAAAGTCATGGGACCAGCCACACTTCTCAAGAAACCCTCAAGAAGGAAACGACTAGGAACCTGACTGGACATCCAAAGTCCATCAGCCATCACATTCAAATGCATCCCATGTGGGTAATGGACCCTGGAACCCACCTCAGCACCGCTCAGTTAAGCACCGCACTGAGCACTGCCAAGAACAAGACGGTTTTACCTCAGAAGACATGGAGCGACCAATGAGGCAGATGAAAGAGTACATTGACGACAACGTAGATAGGGATGACCACAACGATGAGTCATCCTCATTATGACTAGGAATGGCACGGAAGGTCAGTGATCATCTAACACACCTTCCTAATGGAGAAGACAACCACCTGTGCTACAACAACACAGAACCAAGGTGTCTCTCACTGCCAACCACCGTTGAAAACCCAGTTCTGGTTACCCATCACTCATCAAGAAACCACCAAACGAGCTCCCAACTCAAGAACCACGCGTGTGCAACAGTAAACACCGAAGGTCAGACAGTCTGTCACAACCAGAAGGCATCACAAGAAGAATGCAACGTAGGAGACCATTTTTGCATCACAGCTCAACGCAGCCATGCCAAACTACCTCCCACTTTCTGCCAAAGAACTTCCTGCCTTACTGGACCAACTCCCATCAGATTATGGACGATCCCTTGTCCTAAATCAAAGGATGCAAAGGGCCAATCTCCATCTAATATGAATACGCGCACGCAAAAGACGCGACGTGTGAACGGCCCCTAAAGGAGATTGTTGTAAATAAAATGATCATATAGGCCATACATGTTGCACTTTAAAGAAGATGGTATATTTTTGTAGGTGATTTTTCTGCATTAAAAACTGTTACTGTCAGTGTTAAAATAATTCATATTCAGGCTCATGACAGTACAGTGAGGCAAGGTTATGACATTATCCTGAATCCTAAAATGTGGTTTATCATCACACTATTTGTGAAGGCCAATTAATCGCAAATGTTAATTCAGTTTATAGGTTTGTCATGTGTGTTTATATACATTTTGTAGGCAAATGTCTAATGATTGATTGTTTGTTTTTATCTAGCTCTTATGGTGTTTTTTTTTTTTGGAAACGGGAACGCAACAGAATTTATTTATTTATTAATTTATGTAATTTATTAATGTGTCACTACAACTAAATGAATGTGATTTCCATCAACACAAATAGAGTTTGAGAAAAGCAGACAGACACACACACTGTCTATATGAGGATTTAATACACATTTATTCTGTTGTTTCAGTGGCAGAAGTTCATCTGTATGAATGTAACGAAGAGAAAATAAGAGACTGTAACATCACACTCGATGATTTATAAAGCAGATATTCTCAAAGTATTGTGGGTAAAATCTCTCTACAGTCTGTTCTGAAACATCAACACAGTTTCACTGATGATCCAGAACAAACCCAAAACCCCGGATAGAGCGGCTGAGTGAATGTGGTCTGGACTGTGTGGATGAGGCTCATTGTGTCAGAGACGCTGTAGAAGGACAGAGTTCCTGCTCTGTGATCCACAAACACTCCTATACGACTGCTGATGGACACTTCAGGTAGATCAGTCTCTATGTTATTGTGCCAGAATGAGGAACTGGAGGAAGAGCAGTTCAAACTCCAGGACTGATCATTACATCCAAAAAAACACTCATCACCCGATCCCTTCCTGCTGATGCTCTTATATGACACTGATATATACACACCATCTCCACTCTGCTCAATCTCCCAGTAACAGTGTCCACACACACTCTCTCTACACAACACCTGACAATAATAATCAAATCTGTCTGGATGATCAGGATACGGCTGGACTGTGTCAGTGTCAGTAATCACTCTGTTCCACTCAGACAGACGGAGGCGTTTATTCACAGTGTTCAGATCCAGATTGAGCTGATGGGAATCTGATGGACAGAAAACACATGAGAATCAGGAATTATGAATCTGTCGGATCTTTTAATGCATCTGAACTCTTCATGTTCAATGTTCAATGTATCATCAGATATCCTGTACAAATCATCATTTACATGATCAGTTATTAAACTCTTATCATGATTTCTTTCAGCTTCTACAGGAGGAACATGAACACATTCAGTGAGTTTTTCTGCTTGTTTTCTCAGTGACTTACACTGTAGGAAGTCGTTCCTGCTCTTGGGATTCATGTTGGTGAAAGTGACTGTGGAAATAAACAGACATGAACAGAGTGAAGAGAAATGACAAGATAAAATACATTTCTAGTCATTTCTAATATGATGCTCTATGATATTCGATGATGGAGGATCATTTCTGACAGCAGATGAATCTCCAGTGGCTTCATTTATAAAACACACATATTGGATTTGATCCTAAATTCCATGGATTTCATCCTGCGTCATGATATACAAATAAACTCTTGCTCTTGATGATGAATGTTGTACTTCTGAACCATCAAGGGATTTTTGTGGCCGTTCTGCAGGTGGATTTGATGAGTTTGATCACATTGAACTTGAATTTAAGATGAACTGATTTATAAAGTGGGACACATTTAAGAACATGTTTTGTGCAAATGGACATTTTATCAGAGGAACATTTCAGAAACTGTTGTACGTTCACATTTCAGATCTTTCTACACGTCTGTATAAACGAGGAGCAGGACTTTACCTCCGTCAGAGATCTTCTTGATCTTCTTGATCTTCTCAATCTCCTGTTTGCAGAAATCCTCCAGTTTGTCTCTCAGCTGACGGACAGATTCTCTCATGCCATCAAAAGAGGAGAGAGAACTGAAGGGATCGTCGGGTTCGTCTGTAGATTCAGGAGGTGCTGAGAGAGACTGGAAACTCTACAGAAAACACAAATCACACTTCAGACAATAACCTGCACTATCAGATCTGTGCGGCTCTTGTTGACTCCACTGATCTTCAGTAACTCTCCTCAATCCAGCACTTTCACACAATCACATTCATTCTTCTCATATCATGTTAATAATTAACATTCATAATTATTGATGATAGTATTATAGTTTACATTTATATTACTTTTAGCTAATATTGTTTGACCCACTTAAGTTGGATTTAAGAATCTTTAAATGTAATTTCATAATTATTTCTATTGTCACTGAAATATGGTTAAAGTTACTGATGAATGAACTGACAAGCATTTATGATAAACTAAAATATACTTTAATGTCATTTCTACTGAAACTTGTTTGTGATGCATTTAAATATATTAATAATAATATCATTAAATATATTAGTAATATCAGTGAAATATTTATGACACACTTCAGTTAAAATGATAATCAAGGTCTTTATATGTTTTAGTATTTTAGTCAACACATCAAAATAAATGAACTTCTTTAAAGCTCAACAAAAGATTATTAAAACAATCATTTAAAATGTACTTTAAAGTAAAACATTTAATTTGATATTTTTACAAAATGCACTTTTTAAAAGTTTACTTAAGTGTGTTAAGAAGCATGAAAGTGTCTCTCTTTTAACTTTTATTTCATGAATATTATATTATCTGTCCAGTTTTTTAAAATATACTTTTTAAGATTTGAAGTTATTAACTAAGAGCACATTCAGAACAATTAAACACTTCTTTTTCACAAGGGACTATGTGTGAACTTTCTAGGAAAAGGTTTGGATGATAAAACATCTGCTAAGATCATAAATGTCTGTGTAACAGGTCGAGCAGATCAACAGAGTCACATTGTAGGATTGAGAAGATTTGCTGAAGAAAAGCAGTTCAAAGTCTACGAGTAGATTGACAATTATTTGTAACTTTTGACTGTTAGTGGCACTGAAACTTCACAAGAACCCTTAAGACTCGATCCCAAGGTCAGGTTTTGTTTGGATTTAATAAGCGTTGCTAATATACATCCTCACTTCCTGTTTGGAGTCTTCATGGACAAATTCATCAATGTGTTACAGGCAAATAATTATGGAAATGAAAATCACTTTTATCAGGTTTGAAGATCACCTGACCCAATTTAGTGACAATTCCTGAAAATATTGTAGTAGAAATAAAAGATTTCATTAAAACGATCTAGTTAAAAAATTTAGTTGGGTGGAAATTGAAACCATCAAGTTCATTGATTTTAAGAAATCAGAAGAAAAAAATAGTTAATGGTGTTTGTCACCTAAATATTATTCCATGAAAAAGCTCAGAAAAAAGTTTCCTGTGAGATTTCCCAGGGCTTTTGTAAGTGTGTCTCTTTAAACAGAAGATGATCAGATGGTTATTTGCGAACACAACACTGAATCTGACTGAATTCCTGACAACATCTCAGTCAGCGGCTCATTCTGCTCTCATGACATGTTTCTCTTGCTCAAGTTCACTCTGATCCTGTTCTTCTAGATCTGTTACCTGCAGGAAATGGATGTGATGGTGTGTGTGTGAAAGCTGCTCCAGCTCGGCGTCTCTCCTCCTCAGATCATTGATCTCCTGCTCCAGTCGCTCCAGTCGTCCTTCAGCTCGACTCACTGCAGCCTCTTCCTGATCTCTGATCAGCTGTGTGACCTCAGAGCGGCTTCTCTCAATGGAGCGGATGAGCTCAGTGAAGATCCTCTCGCTGTCCTCCACTGCTGTCTGTGCAGAGCGCTGTTAGGACACACATCACAATCACACAGTGGCTTCAGCGGGACCGACAGAGTCCAAACTTCTCTTCTTCTCCAGACTCACCTTATGAGACTCCACAGCCTCTCTCAGCTGCTGAAGATCTTTCTGTCTCTGCTGGATTCTCTGAAGGAGCTTCATCTGCGTCTCCTTCAGCTGTTTCTGGAGGACGAACCAATAACAGGAAATGACACGTAAAACTACTATCACACAAAAATTAAAGCTACATGAATGCAGAACTGGTGGAGGGTTAAAGATCAAGCATGGTAAGTTTATACTGTAGAGTCAAACCACAGATTTACAGTTTTCTGAAATGAGATTATGACTGAATATAAACTGAAATATCAGCAATATTTCATCAGTAACTAGTTTTATATGAATATTTCACCCTAAAGTTTTAATTTTGTCATCATTTACTCGCTCTCATGTCGTTCCAAACCTGTATGACTTTATGACTCTATTGTGAAACACAACAGAAGATATTTTGAAGAATGTCTCGACTGTTTACAGAAACAAATATAATATGGAGACACGTCAAAAACATCAAACGTCATTGGTCACATCTTCATGTGTAATTTCATAATTCTATTGTCTTGAAATATGTGTAAAAATAAATCAAGTTTAGCAAGCAAACAAGGTAAACTAATATATACTGTGAGAAATAAGTTCCACTTTAGTGCATTTAAACTATATTAACTTTAAATATAATATTGAATAAAACACTACAGTTAATTATAATCAAGTACTTTACATGAGCTTCAGTAAGTTATTCAACACTTCAGAATAAGTGAACTTTACAGCAGTAAAAAAAGAGTTCAATTGAAATATTAAATGATTAAAATGTACTTTAAAGTAAAACTGTAAATTTGACATTATTACAGTGTACTTTATAAAGTGAAACATAGTCATGAAAGTGTCTCTCTTTAAATGGACTTTCATTTCATTAATTTTATATGATCTCCAAGCTCAGTTTTTTTTCTTTTTAAATATAGTTTTAATTTGAAGTACTTTACAAGTGAACGTCAGTAACGTTGAAACTTTTGTAAAGACTAAAATAGACGAGACATTCTTCAAAACATCATCTTTTATGTTCCACAGAAGAAAGAAAGTCAAACCGGTTTGGTACGACATGACGGCGAGTAAATGAAGACTTCACTTTCATTTCTGTGAACAATCCCTCTCAGTTCATACCTGTTTCTCTGTCCTCTGTGCTGCAGTTGATACAGTGTTGTGGTTTTTATGTTCATACTCCTCACACAGCACACAGATGCATTGTTGATCAGTGATACAGTACATTTCTAGCTCTTTATCATGTTTACGGCAGATCATGTCCTGCAGTCGTCCAGTGGCGTCAATCACTTTGTGTGGCTTACGAGAGTGAAATTCCTCATGACGGTCAAAATGAGTTTGACAGTAAGACTCCAGACACACCAGACAGGACTTGACGGCTTTGTATCTTCTTCCAGTACAGACGTCACACTGCACGTCTCCAGCTCCAGCGTAACAGTCAGCAGGAAGTTTAGTCTTCTTCAGTTTCTCCACCATTTCAGCCAGAATGGTGTTTTTAGCTAAAGCAGGTCTTGGACTGAAGGTCTGTCTGCACTGAGGGCAGCTGTAGACTCTCTTCTCATCCTCCTGATCCCAGCAGTCTGTAATACAGATCTTACAGTAACTGTGTCCACAGGGAATGGTCACCGGATCCTTCAGGAGATCCAGACACACTGGACATGTGAACGCATTCTGATCCACTGAAATTCTGGCTTCTGCCATTTTACTGCATGAATACAGAGACACAAACACTCAACAGCTCAACAATACTTCAGTTTCTGTTTTCCTGAACTGATCAGTTGAAATAGTTTCCTGCTTCTGTGTTTGAGTGACGTGTGGAAAACAGGCGTGACTGTAAATCAGCTTCATCATTCCTGGTCAAGGAGAGTCACTTTACTTCTGTGTTTATGTGCGTTTCAAGTGGAGTCGCATGAATGACTGAGTGAAGTTTTATTTATGAATGAGAAACTCAGATGATGATCTTCTCCAGACTGGAAAATGGGGCAAATATCTGGACAGAAATCATGTAGTTTATTCGCCTTTAGACTACAACATTATCACTTTTTAGTTATTATTTTTTAAATGTATATTTATTTACATAGCGCTTTCACAAAGCATATCATTTCAAAGCAGCTTTATAGAAAATGTTTCTACACACTGAGTCAAAGTTATGTTCGTATGTCAGAATGTACAGTTGTAAGATAATACAGATCATGCCGTTAGTTAACATCATGTATTCATTTAGTCAGAAACAATGAGCTCATTAACTCTTTCCTTCATAAAAAACTGAACATTTTTTAACAAAAAGCTAAGAGAAGCAAATTTCTCTTTTCTTCAAAGATTACAACATGCATAAGCAATGCTTTTATCACTTGCTTCTGCTACTTTTTCCTGCGATTTGTTCTGGAGACTCTGTACTCTTTCAGAAGATGCGTGATAACTCCTCCTATGTATAATAGTTCAAATACGGAAACCTTGGAAAATTCTGTCAGTGGAGGGAAAATAATAAATTATTACAAGTTGTGATCATAATGATTACTATATACTGTATAGACAGTTTGGCACTTTTGTATGTTGATTCAGAGTTGCCGTCATCTGAAGTCCTCACTGGGTTTGGCATCACTGGTGTTGGGTCATCTGAAATCTTTATAAGAGGCTGGATCCAAACTTAAGCTGCTGTACTCGGGATGGCATCCCGAGGTAGAAACAGAAAATCAAATGGAAAATAATTAGCGTAGCTGCTGTTCATAACATTTCAAACAATAGACAGTCATGTGCTTTTGATCTGAAGTAACTGGAGTCCAAGGTTATGAGATGCTTGGCTAAAGAGATGTGTCTTTAATCTAGATTTAAACTGGGAGAGTGAGTCTGTGCCATAAACATTATCAGGAAGGCTATTCCAGAGTTTAGGAGCCAAATGCAAAAATGCTCTTCCTCCTTTAGTGGACTTAGATATCTGAAGTCCAGTTTTGTGAAGAGTGTGATGAAGGGTGACAGAAGATCGGTGAAATACAGAGAAGCTGAACCATTTAGGGTCTTATAGGTCAGTAGCAAAACTCTGAAATCAATATAGAACTTAATAGGTACCCAACAAACACATTTACGTTGTGGCAACGTTGCTCCCACGTTCCATTTTTACTGTGGCAACGTTGACTGTCTACGTGCTCGCGACATTGTAGCAACGTTGAATTGTAAGACGCTAAAGGGCTGTAGCAACGTTGTTGCGCGACATTCAGCAACTGCAAGACGACGTTCCGACCACATTAAGCTCAAATATAATAGACTACAAATAAAAAAGCATAAAATAGGGTGCCAATTTTAATCGGCATGTTAGACTCACTCTCTGCGTGTGTGAGAGAGAAACGCAGAGCGCTTTCCTCAGCCAATAGAGTGAAACTTAATCGTTCAGTCAGTGTTCAAATGTAGGCAGGTGAAAATGTATCTGTGCTGAAATATCTTTTACGTTTAACAAAAACACTGGCGAGTTAAATTTAACAATTTACTGGCCAATGGCTAATGATATTAGTCGCCAAGATTGAACATTAACTTGCGCGTATCGCGCTTAGGTCGCTGTCTGTTGTGTCAGTCCCTTTTCATAGCTTCATTATGGCTTATAACTTTTGTCATGATGTTAAAACACTTCGTCACATGACCAGAATATGTTTAACGCCTTTTCCTAAATAACGATATCTGAATAGGCCTTCTGAAAGTAACATAATTAACTTACACCAAACCCGATCAATGAATTATCAGCTATTCTGTCCACTCAGTTTATTCAATTTATTAACAGAACAAATAAATCTCACATTAGACATGAAAATTGTAGGGTTTGTTTGGATATATCTTATTTATCTAAAAGAGAAATCATAAGCAATACTCACGTATCCTGGCTTGAAGAAGAATAACGGCCCAACGGTCTGTTCAAATTTAAAATGCGCTTCGGAACAGTGACGAGAACATGTTGTACAATGGTTGTCCAGACAGCCTAAGCACAACCTTCAGCAATGGTCCTGAACCATGGTTGAATGGCAACATTGTGACAGCACAGTAACAACCTTAACGACACAATGTAGAACCAACAACCTTTTAGCCATGTTGTTACAACGTTGCTAAAAGGTTGGCTACGTTGAGGCAACGTTCTGTGTTTGTTGGGTAAACAGTGTAGATAATAAATTGCAGTTAAATGATAAGATTTTCTTGCCCTGGTAAGAACTCTGATAAGATGAACTTTGACTAACTGCTGAAGTATACTTTGAGCTTTAAAACATTCTTTAAACATTATAATGACAAGTAAATTGAGATGAATGAGGTGGTGTGCGCTGTTTTAAAAGAACATCCTTGGAACCTTGGAAAGTTTTGTAGCCTGTCCCATAGTTATTGCTCCTAACTTTTCTCTTAAATTTATGTAAAGGTTATGCAACTGTTACAATTAAACACTTTCATAACAATGTTCATGAAATCACCATGTCATTAGAATTTCATGAATGTTCTCATAATGTTGGCAGAAAACATTCTTTGAACAACATTCTTCAAATGTCCTTTAAATGGCTTAAGGCTGATTTATACTCCTGCATTGTACCTGTGTAGCACAAGTAGCCCATGGCATAGACTGATGTGCACCTCTCCAAAAATGTAACAACACATCAATTCTACGCCGACCGCAAGGGATGTGATTGGTCTGCTGGAACCCCTCCCTCAGGTCAAAAAAAACCCAACTGAGATTGCGTCAGATTTCCCCAAACACATTTACGCTTGCAATATAACTATATTTCGATATTGAACATATTCGATATTGAACATCTCAAGCTGCAACAAAAGTGGCCGTCTATTTGCTGTCATCACTGTTGCTGCATCTCCGACAATTTACACAACAAGCTGCTTCTTCTTCAGCTTTTGTCTTGATGGGGCAAAGTCCCCTTCCACTTGAGGCTTAAATCTAGTTCCAGACTAAAATGCAAGTTTGAGCTGATTTAACGGAAAGCAACTTAGACTGACATCTCTTAAAATACGTCAGTGCCATTGTTTTGTATCAATATGCAGTATCTAGTAATGTTTTTAAGGCATGTTTAGAAAAGCTGTTTAAATGCCCTAACTGAACGAAGGCGTAATCCTGGCTTAATCTAAGCCCTGTCTGTGAAACCGGATCCCTGTGTTTTATTAACACTGCTCATATGTGTCCACACCAGAGTGTTCAAGTAACTCTGAAGCAGGAACAAACATTTGTTTCTTGTAGTTGGGCTCTTGACTCTTGGTTATTTTGTTGGTTTTCCTCTCACTGCTTGAACTGTGAAGCATTTGAGACAGAATAACATCAGTTGATGCTGTAAATTAAAGTCATTGTGAAGTGGCCTGATTCACTGATCAGAAGTGTGTTTTGTCATTAATTTTTTTAAATGCTACTGATCATGTGACACTGCTGTGACAATCAGATTTTAAAAAAGTACGAAACCATATTATAAGCATGAAGTTATTATCAACAGTGTAATTTAAACTCTCACAGATTCAATGATCAGCACATGAAACTCAACAGCACACGTTACTCATTCATGGCTCTCATGCATTTCAGCTGGATTCTTTTGCTACTGGTTTTATAATTTTGGATTGCAATGGATTGCCACCATTGTCTGGTTTTGAGTTTTGATGTCAAAGTGTGTCTTAATACTTCAATTTCATGATTTAAGTCAGTCTAGAAACGATTGAAAAAGTAGTCATTTGACTACCATTAAAACTACCATGTTGATCTGCCTTTTCATCCGTCTCTTTCTTTACCAATGCACAAATGTCCTCTGAAAACAACTGCACACGCTGAAAGAGAATTAAACTCAGTTTAAGTCAGTTGTAGTTCTTGTGTTTCTGCTCATCTCTTCTCTTTCTTCAGTGATTCTGGTTGTTAACAGCAGGTGTTCGAATGTTTCAGGAACATCAAACCTTTAAATGACGTTCTATGAACATTAAGGAAACTGGACATTTTTATGTTTTTTTCAATGTTATAAATCAATGTTCCTACAATGTTGAGTTGTAAATAAAAATTAAAGTTGAAAGGATGTTTCAGGAACTTCATACTAACCTTAAAAACGTTCCACTAACATCAAAACTGGACATTTTAATGTTTCCATAACCACAACTGAACATTTGCTCTGAGAATAAAAATTTGTTCACCAAAATTTGTTATACAGCCCTTTCTCCAACTTCTCAACACACAGCCTGCTTCAGATTGTTTTAAGGAAATGCCCAAATCATAAAAAACAATGAACACAATCTGTGCCTAAATTCTGATTGGGTGGGAAAGGCAGACGTCCCAGCAGAGATCTGGCCCTGTTTCTACTCCGATTTGTTCGTGAAACATGAACATTTAAACAATGGCTGTGATCATTTGTGTTTAAGACAGAAGTCTCTATCTAGTACCCCCTGTATGCTGATTTTATACATTCATAATAATGATCGACAGGACTGAATGATTCGGCTCCTCTCAAACCTGCGTTTGGATCTCATTTAAAATTAGACCTGTATAAAAATAGATATGGACTATACTACTGTCAAAACTCAAAGTATTGTTACACATTTGGCTTGTCAAATGTTTGTGAATCATGTTCATGGTGTAACGGTTGGACCAATCAGACACACAATTGTTTATTATATTTAATAAATGATTCATTTTGGATTCGTAAAATTCCCCTCAAGACAGCAACAAGCAAAGCAGACCATTCAGGTGATCAGTATCAACTTTTATTCGCCCTGCTGACACTAGCCAGATAACTCGTGACCCTCAGAGACACTCCAGGTGGAGGAAGAAGACCACATGCAACAGCACAGGCCATAGGAGAAACAGATACATAATGCCCATAAAACAGACTTCTTTCCATTAATTCATAGACAAACCGATCTATCCCTGAACATGCATTTCCCAGGACATCGTGTGTATTATCACTGTCTTGTATATTGTCTTTTTTATTGTACACAGTTTTATGCTTGTCTTATGATAGAACTATTAGATAATGTGACCTTATTGGTTTCATGCTTCATATAAAAAATAATCCTTGTTTAGTTTCTTACCCATTGGTGTATATCAGTGTTGCAGGTGCGAGCTCTCTTCATGAGTGACGTTTTGTAATATGATGAATAGTCAGATTGCATGTCAATAGGGCTGGAAACTGCTCTTTACGGTGTTTGCATCGCAACAGAGAGGCATAGTTTCTCTAACAAATCTGACAGAAGAGCAAAAATGGACAACTGAGGATGTGCATAATATGTGGATAATAGCTGAAAACATATTATAATCTTTAATGTCAAGCGGGGTGTTGAAAAAAATGATTCTGCAGACTTTAAACGCCTTAGGAAAATAATTTGAAATGTTAGTTTGTCCTATATTTAAAAGATTATCACGCACTCTCTCCCATGAGTTCACTGAGGAGTCTTCACTTTAAACATATTCAGTCCAACAAGAAAATACATAGAGAATTGTGTACACCGTATAAAGCCACTGTATAACAAGCTCAAACTTTTATGAATGTGCAGCTTTCAGTGCAACATGTTCGATATGTTTCAGTAGTAATAAGTGTAAAACAGAAAGACTTATTCTTCATCATGATGGAAAGTTACTCTAAAAGGAGTATAAATTTAGTCAAACACTCTTAAACAGAGAGACTATCACTTCATTTCTTAATTTTCACTTATTCCTATAATGTTGACAAAGTCCAACAAACAAAATGTGAACGCCTGAAATCTTGATAGTATGATTAAAATCTAGTGGATAATATGTAAAAAGTCATTTACAAAAATGTAGGTTTGTCAAAAGAGAAAGTTTGGTCATACATTTAAAGGTTTTCTGAAGTGATAATTATGTGTTTGTCACAAACTCATCCAAAGAGTTTTCATGTGGAAACAACTCGTATACATAGTAGTTAGCTAGCAAATGCAAGTGAACTGTTTATTACTGAGATCATTTACAGTTATATGTGAAACAATCACAGTCACATCAGAGTTGAACATTGTTATTCCCACACATGTTTAACAAAGTGTGTCACAAAGTTCTCAATGTAGCATACTGACTCTGAACCCTGACCAAATTTTAGCATGTAACAGTTTGGAGACATTTGTGTCTTTGTTTCTTTGATTTTGTTCACTGTTTTCTGAAACACACTGGTTTGAAATTGTTTAGCACATTTTGAACATCAACATTCTTAATGTTTTGCGTGTGTTCTCCTTACACTTTGCCCCAGAAAAACAACTATGTTGAGAACGTGACTCCCATGCTGATGACAGCACCGCACCACCCGCTGGGAAAAGTCATGGGACCAGCCACACTTCTCAAGAAACCCTCAAGAAGGAAACGACTAGGAACCTGACTGGACATCCAAAGTCCATCAGCCATCACATTCAAATGCATCCCATGTGGGTAATGGACCCTGGAACCCACCTCAGCACCGCTCAGTTAAGCACCGCACTGAGCACTGCCAAGAACAAGACGGTTTTACCTCAGAAGACATGGAGCGACCAATGAGGCAGATGAAAGAGTACATTGACGACAACGTAGATAGGGATGACCACAACGATGAGTCATCCTCATTATGACTAGGAATGGCACGGAAGGTCAGTGATCATCTAACACACCTTCCTAATGGAGAAGACAACCACCTGTGCTACAACAACACAGAACCAAGGTGTCTCTCACTGCCAACCACCGTTGAAAACCCAGTTCTGGTTACCCATCACTCATCAAGAAACCACCAAACGAGCTCCCAACTCAAGAACCACGCGTGTGCAACAGTAAACACCGAAGGTCAGACAGTCTGTCACAACCAGAAGGCATCACAAGAAGAATGCAACGTAGGAGACCATTTTTGCATCACAGCTCAACGCAGCCATGCCAAACTACCTCCCACTTTCTGCCAAAGAACTTCCTGCCTTACTGGACCAACTCCCATCAGATTATGGACGATCCCTTGTCCTAAATCAAAGGATGCAAAGGGCCAATCTCCATCTAATATGAATACGCGCACGCAAAAGACGCGACGTGTGAACGGCCCCTAAAGGAGATTGTTGTAAATAAAATGATCATATAGGCCATACATGTTGCACTTTAAAGAAGATGGTATATTTTTGTAGGTGATTTTTCTGCATTAAAAACTGTTACTGTCAGTGTTAAAATAATTCATATTCAGGCTCATGACAGTACAGTGAGGCAAGGTTATGACATTATCCTGAATCCTAAAATGTGGTTTATCATCACACTATTTGTGAAGGCCAATTAATCGCAAATGTTAATTCAGTTTATAGGTTTGTCATGTGTGTTTATATACATTTTGTAGGCAAATGTCTAATGATTGATTGTTTGTTTTTATCTAGCTCTTATGGTGTTTTTTTTTTTGGAAACGGGAACGCAACAGAATTTATTTATTTATTAATTTATGTAATTTATTAATGTGTCACTACAACTAAATGAATGTGATTTCCATCAACACAAATAGAGTTTGAGAAAAGCAGACAGACACACACACTGTCTATATGAGGATTTAATACACATTTATTCTGTTGTTTCAGTGGCAGAAGTTCATCTGTATGAATGTAACGAAGAGAAAATAAGAGACTGTAACATCACACTCAATGATTTATCAAGCAGCTCAAAGTATTGTGGGTAAAATCTCTCTACAGTCTGTTCTGAAACATCAACACAGTTTCACTGATGATCCAGAACAAACCCAAAACCCCGGATAGAGCGGCTGAGTGAATGTGGTCTGGACTGTGTGGATGAGGCTCATTGTGTCAGAGACGCTGTAGAAGGACAGAGTTCCTGCACTGTGATCCACAAACACTCCTATACGACTGCTGATGGACACTTCAGGTAGATCAGTCTCTATGTTATTGTGCCAGAATGAGGAACTGGAGGAAGAGCAGTTCAAACTCCAGGACTGATCATTACATCCAAAAAAACACTCATCACCCGATCCCTTCCTGCTGATGCTCTTATATGACACTGATATATACACACCATCTCCACTCTGCTCAATCTCCCAGTAACAGTGTCCACACACACTCTCTCTACACAACACCTGACAATAATAATCAAATCTGTCTGGATGATCAGGATACGGCTGGACTGTGTCAGTGTCAGTAATCACTCTGTTCCTCTCAGACAGACGGAGGCGTTTATTCACAGTGTTCAGATCCAGATTGAGCTGATGGGAATCTGATGGACAGAAAACACATGAGAATCAGGAATTATGAATCTGTCGGATCTTTTAATGCATCTGAACTCTTCATGTTCAATGTTCAATGTATCATCAGATATCCTGTACAAATCATCATTTACATGATCAGTTATTAAACTCTTATCATGATTTCTTTCAGCTTCTACAGGAGGAACATGAACACATTCAGTGAGTTTTTCTGCTTGTTTTCTCAGTGACTTACACTGTAGGAAGTCGTTCCTGCTCTTGGGATTCATGTTGGTGAAAGTGACTGTGGAAATAAACAGACATGAACAGAGTGAAGAGAAATGACAAGATAAAATACATTTCTAGTCATTTCTAATATGATGCTCTATGATATTCGATGATGGAGGATCATTTCTGACAGCAGATGAATCTCCAGTGGCTTCATTTATAAAACACACATATTGGATTTGATCCTAAATTCCATGGATTTCATCCTGCGTCATGATATACAAATAAACTCTTGCTCTTGATGATGAATGTTGTACTTCTGAACCATCAAGGGATTTTTGTGGCCGTTCTGCAGGTGGATTTGATGAGTTTGATCACATTGAACTTGAATTTAAGATGAACTGATTTATAAAGTGGGACACATTTAAGAACATGTTTTGTGCAAATGGACATTTTATCAGAGGAACATTTCAGAAACTGTTGTACGTTCACATTTCAGATCTTTCTACACGTCTGTATAAACGAGGAGCAGGACTTTACCTCCGTCAGAGATCTTCTTGATCTTCTTGATCTTCTCAATCTCCTGTTTGCAGAAATCCTCCAGTTTGTCTCTCAGCTGACGGACAGATTCTCTCATGCCATCAAAAGAGGAGAGAGAACTGAAGGGATCGTCGGTTTCGTCTGTAGATTCAGGAGGTGCTGAGAGTGACTGGAAACTCTACAGAAAACACAAATCACACTTCAGACAATAACCTGCACTATCAGATCTGTGCGGCTCTTGTTGACTCCACTGATCTTCAGTAACTCTCCTCAATCCAGCACTTTCACACAATCACATTCATTCTTCTCATATCATGTTAATAATTAACATTCATAATTATTGATGATAGTATTATAGTTTACATTTATATTACTTTTAGCTAATATTGTTTGACCCACTTAAGTTGGATTTAAGAATCTTTAAATGTAATTTCATAATTATTTCTATTGTCACTGAAATATGGTTAAAGTTACTGATGAATGAACTGACAAGCATTTATGATAAACTAAAATATACTTTAATGTCATTTCTACTGAAACTTGTTTGTGATGCATTTAAATATATTAATAATAATATCATTAAATATATTAGTAATATCAGTGAAATATTTATGACACACTTCAGTTAAAATGATAATCAAGGTCTTTATATGTTTTAGTATTTTAGTCAACACATCAAAATAAATGAACTTCTTTAAAGCTCAACAAAAGATTATTAAAACAATCATTTAAAATGTACTTTAAAGTAAAACATTTAATTTGATATTTTTACAAAATGCACTTTTTAAAAGTTTACTTAAGTGTGTTAAGAAGCATGAAAGTGTCTCTCTTTTAACTTTTATTTCATGAATATTATATTATCTGTCCAGTTTTTTAAAATATACTTTTTAAGATTTGAAGTTATTAACTAAGAGCACATTCAGAACAATTAAACACTTCTTTTTCACAAGGGACTATGTGTGAACTTTCTAGGAAAAGGTTTGGATGATAAAACATCTGCTAAGATCATAAATGTCTGTGTAACAGGTCGAGCAGATCAACAGAGTCACATTGTAGGATTGAGAAGATTTGCTGAAGAAAAGCAGTTCAAAGTCTACGAGTAGATTGACAATTATTTGTAACTTTTGACTGTTAGTGGCACTGAAACTTCACAAGAACCCTTAAGACTCGATCCCAAGGTCAGGTTTTGTTTGGATTTAATAAGCGTTGCTACTATACATCCTCACTTCCTGTTTGGAGTCTTCATGGACAAATTCATCAATGTGTTACAGGCAAATAATTATGGAAATGAAAATCACTTTTATCAGGTTTGAAGATCACCTGACCCAATTTAGTGACAATTCCTGAAAATATTGTAGTAGAAATAAAAGATTTCATTAAAACGATCTAGTTAAAAAATTTAGTTGGGTGGAAATTGAAACCATCAAGTTCATTGATTTTAAGAAATCAGAAGAAAAAAATAGTTAATGGTGTTTGTCACCTAAATATTATTCCATGAAAAAGCTCAGAAAAAAGTTTCCTGTGAGATTTCCCAGGGCTTTTGTAAGTGTGTCTCTTTAAACAGAAGATGATCAGATGGTTATTTGCGAACACAACACTGAATCTGACTGAATTCCTGACAACATCTCAGTCAGCGGCTCATTCTGCTCTCATGACATGTTTCTCTTGCTCAAGTTCACTCTGATCCTGTTCTTCTAGATCTGTTACCTGCAGGAAATGGATGTGATGGTGTGTGTGTGAAAGCTGCTCCAGCTCGGCGTCTCTCCTCCTCAGATCATTGATCTCCTGCTCCAGTCGCTCCAGTCGTCCTTCAGCTCGACTCACTGCAGCCTCTTCCTGATCTCTGATCAGCTGTGTGACCTCAGAGCGGCTTCTCTCAATGGAGCGGATGAGCTCAGTGAAGATCCTCTCGCTGTCCTCCACTGCTGTCTGTGCAGAGCGCTGTTAGGACACACATCACAATCACACTGTGGCTTCAGCGGGACCGACAGAGTCCAAACTTCTCTTCTTCTCCAGACTCACCTTATGAGACTCCACAGCCTCTCTCAGCTGCTGAAGATCTTTCTGTCTCTGCTGGATTCTCTGACGGAGCTTCATCTGCGTCTCCTTCAGCTGTTTCTGGAGGACGAACCAATAACAGGAAATGACACGTAAAACTACTATCACACAAAAATTAAAGCTACATGAATGCAGAACTGGTGGAGGGTTAAAGATCAAGCATGGTAAGTTTATACTGTAGAGTCAAACCACAGATTTACAGTTTTCTGAAATGAGATTATGACTGAATATAAACTGAAATATCAGCAATATTTCATCAGTAACTAGTTTTATATGAATATTTCACCCTAAAGTTTTAATTTTGTCATCATTTACTCGCTCTCATGTCGTTCCAAACCTGTATGACTTTATGACTCTATTGTGAAACACAACAGAAGATATTTTGAAGAATGTCTCGACTGTTTACAGAAACAAATATAATATGGAGACACGTCAAAAACATCAAACGTCATTGGTCACATCTTCATGTGTAATTTCATAATTCTATTGTCTTGAAATATGTGTAAAAATAAATCAAGTTTAGCAAGCAAACAAGGTAAACTAATATATACTGTGAGAAATAAGTTCCACTTTAGTGCATTTAAACTATATTAACTTTAAATATAATATTGAATAAAACACTACAGTTAATTATAATCAAGTACTTTACATGAGCTTCAGTATGTTATTCAACACTTCAGAATAAGTGAACTTTACAGCAGTAAAAAAAGTTCAATTGAAATATTAAATGATTAAAATGTACTTTAAAGTAAAACTGTAAATTTGACATTATTACAGTGTACTTTATAAAGTGAAACATAGTCATGAAAGTGTCTCTCTTTAAATGGACTTTCATTTCATTAATATTATATGATCTCCAAGCTCAGTTTTTTATCTTTTTAAATATAGTTTTAATTTGACGTACTTTACAAGTGAACGTCACTAACGTTGAAACTTTTGTAAAGACTAAAATAGACGAGACATTCTTCAAAACATCATCTTTTATGTTCCACAGAAGAAAGAAAGTCAAACCGGTTTGGTACGACATGACGGCGAGTAAATGAAGACTTCACTTTCATTTCTGTGAACAATCCCTCTCAGTTCATACCTGTTTCTCTGTCCTCTGTGCTGCAGTTGATACAGTGTTGTGGTTTTTATGTTCATACTCCTCACACAGCACACAGATGCATTGTTGATCAGTGATACAGAACATTTCTAGCTCTTTATCATGTTTACGGCAGATCATGTCCTGCAGTCGTCCAGTGGCGTCAATCACTTTGTGTGGCTTACGAGAGTGAAATTCCTCATGACGGTCAAAATGAGTTTGACAGTAAGACTCCAGACACACCAGACAGGACTTGACGGCTTTGTATCTTCTTCCAGTACAGACGTCACACTGCACGTCTCCAGCTCCAGCGTAACAGTCAGCAGGAAGTTTAGTCTTCTTCAGTTTCTCCACCATTTCAGCCAGAATGGTGTTTTTACCTAAATCAGGTCTTGGACTGAAGGTCTGTCTGCACTGAGGGCAGCTGTAGACTCTCTTCTCATCCTCCTGATCCCAGCAGTCTGTAATACAGATCTTACAGTAACTGTGTCCACAGGGAATGGCCACCGGATCCTTCAGGAGATCCAGACACACTGGACATGTGAACGCATTCTGATCCACTGAAATTCTGGCTTCTGCCATTTTACTGCATGAATACAGAGACACAAACACTCAACAGCTCAACAATACTTCAGTTTCTGTTTTTCTGAACTGATCAGTTGAAATAGTTTCCTGCTTCTGTGTTTGAGTGACGTGTGGAAAACAGGCGTGACTGTAAATCAGCTTCATCATTCCTGGTCAAGGAGAGTCACTTTCCTTCTGTGTTTATGTGCGTTTCAAGTGGAGTCGCATGAATGACTGAGAAAAGTTTTATTTATGAATGAGAAACTCAGATGATGATCTTCTCCAGACTGGAAAATGGGGCAAATATCTGGACAGAAATCATGTAGTTTATTCGCCTTTAGACTACAACATTATCACTTTTTAGTTATTATTTTTTAAATGTATATTTATTTACATAGCGCTTTCACAAAGCATATCATTTCAAAGCAGCTTTATAGAAAATGTTTCTACACACTGAGTCACAATTATGTTCGTATGTCAGAATGTACAGTTGTAAGATAATACAGATCATGCCGTTAGTTAACCTCATGTATTCATTTAGTCAGAAACAATGAGCTCATTAACTCTTTCCTTCATAAAAATCTGAACATTTTTGAACAAAAAGCTATAGAGAAGCAAATTTCTCTTTTCTTCAAAGATTACAACATGCATAAGCAATGCTTTTATCACTTGTTTCTGCTTCTTTTTCCTGCGTTTTGTTCTGGAGACTCTGTACTCTTTCAGAAGATGCGTGATAACTCCCCCTACATATAATAGTTCAAATACGGAAACCTTGGAAAATTCTGTCAGTAGCGGGAAAACAATAAATTATTACAAGTTGTGATCATAATGATTACTATATACTGTATAGACAGTTTGGCACTTTTGTATGTTGATTCAGAGTTGCCGTCATCTGAAATCCTCACTGGGTTTGGCATCACTGGTGTTGGGTCATCTGAAATCTTTATAAGAGGCTGGATCCAAACTTAAGCTGCTGTACTCGGGATGGCATCCCGAGGTAGAAACAGAAAATCAAATGGAAAATAATTAGCGTAGCTGCTGTTCATAACATTTCAAACAATAGACAGTCATGTGCTTTTGATCTGATGTAACTGGAGTCCAAGGTTATGAGATGCTTGGCTAAAGAGATGAGTCTTTAATCTAGATTTAAACTGGGAGAGTGAGTCTGAGCCATAAACATTATCAGGAAGGCTATTCCAGAGTTTAGGAGCCAAGTGCAAAAATGCTCTTCCTCCTTTAGTGGACTTAGATATCTGAAGTACTACCAAAAGTCCAGTTTTGTGAAGAGTGTGATGAAGGGTGACAGAAGATTGGTTAAATACAGAGAAGCTGAACCATTTAGGGTCTTATAGGTCAGTAGCAAAACTCTGAAATCAATATAGAACAGGTAAACAGTGTAGATAATAAATTGCAGTTAAATGATAAGATTTTCTTACCCTGGTAAGAACTCTGATAAGATGAACTATGACTAACTGCTGATGTCAGGTTTGAGGTGGTGTAGGGAAGAAGCGAGGACTCAATCGCTAGAGAAATGGGTTTTTCTTTATTTAAAGTAAAAAATAAAACAAACAAACAAACGAAAACTACCCACAAGGGGGAAGACTTGACTTGACTTGACTTGACTTGACTTGACTTGACTTGACTTGACTTGACTTGACTTGACTTGACTTGACTTAGAAAACACCAACAACATCAACATACGATACATAACGATCCAGCACAGGACTGACAACACAGGGAGAATAAGAAGGGTGACAAACAAGGCAGGTAACGAGGGAAGACAGGTGGGGCAAATAAACCAATAATCAGGAAACAAGATGGGTGGGGACAAGACAATCGACAAGAGAGCACATGGCACAAGAAAACATGACAAGCCATGTGCTCACACCAAACATGACAAGAACACGAGCACATGGCTAGTGAAAACAATCACAAGCCATGTGCTCACAAAACGAGACACGAAGGTAACAAGAACGCGCAGCCAGCGAGCGCACTCACAGACCGCGCGTTCACACAAAACACGACATGAAAGCACGCGGCAGATGTAAATAACCGCGTGCAACACAGGACACGACAAGACAAGACTCACGGAACACGAGAACGCATGGTGTGAGAAACACAACCGTGCGCTCACAAAAAAGACAGGAAGCGCGAGTGTCCGAATCCCGACCTGAGACGGAACCAGACATGAATGCCGGGATCCGAACACCACGCGCCCCAACATGAAACGAGACACACAGACAAGAGAGCGCACGGCTCGAGAACTCGAGACCGTACGCTCACACAAAGACTGGACATGAAGGGAGCGTCAGAGCTCTGTCACAAAACCAATAACATAAACTAGACCGAAGTGACAGAACCCTGACAGCTGAAGTATACTTTGAGCTTTAAAACATTCTTTAAACATTATAATGACAAGTAAATTGAGATGAATGAGGTGGTGTGCGCTGTTTTAAAAGAACATC
Organism: Opsariichthys bidens; assembly: GCA_037194245.1. Classification (NCBI taxonomy): domain Eukaryota; kingdom Metazoa; phylum Chordata; class Actinopteri; order Cypriniformes; family Xenocyprididae; genus Opsariichthys; species Opsariichthys bidens. The sequence continues at coordinate 6,383,616 of CM074277.1, read as the reverse complement.
CTTGGAAACTTGGAAAGTTTTGTAGCCTGTCCCATAGTTATTGCTCCTAACTTTTCTCTTAAATTTATGTAAACCTTATGCAAGTGTTACAATTAAACACTTTCATAACAATGTTCATGAAATCACCATGTCATTAGTATTTCATGAATGTTCTCATTGTCACACTTCATCACCATATGGACTTTCAGTTTGTTATTTTCATCTGTCACATGTTCCTTTTTTTGAATTTCCCGCCACAATCAGTTACCATGGACACCCCACTAATCACCACACTAATCCTCATCACTAATCTCGCTATCCCCCTGTTCTCTGTGTATATAAGTTCAGTCCTGTTAGCTCGTCTTGGTCTGGTATTGTACATCTATACTTTGGATGTGTTCCTCTATCTCCATTGGATTTACCTTTTCGGACTGTTTAAGTTTACCTGTTTATATAATCTTCTTCGTCGTGCTTATCTACACAGCCTAAACCTGTGATGATGAACCTGTGGTGCTTTGCACCATGGACCCTTTCGCTGGAATGAGACCGCTCCCTCGAGGCACATTTGGAGGATTTCCTCAACCTGGTGCCAGCCACAACTTTCCTGGACAACTGTCTCTGTACCTTCCTATATGCCGGCCTCAACACCACCACGAAAGAGCAGCTGTCCGGGGAAGGGCCTCGAGGGAGCTTCAAAGATTGTTGAGTGGGTGCTGGTGTCCTGTGATTCGCCACTCACAGTGGATGACACCAGCCCCACCATCTACCCAGTGCCCAGCGAATATCCTGACTGCGAAGATCGGAAGCACGAGCCCACCGCAGACCGTGAGAAGGACTTAACACCGATGTTTGAGCCAGCCTCTGCGAGAGCGACCAAGCCGAACATCACAATGGAGCCTGAGCAACGCGGGACTGACCAGGTGTGTGAGCTGGCGGCAACGTTCTTCGTGGAAGGAGGCTTAGTGGTAGACGAGGGTATGGAAGTGAGCCGCACCTACCCGTCTGCACTTCATCTGAACTGGTCTGTTACATTCCTAAGTCTTGGGGCCCCGCCCAACTTCCCTCTCCCACCTTCTATTCTCAATCCTTTCGTTGAGACTGTTTCTATGTTTTTGGAACTGAACAGTGCTTTCCAGCCCCCAGCCACGCCTGTCACCCAGTCATCGCTGTCTCCCATCTGCCCCGTTGCTTCCATTCAGCCTCCTCTCAGTGGCGTGATTCCATCTCGGAACTGCTGGGAGTCATCTCCTGGGTGTGAGGAGCCCATGGCTCCACCTCCGGCCTCTGAACGTCCACTCCCCCTCGACCTGTCGATCTGGCACCCTCGCGTATGCTCCTTCCACCCTCGTCGTCAACCGGTACCATCGAGCATTTGGTTTCACTGGTCTCCCTCAGTACGTCTGTTTCGCCTGGGTCGGACATCGCCACGCCTCCGCTGCGGACCTGCGGGCCATTCGCTACTCTCTGGCCCTCCACCCCTTCTGCTACAGCTAGCTCCGCCCTCTCTTAGGCTCCTCCGCCCTCGGTTGCTCCAGCGCCACCTCTGCCCTCTAGATCCCTGCTCCCTCCTCAGGGGGTCGTCGCTGCGGCGCCGTCGAGATTGCCCAGGCCATCGGGGTCCCGTTGCTACATCGGCTCTCTGGCTCTGGGCTCCATCCTCCACGTCATCGTCGCTTCTGGTCGTCCCCATGGTGGCGTCACCTAGAACATCACCATGGATCCTCTCTCCTGCGACACCGCCTGGAAAAGTCACCTTCTGTCCTTGCGCAAGGCTCCTCGCTGGATCCATTGGATTTACCTGCTTGGATTATTAAAGTTTACTTGTTTATCTAATCTTCTTCATCGTCGTGTGTATCTACACAGCCTAAACCTGACACCCATAATGTTGGTAGAAAACATTCTTTGAACAACATTCTTCAAATGTCATTTAAATATTAAGGGACATTTAATATTTATCACTAACTTTCTGTCTTAAAAATGGCTTAAGGCTGATTTATATTCCTGCATTGTACCTATGTTGCACAAGTAGCGTATGGCAAAGACTGATGTGCACCTCTCCAAATGTAATAACACATCAATTCTATGCGGACCAAACAGGATGTGATTGGTCTGCTAGAACCTGAGATAGCGTCATTTTCTCAAACACATTTCCGCTTGCAATATAACTACACTTCAACATTTAACAACTCAAGCTGCAACAAAAGTGGCCGTCTATTTGCTGTCATCACTGTTGCTTCTTTTCTGACAATTTACACAACAAGCTGCTTCTTCTTCAGATTTTGCCTTGATAGAGCGAAATCCCCTTCCCCATTGAGGCTTAAATCTAGTCCCAGACTAAAATTCAAGTTTGAGCTGATTTAACTCAAAGCAACTTAGACTGACATCTCTTAAAATATGTCAGTGCCATTGTTTTGTATCAATATGCAGTACCTAGTAATGTTTTTTAAGGCATGTTTAGAAAAGCTGTTTAAAGGCCCTAACTGAACGAAGGTGTAATCCTGGCTTAATCTAAGCCCTATCTGTGAAACTGGATCCCTGTGTTTTATTAACACTGCTCATATGTGTCCACACCAGAGTGTTCAAGTAACTCTGAAGCAGGAACAAACATTTGTTTCTTGTAGTTGGGCTCTTGACTCTTGGTTGTTTTGTTAGTTTTCCTCTCGCTGCTTGAACTGTGAAGAATTTGAGACAGAATAACATCAGTTGATGCTGTAAATTAAAGTCATTGTGAAGTGGCCTGATTCATTGATCAGAAGTGTGTTTTGTTATTAATTAGTTTAAATGCTACTGATCATGTGACACTGCTGTGACAATCAGATTTTTTTTTAAAAAGTATGAAACTATATTATAAGCATGAAGTTATTATCAACGGTGTAATTTAGACTCTCAGCACACGTAACTCATTCATGGCTTTCAGCAGTTCAGATGGATTCTTTTACTTCTGGATTTATTTTTGATTGCCACCATGGTTTGGTTTTGATGTCTAAGTGTGTCTCAATCTTTACACAAGAGGTTGTAGTGGTTTTGGAACATCTCAGTGTTATTAATACTTCAATTTCATGATTTAAGTCAGTCTAGAAATTATTGAAAAAGTAGTCATTTGACTACCATTAAAACCACCATGTTGATCTGCCTTTTCATCTCTTCCTTTACCAATGCACAAATGTCCTCTGAAAACACAACTGCACAAGCTGCAAGAGAATTAAACTAATGAAAGTCAAAGGTCTAATTAAATGTGTGCTTTTGTCTTTTGTAGTGTCGCGCCACTCGTGTGAAGATCATCATGGTGTATCACATGCATAAAACACTGCAGAAATAATTTGTCCACTATAATAAATTTTCATTTAGTATGCTCTATAAATGTATTGTTACATAATAAAGAAATAACATTTACAAATATGAAATAACATGACAATGCAGTGATCAGAAGTGCAGGATGATGTAATGGCATGTCAACCCAACATAGAAATAAAAATTCAAAGTGTCTCAAAATCCGTCACTGATTGGAACGAGACATTGATACACTAACAGGAATTACAGTTCACTCCAACCATCTCAGGCCATCCTCTTCTGTTTAATGTTGTATTTAATACAAAATGCTTCATTGCTTATCATAGATATCTCAGACTATTGGACACCACTGTATCTGTTTACAGTAGCAACGAAGAGATTCCTGTGATTCCAGTGATCGTCAGCACTTCTATCTAGTCTTCATTTGTTCCTTCATTATAAAACAATGAAATAATTCTCAACAGAATTGGTAGAGAAATGAGACCTGTGGTGGCTCAAGAAATCATTCATATATTCAAACTACATTGTTTTGTTAGAACTCAGATGCTTTGACTCTTAGAAGAAACTGTTCTATATAGAACCTGAAAGGGTTCTGCCAGACACTTCATATATAGGACCTTTTTGGTATCAAGCGTTCTATAAACTGAGTCAAGAACCCTAGAGTTCTAAATAGAACAAAGCACAAAAACTCACTAAACACACACACACACACACACACCTGCTCAATGTCAAACATGCTGAATTAGGCTCTGTTCAGAATAGCATACTAACATAATATTGCATACTAACATAACACAAAACTGAATTAATAAAAAAGTAAGTTTATTTTCAAAATAATAACTATTCTGCTCATTAAATTAACATGTAATGAAGTGGTCCTGTGATAACAGTATAGCACACCACTGTATCCATAACACTACTACTACTGTTGAACTACATCTTTTAAACAGTAAGCAGTATACGATGTGTAATGCACAGTATTCAGTAATATTACAATAAGTACTCCATTCTGAACACAGCCAGTGATCGTAATCCGTCACAGTTGTAGAATGTTACAGTCCATTTGCCCCGTAGCTGATGTACTAATATAATCTGTTAGTAATTCAAATACATAATTCTGAATACATATAAATCTCTCTGTGTGTGTATACACACACACACACACACACATACTGTACACACATCACATTGAGCCTACTTTAATGATAACCTCATTATAAGATCTGCTCTGATGGATTGGATGGATGGATGGACGGATGGCTGGAGGAGGTCTATAGGTTACTGAAGAGTTCATTTTTCTTGCTCCAGTCCATGGGTGGAGCTCTCTTATTGGAGCGTTTCTGGTGAGCGCGTTCTTTCACCTGCTGTAAGGACAGATTGAGCTCTGGGATGGCATCTATGATGGATGGTTCCACGGCCTGCAGAGAGGAAGAGAAACAAACATACAGTCATCAACAAACCTCAAATGGTCACCTTCAGGATCTATTACAAGCGTGTGAAACGACTTTCTAATGGAAAATATTTTCATAATATTTCATGAGGGTAGTTTTATATAGTTTGTTATGCTCTTTGAAATGGTACACCAGCGACTTACCACAGTTTACACCGTTCATACTGTAAACTGCTATTTATTTTAAAAACATGCATAAATGTCACACAGTCCCTGTCACAGTCTGTCCTGTCATGTCTAGTTTAGTCTTCACTATGTCTAATTAGTTATTGTCATCACCTGTTTCCGTTTAACCCTCATCATCTGTGTATTTAAGTTCCTCCCCTTGTCTTGTTCATTGTCTGTAATCGTTTGTGCTATGCACACTGTCATGCTTGTTCTCCCTACTCCTCGGAATAAATCTGTTGTCTTTTGTTACCTACGTATCCTGTCATCCCGAGTGTTACAGGATTATAGACCTCTCAACGCGAGAAAAAAGAAATGGATTTGATGGACTTACCCTCGCTTAATTATCTGCTAAGCCCGGAGGCTCGACCTCACCTGGACTACTGGGTCTGGAGGTGCAAGAAGGACGAACGCTCCGCCTCAGCTTCGAGGTCGGAGCGGACGTTGATGACTTCGGGGCCCCGGTGGTGAAGCGAGCGGACCAGCCCATCACAGAGCCAGGAGCGGTCCACAAGATAATCAAGCAGTGGGCTGCGGATCCTTTCCCCACCCAAATCCCCATCCTTGTGTCTTCATTCCCGGTCCCGTCTGGAGATCTCCTTCCGTTTCCGCCGCTGATCCCAGTCAGCCCCCTGGATCCGTGGCCACCGCTGCTAACGACCAGCTCCTCGGCTCTGCCCCCGCCGCTCGCCCCCTGCGGCTCCTCTCCAGTACCTCGGGCTGTCCTTCCACCAGCAAAGCTCGAGGTGGAGTCCCCGGCCTCCCTTCAGGCCTCCAGGCCCACGTCACCTTCTAGACCCTTCAGCCCGTAACCTGCGCCTTGACCCACAGCTCCCTCATCACCTCCTCGGCCCGTCAGCCCGGAAGCTCCGCTGGACTCACTCGTCTCTCCAGGTCGGCCTACGGGGGTCGACGCTCAGCTTCTGCCACGGACTTCCGGGTTGGCGGCTGCACCGTCACCCATCACCCCTACGCCGTCATTGAGCTCCTCCCTCCCTCCCTACCTCCCCGTCATCCTCACTCGCCACAGCGTCACCCCGATCTGCCAGACCAGCGTCGGCTCCTCTGTCCCGCGTATCAGCGGCTCGGCGCCAAACTTCCGGGTCGGCGGCGGCGCCGAGGTCCGTCGGCCGAGAAGCTTCGTTGGTTCCTCCACCCACTGCCATGGTTCCGCCGCCATCGATCGGCCCCAGCGCGTCATCCCACCTCACAGTCTGGACTCCTCCCTGGCCCCTCCCACTGTCAGCTTCACCATGGCGGCGGCCATCTTCACCTGGGCACTGCCTGTCTCCAGCTCCACACCCTCCTCCAGAGCCTCCGCCTTCTTCCTCTTATGGCGCGAGGACGCGCCTTTCCGAGGGGGGCGTACTGTCACAGTCTGTCTTGTCATGTCTAGTTTAGTCTTCACTATGTCTAATTAGTTATTGTCATCACCTGTTTCTGTTTAACCCTCGTCATCTGTGTATTTAAGTTGGTGCTATGCACACTGTCATGCTTGTTCTCCCTACTCCTCGGAATAAACCTGTTGTCTTTTGTTACCTACGTCTCCTGTCATCCCGAGTGTTACAGTCCCTTGTGAAAAAATGTGATTAATTGTATTGATTGTTTCATTTCAAAAAATGAAAGTATATATATTTTCTAAAAACTGTACTTTCATATAATATAATATTACAGACATAAAAGTCTACTTAAGAGCACTTAAAGAGAGCACACTTTTTAACACACTTAAGTATACTTTTAAAAATGCACTTATTATTTATTATGCACTTATTAGAAATTCACTTGTTTTGATGAGTTAACATACTAAAGTGATTATAATCACACATTTGCACATGTAAAGTGATTGTTTATAATCTGAACTAGTGTGTTATTCAATATTACAGTTAAAGTTAAAATATTTCAAATGTATGAAATTGCAACTTCATTTTAACAAATATGTAATTACAAATATGTTTAAATACATGACGTTTCAATAGAAATGGCATTAAATTATATTTTAGTTTCCCATAAATGCTTGTCAGCATATTTAGGAATATTGTGCTGACAAACAACAATTTAACAATATTCAAAAGACAATAGAAGTAATTGTGAAATTACATATGAAGATGTACTTAAGTCCTACTAAAGAGGCTCAAAAACACTCTTAAGTTCAGCTAATTGCATTTAATATCAATTTAAACTATTATACATTTTAATTTAATTGCAATTATCATGCAACTGAGATACCAAAACATAACATACAATTTGCACTTAAGTATATTCTTTTTTTAAAATATATTTTTTTCCGTATTAATTACTCTTTTTAAAATAAATATATATATATAAAGTACATTTTGATCTCATATCTATTGCATTACGCATATTTAATTCTGTAAGCACCATTTAGTTACTGTCTTGTCAGTTTTAAGTAACATTATTTAGCATTTTTCATTCATTTTTGTGTAAAAATATCTTAACCCTTGGCCTTGAAAACATGAGAAAAAAATCCCATCTGACATTACTTCCCCTTAATTTGTTACACTGATGAAAGGTCAAGTTGACCACACACAGTGCACAGTGTGGGATACAGTTTGCTCTTATGTATACTGTTAATTTTGGCAAATATATGTAGAAAATGCAGAAATTTGTGCTGAATTCAGAACCGCATATCAGCACATTATTCTAGTATTTATAGTATGTTGGCAGGGTTGGGGAGTAACGAAATACAAGTAACTTAGTTACGTATTTACAGTAACTGTTTTTAATGTGAGTAACTGTATTTCATTACAGTTACATTTTAAGCGGGTGGTAATCAGATTACAGTTACATCTGAAAAGTGTTTTAGATTACCAAAGTGATTACTTTGAGTTTTAATGTCATTTAAACAGCAATTGGTGATTCTCTGACTCTGACAGTCTGAAAAAGCAGAGTTAAGTTTCATGTTTTCGACTGTTTTCGTGTTTTGTGATAGCTGTTTGTGAGTCATTTTATAATTGTAAAAAAGGTCACTGAAACTTTTTCTCACAATTTGTTTTTTTCACTCACAATCGTGAGTTTGCATTTCACAATTATGACTTCTTTTTCTCAGAACTGCGAGATTTAAACTTGCAATACTGACTTTTTTCTTGCAATTGTGAATTTAGTATGTGACTTTATATAATTATATAATATATCATTTATAATTCTGACTTTTCTCAATATTTTAAGTTTGTCATAATTCAAACTTTTCTCAATATTGTCAGTTTATATCTCATAATTCTGACTTTTCTCAACATTGCGAGTTTATTTCTCATAATTCTGACTTTTCTCAATATTGTGAGTTTATATCTCATAATTCTGACTTTATAACTCGCAATTGTAACTTTATATCACGCGATTCTGAGGGAAAAAGTCAGAATTGTGAGATAAAAACTAGCAATGACCTTTTTTGTGTTTGTTCCACACTTATTAGTATTCCAAAGTATTCTAAAGTATTTAGATTGAGTTACTAAACTTGAGTAATGTAACGAAATACGTTACAAATGACTTTTTAAAGCATGTATTTTGTAATCTGTAGTGAAATACATTTTAAAAGTAACCTACCCAGCCCTGTATGTTAGTATGAGAATCCGAATTAAGCATCAGTCTCACCTCAGGGGGCGGAGTCCCAGTGGGCGGAGTCATGAGGGAGGCGTTGGAGGATGCGTTGGAAGGGGACGGGCTGACTGATAACTTTGAGTCCTTCAGCCCCATCTCTTTGGCCACATTTCCATTTACCTAAACAGAAGGCAGAATTCAGTCAAATGTCCTGTGGTAGATCATCACTGAGGCTCACTGCTGAGGTCTGTGCACTAGGGGTCAGACTTGAGCCTGTGTTGAACTGTGTGACAGCTGCAGTGTGTGGGCCTCAGGCTGAGCTTCATTAACTGTACGAGTGGGCAGCATTAGCCAGGCATCAATACTCCTCCTCTGACAGGTGACAGCGCCCCCTTATTCCCTCCTGCCGGCTACATCCAACACGCCAGCCATTAGCCAGAAGCTGAACAATCACTGTATCCCTCTTACTTTCCCCCACAATCCTTTAGAGAAACTATCCCCAGTGTCTTCCACTCTCTCTTCTGGAGACACAGCCTCTAAACTTACAAACTTGACACCTGATGCGTCTATGTCAACTCCAGCAGAACGAGCGAAAAATGCAAGGTGAATTCAGAAGGTAGCCGTAAAATAAGTATTACCAGCCATGGGATTGCATTTTTGCCTCATAATCTCTGCTTATTTTTGATTGAAAATATATTTTTTTAGCCTGTATGTCATATTAGTGTCAAACAGCGCAGGTCTTTGTGTCGCTAGCGGCGACTCTGTCTCACAGTCAAACTGCTCCTGTCATAAAAATATATACATCATGGTTATGTTCCTTATGCTTCATTGTGGTGGCATAATGTGAGAAATATTAGACATATATGTCACCACATAGAGTCCTGGTGGAAAAGATACAACTTTAGGGAAGGTGCGACTTGTTGAAGGTCCAGAGGGAGTATATTTGAACGACAATGTCATAATGTTACTTTTGATGCAGAAAGTTATAGTTTTTAGTTAGTTAATAGAGCAAATTGAACCCTAAAATAAAGTATGATTCATATATATTAGTGTAAATAAATTTATATTTAATAGCCCAAGTTAATAGTTAAAAATACATATTTATTTTTAACAATTAACTTATTAAAGCTGCAATATGTAAAATCTCTGCTGTAAAATACCCAAAACCCACTGGGCCAGTGTTACATATTTTGTTCAGTTGAGTAATTACAATATCACAAATATTTCCAACTATTTGCAAATCGTGATAAAATCGCAATTTTATCCAAGGCTCCGGGACGGAGAGTCGCCTGTCAATAGCGTCATATCTGCGTTACCCTCGGTTTCCGGTTTTATTTTCTAGAAACCATGGAAATACCAAAGATGCTTAAATATCTATTACATGTGGGAACTCAGACAAGTATTTGTGTTTATTGTAATATAGCTGAATACTTTAGTCTTATTGTATAAATCTAATTAGATTTTTTTTAAGTACCGTACTTTACCGTGCCTCAGAGGAACACTATTTTGTCAAGTAGCTAACAGCATAATCTGATGCAGCTTTATTTTTAGTAACAGTAATGCCGCATTTTCTCCGTCATACAATATGTTCTGAAATTAATTGCATGCTGTTTATCAACACAAGCCATCCAGCATTTAATATGATATTCTAATACCGGAAAAGCGGAAGTGGAAGCGGCGCCTATGGCATAATAAAAGTCCCGCTGCTCGCGAGCCGTGTCGTGCTCGTCTCTCATTAATTATACTTCAGGCCTCGTTCAGCTCCACAACAATTTTAATAGAGATTTTCAACCTCTATTAGACTAATGTTCTGTCATGACTTTTCTAACTTTTATCATTTGCATAATCACAGTTAATTTATGTATAATACACAGTTTTAGCCACAGGCATCCCTTGATATTTGTGACTTCACTAAACACAATACTAACACTGTATTTCAATAATAGGCTAGTATAAAAACATGCAATGGTTTCCTATAACCTCTGAGAAACTTGCTGTGTATGTTTTTCTGCTATGAGAACTAGGTTCAGGCACAGATCAGTACAAACAATTCAAGTTGCTGTATTTATTTATTAAAGAGTACACGGAATAACAAATAAACCCTCAACAGGAACGTGTACATGACTGAGAACTGAGAAAAAAAAATAATATTTTTTTTAGATTGTTTTTACTAAATAAAAAATTTGAAAGAATGAAATTTATTCACAAACCAGCCAGATTTAGTCTTGATGCTTAGTGTTTAAAGAAACAAGACGTCATTGTAATATTTGCTGAATTTGCAGCATTTGTCTTACTTACACAGAACCAACGCCCAGAACCTCAACTTTCCTTTAACTTTATTCTTCCACTATCTCCCTAACACATGTGTTTCACTTCTAGCAGAGCAAAGCGTTGGTACTAATGGGTACAGAGTCAGTGAAGATGCCACCATGTGATCCTTTCTGCCCTGCTGGAGGGTGTGTCTAAGTGTCCAAGTATGGACTTCCATGAATAAACATACATAAATCCTGTGGCAGATCTTGACAGGTGGAGCTGGGGAGGTGGAGGGGTTCAGAGGAACTCTGACTAGCCTACAGCAAACACTGAACCAGACTATTTAAATGTTGAGCAACACACACACACACAGGAGAAAAACATTCATAGTGGCCTAATTGCAACGGCAACAGTTATATGATTAAAAAAAACACATTGTTCAATTAAAAACTTAATTCAGTAACATTAGTCACAATAAACCATTCTTCTACCTAGTAATATAGTTTACGATGCTGTCAGAATTACAGAATTATGCCCTTTGACTCATTTCTATGGCAATTATGTGTATGGCTTTGTTGATAATGACAGCAAAATATTCCATCTCTTCATTTACATTGTAAAGCAGTTTTTGTAATTACACATGTGAGCTTGGTTGTCTCTATATTCCAAACTTGGTACTTGAAATACAGAAAGGGAAAAAAAATCACTCACCCTCAAGTCATTCTAAACCTGTATGACTTTCTTTCCTCAGTGTAACAAGTAAGGGCATTTCACACTTGAAATAGATATATATATATATATATATATATATATATATATATATATATATATACAGTACTGTGCAAAAGTTTTAGGCAGGTGTGAAAAAATGCTGTAAAGTAAGAATGCTTTCAAAAATAGACATGTTAATAGTTTATATTTATCAATTAACAAAATGCAAAGTGAGTGAACAGAAGAAAAATCTACATCAAATCAATATTTGGTGTGACCACCCTTTGCCTTCAAAACAGCATCAATTCTTCTAGGTACACTTGCACACAGTTTTTGAAGGAACTCGGCAGGTAGGTTGGCCCAAACATCTTGGAGAACTAACCACAGTTCCTCTGTGGATTTAGGCAGCCTCAGTTGCTTCTCTCTCTTCATGTAATCCCAGACAGACTCGATGATGTTGAGATCAGGGCTCTGTGGGGGCCATACCATCACTTCCAGGACTCCTTGTTCTTCTTTACACTGAAGATAGTTCTTAATGACTTTCGCTGTATGTTTGGGGTCGTTGTCATGCTGCAGAATAAATTTGGGGCCAATCGGATGCCTCCCTGATGGTATTGCATGATGGATAAGTATCTGCCTGTACTTCTCAGCATTGAGGATACCATTAATTCTGACCAAATCCCCAACTCCATTTGCAGAAATGCAGCCCCAAACTTGCAAGGAACCTCCACCATGCTTCACTGTTGCCTGCAGACACTCATTCGTGTACCGCTCTCCAGCCCTTCGGCAAACAAACTGCCTTCTGCTACAGCCAAATATTTCAAATTTTGACTCATCAGTCCAGAGCACCTGCTGCCATTTTTCTGCACCCCAGTTCCTGTGTTTTCGTGCATAGTTGAGTCGCTTGGCCTTGTTTCCACGTCGGAGGTATGGCTTTTTGGCCGCAAGTCTTCCATGAAGGCCACTTCTGACCAGACTTCTCCGGACAGTAGATGGGTGTACCAGGGTCCCACTGTTTTCTGCCAATTGTGAGCTAATGGCACTGCTCGACATCTTCCGATTGCGAAGGGAAGTAAGCATGATGTGTCTTTCATCTGCTGCAGTAAGTTTCCTGAGCCGACCACTGCGTCTACGGTCCTCAACGTTGCCTGTTTCTTTGTGCTTCTTCAAAAGAGCTTGGACAGCACATCTGGAAACCCCTGTCTGCCTTGAAATTTCTGCCTGGGAGAGACCTTGCTGATGCAGTATAACTACCTTGTGTCTTGTTGCTGTGCTCAGTCTTGCCATGGTGTATGACTTTTGACAGTAAACTGTCTTCAGCAACCTCACCTTGTTAGCTGAGTTTGGCTGTTCCTCACCCAGTTTTATTCCTCCTACACAGCTGTTTCTGTTTCAGTTAATGATTGTGTTTCAACCTACATATTGAATTGATGATCATTAGCACCTGTTTGGTATAATTGTTTAATCATACACCTAACTATATGCCTACAAAATCCCTGACTTTGTGCAAGTGTACCTTGAAGAATTGATGCTGTTTTGAAGGTAAAGGGTGGTCACACCAAATATGGATTTGATTTAGATTTTTCTTCTGTTCACTCACTTTGCATTTTGTTAATTGATAAATATAATCTATTACCAAGTTTATTTTTGAAAGCATTCTTACTTTACAGCATTTTTTCACACCTGCCTAAAACTTTTGCACAGTACTGTATATATATATATATATATATATATATATATATATATAAACAGAATCCTGGGTTATCTTGCTTCATGTTCAGACGTTTCACACTGTACATTCCTAAATCTTGGGTTAATGTTCTTGTTTGCATATATGCAGCGTCAGTGTCACTTATTGGACTAATGGCGCATGCAATACGTTTACACAAAGGCTCTAACATTGTGCATCCTCATTTTATACATTCCCAAATGTTCTATCAAGTTTATCCTGAATTGACTTTTTGGATTGTGAAAGGTAAAAATCACTCCACTCCAATTGCTGCGTTTTCTGTCGCTTTTTAACATTTTCCCCCTCAATTGCTGAAATTACTATTTATATACAACACACAGTGTTTCCATGACTGTCCAAAGCACTTGAATATGAGGTAAGCTATTGGTTGTCGACTTCTAAGCATCTAGTCATAATATTCTAACTCTGCTTTGTTTCACAAAACTGTCCAAGTTTAGCACAGCAATGCAGGGTTAAGTGCTGTAACCCTACTCCGGACGTGGTTTCGTAACTCTGGGTAAAAAATCTAAATCCCAAGTAGAAACACTCCTTTACCCAGGGTTAAATGTGGAGTTTAGAACGACGATAACCCGGGGTTAAGCGCAGTGTGAAAAGCCTTTTAAAGGATATTTTAAGTTGTTGGGGTTTTTTTGTCCATACATTGGAAGTCAATGATGTCCAAAACCTTTTGGTTACAGTACCAACATTCTTCAAAATATCCTGTTTGAGTACACAACTAGTTTACAACATTAAGATTTTCTTCAGTATGTACTGCAAACTATAACACAAGTAAACTTCAGGTATACGGTTAGCTCGCTAGCTACTTCGAGCTCACTTTTTAGTCTCTGAAAGTACTCTGAAGAATACTCTCAGTAAACTAATAGATTAATAGTTTTTATACTGCAAGTATACTCTTAGTTTAGTCTATCTCTGATAAGTACATAAAGTAGACTTGCAGTGAGGAAATGATGACAGAACTTTAATTATGGTCTTCATATGGCCTGCTGGTATTCTGTCAATCGAGCGATAGTCTTACCTTGTCCTCCATGTCTCCGTTGACCACAGGTTCAGGCAGCGGTCCTGCGGGCAGAGAGAAGCAGCACAGGTCATTCACAGATCAAACAACTGCACCAAGTACATCTGCATCTGTCAGATGGGACACTTTCTCCAAAAGTGACGCTTATGCTCCTCATCAGAGACAGTGAGGAAGCAAGGATTAAACAAGACACTTCCAAACATCATGAGAATAGCTAGTATGACATTCACTCGTTCTCAGGTTGCAGTGAGCAGATGTCGACTCTGTTACATACTGTAGCACAGCTTTGTGCTTCATTTATTATTCAGATACCGATAATCACCATGATGAGATCCATGATACCTGGATACCTGTCCACCAGCCTTCATAGCGGATTACACTTTAACAAATGAACTTGACATGAGAGATGAAGGACGTATGCGTGGAGATCGGCAGAGAGAAAAAAATTCAAAAGAGCCCAAATAAAGCAAACACTCATCACCATAATTGGTGTCAATGTATTCATTTTTATGTAATTTCATCACTGATAAAAATGAGATATTATTATACAGCAGATTCTCTGAAAAAAATATTTTTTTTACAGTGTACTTTCCAAACAGTTGCGAGTTTGAAACATTTATTTGTGGTGCCGCACACTCGCCACAACCGTAAGTCTTTCACTATAAACACGTTTGTTTATACGCTAAAGGACAAGTCGAAATTATAGTCAGTAACTATTTAGTTTTGAACAGTCACAACACATACTTGTGACTGGAGGACACGCAGAACAACTGTAAGTTGCTTGTGGATACAAAGAAACAATTTGCTGCATTAACAGAATTGACTTGATGTGCAGTCAAAATGCATTGTGATTACCTTTGGATTATGAAAAAATATACATAACTCCATACTTCTGTAATATTAAATATGTTTTGGTTTCAATAAAAATATGTTCCTACCACCAGCCGATCTTTCCGAAGAGTTTATAGGAAGAAGAGTAGTAAGGCAGAAGACAGAATTGGAAAATAAGCCCACCACCCTTACCGTCTTCTTGTCTCTGAATTTCTATCTTTCTACTGTCGTCTCAAGACTGTATGAGTGACAGAAAACTGCAGGGAAGATACGATAACACAGATCCATCTGGCCCCTGATCGGCACAAAACACACTCATCACTGGCTGTTTGGACACTTCAAATGCCCTTCAGTCCCAATACGGCAATCTGAGAGCCACTCCAGACAAGCACCTTGGAAACCACACAAATGCTGCTTCCAAATTTGGGTGACAGGCAGCAGAGAAAGACAGAGTGTGTGTGTTTAGATAGAGCAGTGTGACTGTGCGTGAAAGAGAAGAGAAAACAGCTGAATGTACGACTGAGTAGAGAATAGAATCTGCAATCTTAAAAACGATGCAATAGAAGAAGTTTCTAGGTTCCACAAAGAATCTCTCAGTGAACAGTTCTTAAAAAACACACCCTATTTTAATCATCTTTTTCCACTATAAAGAATCTTTGCTGGAATAGAAAGATTTAATTGATGTTAAAGGTTCTTCATGGAACTATAAATCCCAATAAACTTAGCTTACTGCTTACTGAATACTGCAGAGTATAAACTACATACTGCTTAAGGTTTTGTAAAAGTACAGTAATAGAAACAATGAGCATTATTCTACAAAAAAACGGCTGGATGCTAAATTGTTGTCATATTACTTGGCATCCAGTTTGCATCCATTATTCAATTTTGTATAAGCATATTTAGATCCTATCTGTGTCCCGATTTGACATTTTGTAGTATAAATAGTGCGAGTGTTGTGTTCACTCTGAAAATTCCAAATAGAAAAAGTACACTTTAAATACCCGCATGATGTGAAGTGTGGAATTTTGGACACATCTAACACTCAACTGTTGCAGCTTTAATTGACCCTTCGCAAAGACCCGCCCCCTTTAGTTACTGTTGCTATGTCCGACAAGTCTTGCGCTCTCATGCCACACATCATGTTCTCATGCAGTGAAAAATATATTGTGGAGCAAAGAGGACTCTGACAACACGCCGACAGACATCAAACAGTTTCATTTTTAAAATATTGTAATTTTCTAAAGAAGTTTAAACAATAAATAGCGTCTAGTGTCTCTTTAATGTGTCGTGACAGATCGCTGGAGCTCCTTCAAGCGGCTCGTGAACCAACGTCTCTTCATACTAGTTCATTTATAGCATCAAAAAAACATGAATGATCATCAGAAGGAATGTTGTTTCAAGCGAGGACACACAAGTTCAAGTTCACCAACGTTAATCTACTAATCTGCTTTGTCGGACAAAAGGGCAGATTCAGGGTTATGATTGGCTAGATCGCCTGTCAATCAAACTACAGGCGAAGGGGCAATTACGTAGTGGAGGGGGAGGGGCTAACAGGGCTAACAGACAAAATAAGATAAAAGAACCTTATTAAATTCATACACTACGCTGGTGAGTACACACTGCATAAGTACATAGTGTATAAGTGAATAGTGTGTCATTTGGGACACAAGTACTGTCTGTCGGTTGGTTGTATTGATAATCCAAAGATGATGCATGAAGCAGAATGAACGAAGACATACTACTTTTGTTAAACACAAAGATAACTCAAACACAACGATCCAATGAGGTATAAATAAACTGAGGAAGGTAATCAACGAAACAAGGGACAGGTGAAACTAATGAGAAACCATGACAACAAATGAGCCTAAGCACACAGCGCGTCTGTCTTCATTCGTTTACGATTTGTTTAAAAGTTTGTCTAATATGTTATTAGATACAACTGTTATACACAGTATATTAAAAAGTATAAGCGTTTGCCATGTGGTTGATGTCCGATGTCACAAGCTGAGCAGGAATACATAATCACTTGATCGCCTCAAAGTTGCGTTGGATTTACTCCTTAACTCGAGACATATATATATATATATATATATATATATAAATATATATATGGTATATAACCTTTTTTAAAAATGGCGGGTGCCAATGTTTCGAGTCCGTTCAGCCAATCAACATACTGATTTAGACCCTACTCTGAATTATTTTTCCAAAAAATCATTCCTAGTTCCTGCAGTGCGTACATCCGGGTACTTCAGCCAATAGTTCTAGAAACTATGAAATGGTGTGTTGTCAGGTATCAATTAACTGCTAAATAAAAGTTTAACATTAGGAAACATTAATTTTAATCATATTTCCATTTTTACAAAAGTAGTGAGTTACATTAAGCTGTGTTACAGTGAACTTTAGCATGAGAGCCAATGAAATGGTTTGCTGAAATTAAAGTTTGTTCATAAAAAGTACTGCATTCATTGTGTGAAATTCAAGCTCTGATCCCACTTGGCTCTCTTCGATGAGATGAATCAAATGAGCCTCACTGAGAACAGCAACACCTGAGACGCCTAAAAGCCTTCAACTGGTCAATCCTGCCATTTCCACTGAAACAGATGGAGTCCGAGGAACTGATAAAACGTGATATCAGTGATAGCAGCTAAGGAAAGTTTCCACTAGTGCTGACGCCAAAAGCTTGCTCTGTAAATAAAATGAGTAAATCTCCACTCACTCATGACTAATCTAGTTGTGTCAAACACAAACACACACATACACACACGGTCTCCATGGCTGCAGTTGGCACGGTCGAAGATTGCTGGCACGAGTAACAAAACGATACGGACAGACTAAATTGCTTAATAGGAAACCCAAAACCAGCGCAGCGAGAGAGACACGCTTGCCTGAGCGACTCCTGCCAGACAATGACTCTGTGTGTCAGACGTCACCTAGAGGTAGCAAGGAGAGCTGCTGGAAACCTGTTGAAAACTTTATGTTTTGTGCTTGTACCTGTGAGGTGTTCGGTATTGGGCGTCACTCGACACTTCTTGAAGAAAGCATCTGTTTCTGGATCGACGACCAGGAGTGCCGTGTCATCACCCCGGCTTTAATAGCAGCCACCACCTCTGCATGCTGCTTCCCTTCCACTGACAGCCCGTTCACCTGAGAACAAACACACCAGAAGACATTCAGATATGCACGAGTCACTGACTCACACTTAAAGGGATAGTTCACCCAAAAGTGCAGATCCGGCCATCATGTCGTTCCAAACTAATAACACCATGTCCTAACCAGCCGTCATGGTGCTGAACAATTCTATTTTAGAAACTGGCACAATTTTTCTACGATATTGTAACACACACACACAAAGTATGACAGTGGTAATCTGAGATATTGATTATGTTCGTTATTTAATGTTAAAAGAATTGAATGCGAATCATTTTTCTGGATAGTTCACCTCAGATCTTGAACTTGAAAGAAAACTGAAAAGTGTATTCTATGACAAAGATGGTTTCAGTCACTTGGTGTATATTTTGTTAAAATGGTGTAATATTTATGTATTCATCCATTTCGTTGCGAGTGAAGTGCGCTTGCAGAGAGGCTCCGCCCATACGCTCTTCTGATTGGCTGTTGTTTTTGATTGATTTGTCGGGTTGAATAAACACAGGGATTTCTGTCTATTTAAAGCCTATTCCAACATAATCTTGAAATTTCAAAAAGTTCATTAAGAGATTGTAAAAGTAATCCATATGAATTGAATGGTTTAATCCTGGCATCTTTAAGATAATGTAGCCTAATGATCATTTTGAATTAGTTTTAATTTTCCATTTTCATTTTAGATAATGTCTATAGGGTTGTTTTAAACATGTCTTTTTAATAACTTTATTTCAGTTATTTTAGTACAATAAGTTAAACTAAATGAAATGAGAATTGCTTTTAAAATTGTAGCTTTTTTATTTCAGTTAACTTTTATTTTATGTCAAGTAACATGTTTTTATGGTTTTAATTTTAGTTAACTACAACAGCCATGGTTTATCCCAAGACACATTCAATTTTAATGATGGACAGATTTACTTTAGGCTTTTATTCACATATAAACATTGATCAACGCTCATAAAGCAATCTAGTCTCTTCAGAACACTTGGATCAACGATTCATATGGATTACTTTTACAATGTCTTTTTACTTTTTGAAGGTTGAAAAATTCAGTGGACTTGGTGGACAAAAATAATGAAGAAAATATCTTCATTTGTGTTACAATATACAATGTAGCTTTAAATAACATGATGCCAAATACCAGTTTACAACACCAAATAACATAATAGACTGTTTTTGTACAGCCTAAATAACTGGAAGCAAATAACACCGGAAGGATCGCACAAATTACAAAATATTAAAAAATATGGTGGTGGATGTTGTATTGTTCAGGTGATTATGTGCATATGTAAAGTTAACATCAAATCAAAGTGGATCTAGATTGCAAAGTTGCTTATATTTCCATCCCCTACTCCTCAGAAATACGTCACATTATGGAAGAAAATTGGAATGAAGTTTCATGTTGGCTTTAATTTAGTTAAACTTGTGACTGTAACTACTTCTGGCTCCTTCATAATACAGGAAATGGAAGTTTGCACTGCATCGTGGGATACAGCATTGTGTACAGCTGTTTTGTAAACTGCACATAGGAGTAGAAGAGTATGCAACTCTGAAAATAGTATAATAGAAAATAGTTTAATGGACTGATCAAAATGAGACAACAGTTACTTCTTGGCGTCACCCTGAAATCTATTTTTTTAGATTCATTGTTCCAACAAAGAAAGTGTTTATCAAAGCAAGGATTCAATATTATCAGTCTCCTTTCCTGCTGTCCGAGGGAAGGATATCCTGTGTCTTTAATTCACAAACATTCATGCATTACACGTTCGGCAAAAAAAAAAAACAAACACAAGAGGCGTTTGTGTGAACTGAATGGGGAGGAATTTCAAAGACAAATCTGACAGGATCCCACCGAGGCATGATTTTGGAAGAAAATTGTGACTTGAAATATTTATTATTTAATATTTAACTAAATGAAATATTCATAAACATTGATTTATTATTCATAAATAAATGAATACAAGTGAGGAACCTTCGTACATTTCACTTCAGGTGACATTTAAAGGAAAAGTGCACACAAACATAGAAACTGTCTTATCGCCTGTTTTTCATACTGCCAAACTTCAAGAAGGACAAGCCAGACTTGGAATATACAGTCTCACTTAAATAGTACATTTCACTATAAGAAAAAAATGGTTTAATTTGGTGTTATAGAGAACCCTAGGGTTCTTTACTCACATTTAAAGAACCCTTTATGCCAAAAAGGTTCAACAGTTTTATAAATAAAGATACTTTATTAGCATTGAAAGTTCCATAGAGAACCTTTTCATTGTCAAATGTTCTACTATGAAAATTCTTTAGAACTGTTCACTGAAAGGTTCTTTGGGGACCCAACAACAGTTCTTCTACAGCATCACTGTCCGTTTTGGAACCTTTATTTTTAAGAGGAGAAATGTCAGAAATGATTCATGAACCTAGAGATATTCTATTTTTTCTAGTGATATGTTTGTGAGCTAAAATTCTATTAAAATGAAAACAAAATAAAAGGTGCTGTATCTAATTTTTTGATTGTACTGAAGCACAAAAATACCATATCTTTGCAGAGATTTGGGAAACATTCTAAGTTCTCAGGTCTACAACAGTTATTCTACTTTGAAATCTGCATTCTGTGTCGGAATATCTATTTTTTTGTTTTTTTTTTGGTCTGTGTGATCCCACCCCCCTGCCAATTTACCTATTAGTTGGCGGAAAACACAGCATATTGTAGCCTAAGAAGCCAGCAAACAAACAAGGCCAGAGATCACAGATTCTACCCTCTTCAAATGATCCAGAACGCTGCTGCACGTCTTGTCTTCAACGAGCCTAAGAGAGCCCATGTCACACCCCTCTTCATCTCTCTGCACTGTCTACCCCTCGCTGCTCGCATCAAGTTCAAAGTGCTGATGCTTGCTTACAGATCCACCACAGGCTCTGCACCTTCCTACCTCCACACACTGCTACAACGCTACGTCCCACCAGAAGCCTGCGATTAATAAAGGAGCCGTCACAGAGAGGCACAAAATCACTCTCCAGAACATTCTCCTTCACTGCTCCCAGCTGGTGGAATGATCTCCCTACTTTCATCAGGAACGCAGAATCCCTGGCAATATTCAAGAGACAGCTGAAAACTCATCTCTTCCGTGAACACTTGATCCCCTCATAAAAATAAAAAAAAAACTCAATCTTTCCCTTTTCCCTTCCTACTCTAGCTTATGGTACTGAGCAATGTATGAAACTTGTATTGTGAGCACTTCCTGTGTCTATTTGCCAATTCATGAAGAATCGCTTGTTTGTTTTCCTCACTTGTAAGTCGCTTTGGATAAAAGCGTCTGCTAAATGACTAAATGTAAATGTACCCGATCTTAAAAGTCAGAGGAGTATTAAAATATGGATAATTCAAGTCATCACTTTCCATTGTCAATTGTTCCTGTTGCGTGTTCTAAATCTGGCAACCCACGTGAGTCTGTGGAGGAGGGGGCGGGGGAAACAACTCTATCCAATATTTTGACTGCAGTACCCATTTCAACCACAAGTAAACCGTGTAAATCCATAAAACGATCCCATGATCCCATATAAAGAAAGAGTTGAAAGACTTGAAAGAAGAATGCCTGAAAGACCTCTTTAAGTTTCCATATAGAACCTTTTCTTCTAAGATTGTGGTTTATGGACAGTGTTTTTCATTTTGTGTTTCATAACAATGATCAATTTTGATTAAGAAAGGCCAGCGCTGGCATGTTGGAATGGGTCTAGGTGTGATGCGAGGCGCTCTGGGAACAGATCTGTCCACCCGTGCGTCTATATGTGGAATGAGGGTGTGTCTGTTAGTGGAGCTCAATCCCAGAGAGGAAACGGACAATGTGCGCTTAGCAGGAACAATAGCTGCCTGTCCAACACAAAGAGCCCAGCTCGCAGGAGGAGGCCTGGAGGCATGGAGGCCCCTCTGGGACAACAAAGACCCCTCCATCCCTCTCCTCCCTCTGCTTCCTTTCCTTCCCTTCACTCGTTCACTGGTGGCCTTTCTGTGGCACTCGCCCCGGATGGAGCGGCCAAACTCAAGAATTACAGCTCACACAAGAGCCAGACAGAGAAAAACCTACAGTAACAAACACCTACTCCTTCTTTATTTTTAGTATTGTGCACATTGTCTACAGGATTATTATGTATAAGCATATGAATGCATTCAGGAGCGAAACACCATTGTGTATTGCTCGAAGGCATTCAACAGTTCTGCTGTGGGTTTGTTTGGAGAGCCATTTTCGTTGGCAAAACAGAGCAAAATGTGTCCATTTTATATTAAAAAAAAATCAATAAAATTTCCAATTGTGCTGACATTTAAGAAAAAAAATACTCTTGGTCATGTGAGACTTCTTAACTATATAATCTGTTATGAACATAAAAACTCACAGACATTTTATGCCCTCATGCTCTGAATGTTTGGGGGACATTAATATTAATATAAGGAAAAACACTACAATGTTTTTTCACACCCTTGTTAGTTTTGAAATTTGGGCTATTTCATTGGTCTTCTTTCAGACTAGTGGAAAGAAAACAACCAAAATACACGTTTACGTGTTTATATTATTACATGTTGTCTTTATGCATCAGTAGGTTTCAATTACAGTATATGTCTTAAACTCTATTCATGTATCTGGTCTTGCTGGACTAGATCTGCTGCTGTTGATTATTGCTGATGCTACTGCTGACCAAGTATTGACTTGGTACTGCTGATAGATACACAGACACACTGCTGTGAGAATGTTAGATATGCTGCTGCTGCTTCATAAATAAACATACATAAATCCTGTAGCAGATCTAGGCAGGTGGAGCTGGGGGAGGTGGAGGGTCTCAGAGGAACTCTGATAGAACTGCACGACTAGCCTACAGCAAACACTGAACTATTTAAATGTTGAGCAAGCAATCTCATTGGCTGCTGAATCAGATGATGCCAGTCAGCTTGTGCCATCTAGAGTTTCATGGCTGAACTAAATATTTTTCCGTCAGACTGAGCCAGAAATCTTCACTTCAGCAGCACTTCTACATACCAAACTTTACAGTTTTATTTCTATCTATATTCTGAAGGCTTTTACAGAGTGCATATATCATTCGCCTTCATTTCACAAAACTTGTAATACAAAATAATTGTCTTAATGTACTGTGATTAACTAGGGAAGTATGATGATAGCTCTTAGTTTTAATTGTCACCCTAATCACCTCAAGTGTCTTGCCCTTGTTAATTTGAGGGTCTGGTAGGGATTTGTAAAGCAGGATTTTATACCAAATTGAAATGGTTTACATCACATTGCGCTTTGAAACTGGTCAGTGTTGCGCTGTTCATTACGTGGCAACGATGGCAATCCTGAAGTTGCATCAGTGCAGAAATACTTCACATTTTTTTTGTATTTAGACACAGTCTGGAGCCCTGACATAAATTTACATGAAATCAGCCAAGTGCGTCCAGACTTTTGACTGGTATGGTGTATCATACACAGTACATGTACAAGGACATAAGCACAGTCTCATATTTCAGTATAGAGTATATTATTGCTTCTTGTTTGACTCTCTAATGTTCATGAGGGTGATGTGCTCGATTCCAGGGCTCTTGCCCATGTTCCACTTCTGTCCCATGAGCCTCTGCTTCTCTGTTCTCAAACAGGATAAGCGGTGGAAAAAGTGGTACAATGTACAAATTTCTCTTCCAGGAACAGTATTTCCAAGTCATAATAACACTATGCATGGAAAAGTATAAATCTATCATGTTTTATTCTAACACCAAAGACATTTAGTAAAACCGCTCTGGGGGCATTTTTTGCCAAAAGCATCGTTAGCTAACTATGGTCGCGAGTTCCGTTGTTACCAAAACAGACGATCTGGTATTTCCCCAAACCATACCCTTGTGGAAAAAGAAGTGTGCTTAATTGTATTGAATGTGTACTTATAGAGAAATTCAAATCTTAAAAGTACTTGCAGATTAAATAATAATTATAAAATAAAAGGCCACTTAAGTGCACTTACACTTTCTTGGGTGTTACTTAGCACATTTAAGAAATGCACTTTGTAATAATGTCTACTTAAATGTAAATTTTAAATCATTACGTTATTGTAGTTATTGTACATGTAAAATAATAATTGATTTTAATTTCAACTGAAGTGTGTTTTCCATTTATTAATGTATTTTAAATGTGTATATACAGTATATACAGTGTAAGTGCACTTCTAATCTTAAATTAAAGTCTAATATTTTAAAAAAAGCTGTACTTGTAGATAATATAACATTAATGAAATAAAAGGTCACTTAAGTACGCTTAAAGAGAGAGACACTTTCATGTTTCTTAACACACTTAAGTACACTTTTAGCAAGTTCAATATTTTTTTTAATTAGAAGTGCAATTAAGTGTGCACTCAATTATAATGTACAACCCTGGGTTTGTCCACATTTGACCGAAACATGGGTTGAAACAGCCCAGCATTTTTGTTAAGTGTACTTCTTTTTCATAAGGGTGTACATGTATGCAGTAAAGTGAGACAGTTCATAATGCTTGCAACATGTCTAGAGTGTCTTGTACCTGGATTATCCGGTCTTTGGGCTTCAGGCCAGACCTCTGCGCCGGCGAGTCATCGTCTACAGCTCTGATGTACTGGCCGGGTCTGGACTTCTCGCTGTGCAGGTTAAAGCCGAAGCCATTGGAGCCTTTCTTGATGACACAGAGCCGCGGTCTGAGCTCGGGTTTCAAGTCCTGCAGGACATACACAACACAACAAACACAACATCAGCACAATGAAACACAAGCGGGTGCCACTGGAAAGCAGAATGTCTGTGCCCTTCATCTTATAGAATATAGTATCTTAAAGAGCAGACATACTTAACTTCAGAAGCCAAGAGAGCCTCATTAAAACCTGTGGCAGGTTGGATAAACTGCTCAGACTAGTCTTACAAGTTAAGTGAGCTCATTTTTTATTTAAAACTGGTCATAAATAATAATAAATTAAATCATAAGCTGATCTGATTTGAATCCAAATCCCTTGAATAACTGTTAGTTGGTCAGACTAGTTCTTAAGACTCATTGAGGTGGAACATAAAGGCTGTGTGACCACAATCTCAATGACCACAATTATATTGCATAAAAGGCACAAATATAAGCACTTAAGACCTAATATTCATGCGACTGTCTGGCGGTTGAGAACCTTCCCCTTGTGAAACAGAAGTAGACTTAAGAATACTGTAAAAAATTTAAGGAAATATATATTTTAAGTTAATTTACTTAAGTACAGACTGTATGTAATGTTTTCAGACACTTAACTGCATATTATTTACAAATAAAAATAATGTAGTTTTAATACATTTAATACAAATTAATATTGATTATTTGAACCAATTACTGTTAGTAATATATATATATTTTACATTGTCTTATGGTTAAAGTTACTGTTGAATGTACTGACAAGCATTTACGATAAACTAAAATATATTTTTTATTAAAATTTGTATTTCATATATTTATTTATATTGGTATATATTATTATATTTATTGTATTTATCCATTAGTGATGATGAAGTTGCAATTCAGTACATTTAAAATATATTAAACGTTAAGTTAAACATATAATCAAGTGCTTTATGTTAGTCAACACTTCAAAATAAGAGCACTTATTTAAAGCACGACATGGCATAATGTAACTAAAGTAAAACTTTAATTTTATATTATTGGGGACACTTAAGTGTATACTGAAGAGTTTTTAAGAACGTGTACTGTCTTTAAGCACATTTACTTAAGCGACCTTTTATTTCATTAATAATAAATTAAATTAAAAAAAAAACTTTTATGATTGGACTTCCACTAAATTTCAAATTTACACAAATTCAACTCAACTAAGCACACTTGGTTTTCGAAAGGGTTGTTGTATAGTCCTGTCTACTTAACAGAGGAATAGACTCAGACAGAAGGATGTTTTCCCTTTGTCCTGAATGTGATGGAAGTGGCCGGCGCACAGGATGAGGTCACCTGATCATGAGCCGCCCCTCACTGTTCTCAGACGGCACATGCTTCACTGCATTGTCATCCAGGAAAATAACACCCTTCCGCTACGTTCAGCTCGTTGGGTCTTTTTTTAGTTCTTTGGACAGTGATTCAAACTACTATTTGTGTGTAATGCGCTGTTGATTGCATTTAGCCGAGAGAACTGTACACACAGATTTCAACACCGTCATCACACCCTCAATCATAAGTGAAAACAACTTTCCTGGTGGGAGTTGGCGCCATATTTAGTTTAGTTTCGCAAATGATCCTTTATGTCTGTAGCAGAAACAGTGCAGCGTGAATTACGTTCAGAGGATTGTTCATATGGCTAACTACGAATGTAAGCAATAGTAACAGTGATTAACAATTACAATTAGGCACATAAAGCACCAGCGCAGAGCCTTCTGCTCCTCCCAGCATTGTCAACTCTTACACACAGTGCTACGGCAGCATTTCCTCTCAAGCGCAGGAAGAGCTGAACTTCCTGTGGACCACACCTGCTTTCCACTGTCAGAAACAATGCGGAACACCACCCGCCCTGAACCACGGCACAACTCACACGCTCCATCACAGCGCCGTCAGTCAGGCCGAACTCTGAGGATGGGTGGACATCGTGTAGACGAATCAGCCTGTGAGGGGTGTAACCTGCCTTGATGAATAGTTCTGCTGCTTTTTCGTCATTTCGTCTCAATTCTTCAATCTATAAATAAATAACAAAACAACAGGATCTGATCATTCTGCCTACTTGATTAAACCAATCAGACATTTCACAGTGGGTTATATAATTATGGATCAAATGCATTGAACAGATTTGAAGTTAATGAGATAATTAAGCAATTAATGAAGCGACGATTGAACATTAATGATGAACACCTGCTGTTAACAAGCAGACACTGTAAAATAGAGAAACACAAGAACTACAACTGACTTCAGCCACAGTCTTAGATGAAATCAACTGAAGATAAAAGACATTCAATCTCTGAAGAGTGTTACTTTAACACTAGTTCAGTGTGACTATAACACTATTTAGAGAGGGACCAAATGTTATCTGAGCAGAGTTGATTTAACTCTTGGGTTTTTACTGTGAAGGTTTACCTTCACAGCCTCCCTTACACTCACCCCCCCTAAACCACACTCCCATCCGGGTCACGGCACCAAATGTAACCGGTTCTACTCTAATTTGAACCTGAATCTCTGGTGTGGGAGGCAAATGCTCTAACCAAGGCACTAAAGATCGCAGCCTCTAACGTCAGTTGCTAGCAGGCCTCTTGAAAACAAGGAAGTGAGGTTTACACACAGCTTTTACTAGCTTTCCTCCCTTACATGAGTCACTCTGAGACACTGAAACAAATGCAAACGAACACAGTCGTGCATATATTTATTTGCTTAAGTTGCAGCTATTTGATAATGTCACCAAGCCATATTGCAATTTCAATTCATTGTTCAGTTCCCTAATCAACATTAAATGACTGACCCCATTGCTTTTTCATATATATATATATATATATATATATATATATATATATATATATATATATATATACATGCTCCACTGCTCTATGCCTGATGCACGCCGGCCCACACCAGGCCTGACAGCAGTGCAACAGAGGATGTGTTGTGCGTCTCATGTGGGTCTCATGTGGAGGAATCTCAGAGAGGGCATGGAATCTGAGGAATCTGCAGCAATCACAAAAGCCTGTCCATCTCGTGAGGAGGAACCATTGAAATGAAAATGGGAGGAACCAAGGTTTGGCTCCAACAGAACATCCTGTGTACACAACCTTGGCCTTGACCGGAGATCAGCCCCGCCAAACCTGACACAATTGCTGCCGCTGTCAACGCTAGAAGATCTTACAAACTCTGAAAAATAGAGGGAGTAAGTACGTATTTTGGGTTGCTTTACTGCTTGTAGTTAGTGAGGGACCAATGAATTGTTTCAAAAGCCTAAATGTTTGAAAAACACATAATTCACTTCAAAATCCAAGAAAAGATACAAAACATGGTAGTAAATCAGAGAAAATTACATATATTGTGTATCACAGTGTCCAAATCAGAGTCCTGGCCTCAATTCAACAAACATACTGTGCTATGATCTGAAACGGGCTGTTCAAGCAAGATATAATGAAAGTTTACAACAGATTTTTATTTTGCTGTATCAGAACTAAAGAACCAAAATTTATAAAACCTTTTTTTTTTTTTGCTCTCATAATACCTACGTAGCAACTAGCTGTCTAGAGGGCGTCATAATATGACTGCCAAATTAACCTATTATATAGTATCTAAATGCAACAACATTTATATATTACAATGAATTAGAGCAGATCCGATTTTATGCAGCCAAACAAGCCATTTCTGCAAATTCATGAAAATGTTCACATGGCTGTAAATTTCATCACACAGCAAAATAATATTTTGTAAAACTGAGTCAGCTGATTTGATGTTAAAGGAGAAGCTGAGGTGGATTTCCTGCTCCACTGAAAAAGTAAAGTGGTGTAGAAAGAATTTTAAATCTTAAATAAAGTCCTAAATTTCACCAATAATTACAAAGAAGTTGGACAATGAATAAAAAATGAAATTTTGACATAGAAAAACTCTAATTATATTTTCTTGTAAAATGTCCTCCAATAACCTTACCTTTATTTATAACTTCAAAAATCATTTTTTACAGTGTAGTTTTGTGTAAACTCATGCTATGCATGCAGCACTAGCAAAATGTATATGCTGTAAAAATGTATAGCTCTTCCTTGGCTAATATCCTATGGTTAAAATGTAATATGTATTATAAATATAATAAATAAACAGCTGAACTGGATTTTTTTGATGATGGTGATTCCATGATAAAGTTTTTACAGAACATTACACAAGACAGTAGACACAGTGAATCATAAAGCTTGAAACCGGCCTTAATTATCGCTTTACATATTCAAATGATTGTACCCGATACTATGCAGCTTTGACTAGGCAAACATTTAGCAAAGGAGTGCTAGTGTGTAACTCGCTGTTTACATGGTGATAAATTTATTAGTCATCTAATTATACTATCATGTCATCAATGAATGTGAAACCCCGAAATGGCTTACATACAGTCCCTCATACCACATTTCTAGCACCGTAGTTCTTCGTGACAGCGCCACCAAGCCAATTCTACTCCAACAGAGAAGGTCTAAAACAGATACAAAGATTACACCCATGGAAATGATTGCTTTTTTTATCATCTTTCCACTTAATTTTTAACGTAAGAGTGGGCATGGCCATTTTAAATTTTAATGTTCAAGACTTTTTGCTGTCAGGCCTCTGAAACTGGTTTTTGTTTTTCAGATTATTTTAATTAATTAACATAATAAACTTGATATTTACTGCACTTTAAGTCAGTCACACAATAGAAGAGATGCACCATTTCGAGGAATGAAAAGGGAGTCTTGTGACGTACATACACAGAAAATATTTTGCTTGCGTGTTGAAAAATAAATTCTTCCTTTCCAGAAACCTGAATTTAAAACCAGAATATAGGGCCTCATATATTGAAACAAATTAGGCTAAATATTATTACTTATTATTTTATTAATATAAATATTGGGGGTAGCCAAGGGTTGTGTTTAGGACAATATATCAATTAAATTGAAATAATTTAACTTCTAAATCATTCCTAAAAAATTTCTTTTCAATCTCTTCCTAAACAAACACCTGATTCAGCTCATCAGCTGGTTAGGAGAGACTTTAAAACCTGAAATGGATGGGACAGAAAATGGAGACATACAAAATGTGTACTGTTGGTGTGCCTCAGGAACAGGGTTGGAAAACACTAGTGTATAATTTAGACAGGAATGGTCGATGGGTTGTGATGACTATATTCTCTGTGGGTTTTCTTATACAACAATCTTGAACAACAGTTTACTAGAATGCACTTGAAAGTAAACTCACTGTCAATAAATATTTACACATAGCCCTAATATATAAATAAGTCCCTGGTGAACTTCCTGTCCAGAAATTTTAGATATGGACTGAACTTCATATGGTGACTCTTTGACACAAGCCACATCTGTTCATAGATATCAAGGCTTGATAAGTCAAATTACAGCTTTCACAGAAGATCTTTAAAGATCTAAAGATTTAAAGATCTTTCTTAACAAGGTGAAACACATTTCCGTTCACAGCTTCATTTCACCCTGTCGGGTCCAAAGTTCACCCATATTAGACTAAATGGCCTGCAAATGATCAACCCCACTGTCAAGCATGCCCAGCTCTAGACTACATGACCACAGATGACGTAAAACAAAAACAAACAGCATGTGTTCTTAAGTCAATAATGATCTTGTACTCTTGTTCTGGTAGCAGGTGGTGCATTTCTGAACTCTCCCAGAATGATATCAAAACTATTGAATCGACAAACATGGGTTCTGAACCAAATAAACAAACAGCCTAAATTACTCGGGGTACCTCAGGGTTCGATACGCGGACCCCTTCTATTCTTTATATACACTATGTGGGACCAGTTATTTATTTAGTTTTCTTTAATACTGTGCCATAACACTTTGTATTGCAGTGCCTCTTATGTGGCTGGTTTCCCATGTGAAAAAGAAGTGTGCTTAATTGTAGTGAATGTGCACTTGTAGTGTACTATTAACTTAATAACAGAAAAGTAGCAAAGGTATTTCATTGATATTCTTCCAATACCTTTGTGTGCTTAATTGTATTGAATGGGCACAAGTTGTTTTTTTATATACTATTCATGAAATAAAAAGCAACTTAAATGTACTCAAAGAGAGTACACTTTCATGACTGTCTCTTAAGTACACTTTTAAAAAGTGCACTGTCAAATTCAAAGCTTTACTTTAAAGTACATTTAATAACCTCTGGTCGTGCTTTAAGTACTTTGATGTGTTGACTAACATACTAAAGCCCGTAAAGTACGGGATTTTAATCAGGAATTACTGTAGTGTGTTATTCAGTATTACATTTTAAATGTTCTAAATTGTAACTTCATCTAAACAAATGTTTAATTACATATTCAAATACAGTACATACGTTTCAACAGAAATTACATCAATACATATTTTAGTTTACTATAAATGCTTGTCGGTACATTCAGCAGTAACTTTAACAATTTTTTTTTTTTTTAAATAGAAGTAATTATAGAATTACGTATAACTTTGTACTTAAGTTCTACTAAAGTGGGTCAAAAAAGCACTCATAAGTTCAACTAATAGCAATGACGTAATGATATTACATGTAATTGTACTAAAGGGCGGTGGCAATAGGAAATGTGTTTTGCCAAAAGTGAATTGCTGAGGTTAATCAACCTGATGGGACAGTGTGTTGTACAGTATGTGATTACACTAGGTGTCGCAGAAAGTGATAATCTGCATTTACATAAATGTGTTCATAATCCTGATCTGAGCTGGTCTATGGTGTGCTTGTAGAAGTGTCACTGGCCAGGGTGGAGATGCTAATCTATTTTAGGTTGATAGACTTCCACTTTCCACTCAGGCTTTTCTAAAGGAAAAGGTTGTGCTTATTGTCAGAAGAAGTTTGTGAACCCTGCATAGAAGAGGAAATTGAACATAACAGTGTATTAGCTGCTATCCACAAACTCCAAGAGGCAACACCCCCTTCATCTGGCCTTCCTCTGACCAGCCACCCAAAGGCTCTGACCTGCCTGTGAGTGTGAGGTGGCTTTGGCCCAGTGGCACAACAGAAAGACCAGAGCTCCACCCCAGGCACTAGACAGAGAACGCACACTCACAAGCAACCCTGACTACCTTCAGAGGAACCTGCACCCACCCACCTCTATCTATACAGTCTGTGTTTACCTGCTAACAATCATTTGTTTCAGGCCATATCACGCAGCGACTGATCTTTGTTTATTAAAGGTACAGTGTAACGTGAATCCTTGGTTTTCACAATGACAACAATGTAGCCGGTCAAAAAAATAAATCTTCAAATCTAGGACAGAATGTTACCCGATGCTCTAGGCTAAATGAAGAGATGTACCTCCGAGAATGCAATTAAATTGTTTTGAACGTTCTGTGTACTCACAAATAAATAAGTCTGAGTTTGATTTTGTTTCACGCTGTGATTTTAGGTCCGAACAGCGTCAATCAATGCAAGTACCAGCGTGAGAGTTTGGAAAACTGGTTTTAGACCAACCAAACAAAACAGTCTCTGATGTCAAAGAGATCAAAAGCTCTATTGTGCACAACTAAACCAACCCACTCAGAGTTCAGTACCTCAGGGTTCGATACGTGGCCCCCTCCTGTTCTGTATATACACCAATTATTTAATTAACTATCTCTTCTATCTTAACACTTTGTATTGTAGTGCTTCTTATGTTGCTGTTTCCCCTTGTGAAAAAGAAGTGATCTTTATTGGAGTCAATGTGCACTTGTAGTGTACTTACAAATGTACTATTGGTACTACTACTATGTCTATGTTTTTGGGGGGGGTTTTGTTCTCGGCAACTCCATGATATTCTTCTATGCAATTTAATGTAGAGGACAGATTCCAAGTATGGGTTATCATACTTCACAAGTCACTTTCACTCTACTTTAATAATCTTTTGTCATGTTTTAAAGAAGTGCACTTATTTTTATGTGCAGAAAAACATAATGAAGCACATGTAAAGTAGTATGTAGTGTTATTCGATATTACATTTGTTTACATGTTAATATATTTTAAATATACTAATCTGAAACTTATTAAAAAACTTATATATTAAAGAACATGACATAGAAAGTGTAAAATAGAAATAACATTACAGTATATTTTATTTTATCATTATGCTTGCTGGTAAATTTGAAAGTACACTTCAACCATATTCAGCCAAACATCTTTAATGTCAAACGGACCAAAAGCTCTTTTGTGAAAGTGCCCAACGAAACCAAATATCATGAGATGGAAGAGTTTGTTGCATGAAGTTCTCAAAAACTTTTTACATGAAAAGAAAAGCTTTGCTGACCACACTACAGCTAACAAATACTTCTGCATAATTACTGAGACACGGATGCTGCCACAAGACCAAAAGTATTTCCTTTGTCTGGTTCCTGAGCTTGTTTTTAATTAATAAGGACAGTTTCAGGGTCAGATGTTCGTGTCGTTGTTGATGGCCCGAGGGTGGGAGCACTGCTCCTAGATCAGTGCTTACAGACAGGGGAAGTGTGATATCTGCACATCCATGATAAACAATTAGAGGAAACCACTCTGAGCTTTCTGGAGTCCCTGTTCTGCCAGCGGCTCCAAGAACAGATTCCCACAGATTGACTACAGCCTCTTTGAAGATCTGCTTTCAAAACACACCCTGATCACATGATTGTGCTTATGCTATAAACGCAATTATATTTAAAAGCTCAAAATCAAAATGTATTGAATTTCATGTAATAAAATATTTCATTTTAAACAGAAAGAAATCAGGGTTCCCACAACATTTGACCTTATTATGGTTACTTGAAATAAAATAAACAGTAAATTAAATTAAATACGTTTAACTTGATGTGCTAAAATAACAAACTGAGATAAAAATGAATAAAAAAAACTATATAGTTATATTTTTTTAAATCAAATCATATTAAAATGACAAAAACACCCAACAAAATGACCAAAAATACACTCAAACTAAAAAGGAAAAATATAAAAGTAAATTAATTTATATATATATATAAAAAAAATATTTTAATAAAAACTATAATTGAATCTCAGTAACACTTCTTTTGGACAATGATTTTTCATTCATTTTCCAGTCTGATGTTTAGAAATTAAATATTTTAGTGCTAAGCATAACTAGAAATATCTATATTAATGTTAACTGGTGATGATTTTGCTTCTGTAAAATTAAGCAAGACCATGAATATTGCGATGATTCAAAAAACATTTTTATTAGTGATTCATTCTTAAAAGCTGCATGATTACACTAGTTTTGCAACCTGTTGGACAGGATCTGTTTTAAGACAGACATTTAACTAGTGTTCACAATTTAAACTTTTGTTAAAAATGGCATCAGAGTAGGAAAAGATTCATTTCCGTGAATCGGTTCAAAATGTAAGTGAATTACGTCAAAACTCTGATTCAACCATCACTCAGAAAATATTCACAGAAGTCGCTATGTGGCATTTTTCATGTATTAAAATGTTTAGCTTAGTTGCTCAATGCCATGTTATGAATTGTTACATTGGTAAACACTGTTTAAAAAAAATGTGGGAAAACTATATTTCCACTTTAATCTAATCTTAGCTTTAGTTCTTATTGATTCATTTTGAATCGATGTCTGTTGATGGCTCCTCTGCACAAAACCAACATATAGTTCAGCCCAGCCTCCAGCATGGTTTTTGACAGGAAATGATCAAGATCATTACAAAGCTCAAAGACTCCAAGTCCTTTTTGTGTCAACCTGCTCTTACAGAAAGTTAAAACGAAATAAATCAGGGAGCTTCACTGAGATTCCAGAGTAAATGTGCCAGCCACATGGTGACGTATCCGTGTTTCTTCCTGAGGAGTTACGCAAGAAACAGCAGCGGACCCGGAGAGTCACAGTCGATTTCACCCAACACAAAAGCACTTCCACGCAAGTAATTGCCTGAGAGAAAAGGCTTATGTAAGACCAGTCATCTGTGCACAATTGAAAAACAGCCCTGCTATCTTCACAGATTTCACTCAGACTTCCCTTCGGAGCAGTACAGGAACAGGCTTTTAAAAGGAAATCCATGGGGAGAGTCATGTGGTGGTCATGAAAACATCAGAACACAGACCAGGTTTTCTCAATTATTTTCAATCAAACACTCCTGTTGAAGCGCAATAGAGCTTTACAACTCTCGTATAATAACAAAAGCTGAAAGATGGAACTTGCAACATCAGCAAGTTTTAAAGGATTGTTTTTTAACTGAGAATAAACTCCTGTGGAGTCCAATGGACATCAAATGATGTATTTTGGCCTTTCATCACTTTATATTTGTAATGAGAGAAGCGAAAGGAACAGTATTGTGACTCAATGTGCCGGACAATGTGACTGTATCATTTTATCTACAGAGACAATGTGTATTGTCAGAGCATTTTCGAGGCCCTTTTTCCTCTTGGTATTAAGTGGAAAACACTAAATACAGGTGTAAACGGGGTCTAAAACGTTTTGGGATTGTCCACTTTTGACCACTTCCAGAGGTAGTCGAAAATGCAATTCGAACGGATTGCTTTCGTAGTGTAAACACTCATGTGGTCGAATGTGTTACTGACATAATGAGAAGCACACTAGCTGGACGGGATTTAAACTTTGTCGGCTGAAGACAAAAGTTGGGTTTGAAGATGAAAAATGTACCAAGCACAGTGTTCTCTCACCACTCCATAGACCCTCCCCTCAAAGAAATCAGGACGGAAGTGGTTGAGAGCGGAAATGTGTCTCCCTCGTCCGTGATCCGATTGACCAAAATGCCTCCTAATTCCAGGTGTAAACAGGACCCTAGTGTGCATAAAATTCTAAAATTATGTTCTTTTTTTTTTAAAACTGTACTTGCAGGTCATATAATATTAATGAAATAAAAGGCCACTTAAGTGCACTTAAAAAAAGAGTTCACTTTCATGACAGTTTCTTAACACACTTAAGTAGACTTCTAACAAGTGCACTTTGTAATAATGTCATATTACTTTAAAGTACATTTTAAATTATTATGTGTTAATAATATTTTGTCATACTTCAAAGCGTTAACTAACATACTAAAGCACGTGTACAGTATCATTTTAACTGTAGTGTGTTATTTGATATTACATGATAAATTTTAATTGTGCAATACTGCAACTTCAAAATTACAAGTATATTTCAATTCAAGACATACAAGTTTTGTTGACCATAAATGCATGTCAGTTCAGTCAGAAGGAACTTTAACCATAATTATGATTAAGATGTACTTAAGATCCTACTTAAGTGGGTCAAAAAATCCCTCTCAAGTTCAGCTAATGGCGTTTAATATAAATTTAAACTATAATACATTTTCATTTAATTGCAATTAAAATGCAATAAAGTGCCCCAAAACACTATATTCAGTTCATACTTAAGTTTATTCTTTTAAGCTATTATTTTCATAATAAGCATGAAAATACCAACCAAATATGTTGCTAAAGTATTGTGAGCAGTTGTTTCGGGGAGGTTAGTTACTATTGTTTTTAAACTGGTTGATTGTTAGGGCATTGATAAACGCAATCAAAGGAGGAGGAGGTGCAACAATCCAAAGATTTCAATGTAAATCTACTTTGATTATCAGCTACAAAGTACGAAGTTTGACGTATAAGCCAAGTTTGCCAACAGAACTTGATTGGAGGTTTGTATTTTTTAAAGCAGCAGCATCAACGATATGATCACTCTCTCGGATGTATCACAAACCTACTTTCCTTTTAGGCTGACTTCGAAATGGTCATTTTGAGAATGTGCCACCTTCATACACACCTCGTGCGAGCAGAAAGTGTGTATGTGCCACACAGTTGATCAACGAGGGCAGTTGGCTTACGAGTGGGGAGCAGAACAGATCCGCACACTCAGGCCACAATGCCAAAAGGGCATTCTGAGTGATTTGGTTATGCAGATGACCTGAGAATGAATAGGGGGTCTAAGAGATAAACAGGACTGTCACCATGGGGAGCCCAGCTGTTCTGGAGTCTGGCCTTTTTCCTCCTTGAGTAATGTGCAAATCATTATCATGGCAGCACTACACACACACACACACACAAAAGACACCGCGGTTACAACCGTCTGAACAGAAAATAGAGCGACGCGTGAGAAAAACACAGCAAGATCTTTCTCAGACAGCTGGACTTCATCTGAACAAGCTTGCGAACACACAGATGATCTGTTCATCAGGTGAACAGCTTTAAATGATGGTAATAATGTTCCTGGAACTGAGTAATTGGTTGTGGTGTGAAACTGTTTACTCAAGATCAAGGCTGAATGGAGTTGTTTGTGTTCTGTGAGAACTAACTCTTCCTGTGGTGGACGTCGTCCTCAACATGCCAGCCACCCACAGTCAATGAATGAAGCACTAGGTATGCGATCTGCCAAGTGCACTACACTGTGTAGGTGTGTTTTTCACAGTTGTCGTAGTGCCATGTTAGAATTGTTTGAGGAATACAAAGCCATTTTTCAACTGCACATATGGACAAAAAACATCAAAGCAATTAGACTTTTCCAGTAATAAAGTATGGCAAATGTAGATTTAAGGGTTAGGTTTAGGGTTCAACCGTGGAAGTAGCGTGGCAAAGTGATTACTTTGATATACAATTACCATATTCATTTGCCATGTATTTGCATGGTGCTCCAAGGTACTTCAAAGTCTTTCATGGAACTACCGTGGATCAAGATCAAGAGAACATAGTACTTTGTTGGCGTGTTATACAAAACCGTGGCATGACTACCAGTAAACTTACAAAAGTACTGTGGAATTATCGTAATATCATTGTAGTTTAAGGGAAATTACAATGCCACAGGTGTGATCAGATTACTTTTTTCAACGGTTGATTCAAACTTCCCTTGTGAAAAAGAAGTACACTTTAGCATACTTTTAAAAAGAGTATTAATTATGAATATGATAAGAACATTGGCTACTTAAGTGTGAACCGAATGATACTTAATTGCTAATGTATTACAGTTTAACTTAACACGTTTGACCCACTTAAATAGGACTTTATCTTTAAAATATGGTTAAAGTTACAGCTGAATAAACTAAAATATACTTTTATGTCATTTCCATTGTACACTTGGCATTTAAATATATTTTGAATTACACATTTGTAACAATGAAGTTTAGTACATTTAACGTATATTAACTGCATTAACATAAATTAAATGTACTAATAAGATACAGTTATAAAAAAGACTAGGTTACATTTTATTTTAAGCCATCTTGCATGGAATTATGCATAACTTCTAGTTTTTACTAACTATGTGTAACATATGACACTGTAAAATAAAGTGTTACCAAAAACTATACTCAAGTTCTTTACATGTGCTTTATAGTATGTTAGTCAACATATCAAAATAAGTGCACTTCTTTAAAGCAGGTTTTTAAAGATTATTAAAACATAATGATTTAGAACTTTTCCTTTGGCATTAAATGTGTTAAAAAAATTGTCATGAAAATGTGCTCTCTTTAAGCGTACTTAAGTGGTATTTTACCACTTAAGTTATATAATCTGCAAGTTTTTTTTAGAAAAATATACTTTTGCGATTTTAAGTAGCCTATAAGTGAACTTCAAATTAAACAATTAAGACCAATACAATTAAGCACACTTCTTTTTAGATCCTTTATGTCCATTGTTCACTATGGTAAAATGATTACCATAATCATACACCATGTATTTGCATCATGCATTAAAGTAAATTAAAGTATACCATGGAACTACCAAATACTATATATATAGTTTTATTTCATTAAAACTTAAAAGTGTGCACTTTATCCTCACAAAAATCAGGGCTGCCAAATCTCACGCATTCAGCGAGAGTCTCATGCAACTGTTCTCACGCGCTCACGAGAATCACGCCACACCTTCATTTTCGCGCAAAACATCGATGAGCAGAGAGGACACGACAACACGCTGACAGACAAGACAGAGCAGGTTACTTTTACTATGAAACAAAGTGTCGGCTTTCAAATTCTTTTAATTTTATTACGACATTCAAACAATAAATACAGTTTGGCGCTCTTTAAAGAGTTAGTTCACCCCAAAATGAAAATGCAGTCCTTAATTTCTCTCCCTCATGTCGTTCTACACCCGTAAGACCTTCATTCATCTTCAGAACACAAATTAAGATATTTTTCAAATGCTTCAGTGTCTCTATTGACAGAAAGATAATGAACGAAAATTTTAATACTTCATGTCACTTTGACAGTTTGATACACGAACCGGACCACCGACTCGAAACAAAAGATTTGTAAAGCTTCGAAGGAGTGTTTTGAAATAAGCCTCACTGAGCCATCGGATTGTATCAAAAATATCTTAATTTGTGTTCTGAAGATGAATGAAGGTCTTACAGGTGTAGAACGACAGAAATTTCATTTTTTTGGGTGAACTAAAGTACGTGACAGACGGCTGTAACGCAGCTCACGCGGCAGCTGAACTGATCATCTCTTCCTCTTTACTATTAGTTATAGCACAAAATAAACATGAATGAACATCAGAGAGGGTATATAAGATTCAGTACAACTTGCTGAAATTCCTCGTGTAATCACTCAATCAGGGTTTTAACCGCGCAAAGACGTCAATAAAAAAGCTTTTAAACAATGTAACGTTATTTACCTCAGGCCAATCAATGACCAAACTCGATAGAAAAATTAACTCTAGAGAGGAGAATTTTGATAATATACACTATACGCATATTACATATTCATTACGCTTTACTCTTATACCATTTAAAAATATATTATAACATACACCATTATAAAAAACACCTTGTTAACTGTATATAATTGTACATAAATCAGTTGTTAACTGTAATTTTATAGTAATGTACCAGCGGACAGGGGATAGTTTGCAGCATCAGTTGAGAGTGATTTTTTTTCCCGATCGATTTCGAATCGAATTTAATCGAATCGCAATGAATCGAATCGTGAAATGTGTGTCAATCCCCAGCCCTAATAAAAACACCAGTCATTGTACCTAAACATTGTAACATATTGTCGGTAAACTTGATTCTGTTCAGATACCAAATGTTTTGACAATCACAGTCACTTTAATGTGATGAAAGTAGTTTTTTTTTTTGTTTGTTTGTTTTCGATCTGAACTGAACTCAAAAGTTGGCAGCCCTGCAAAAAGTCTTAAGGCAAGTGTATCATTATCTTCTGAGCTTCTAATCAAAGCGCGTGAATCGAAACTCTGCTGGTCTCTCACCGTCTCTGAGCTCACGGATGTTCTGAGCTTCTCCACCGCGGGAATGTAAACGGGAATGATCTCTCCGTTCCTCTCCGGCACCGGGGGCGGCGGCGGTGTGTCGTCCCGCATCATCTCGTCGCTTATCTCAGGCTCGTCATCACATTCGGGCACCGGAATGCCCTCCGTGACAAACTCCCTCACACACTTCAGCTCGTGTTTCTTCAGCAGCTGGTCGGTGTCCACGTCCACCACTACGAGCTCCAGGCTCCCGGCGCTCGCGCGTATCCTCGCCACGACCTGCTGATGGCTGTCGCTCTCCACGCGCTCTCCGTTCACGAACACCAGCCTGTCGCCCGCGCGCAGACCGGACAGCTCGGCGGGGGATTCGGGCTCCACCAGGCGGATGAACTGACCGATTTTCCCCTTCTCTCCGTGCAGATGGAAGCCGTATCCGTTCTCGCCCTTCTCCAGGACGCACAGTCGCGGGCGCAGAGTCTGGCTGGGCATCACGCGAGTCACCTGTTAACCGAATCTGATAAATAAATAGAAATGAAGAGTAACTGAGAGTCCTGCGCTCAGGTGCTCACGGATGAAGCATGTTAACCCGCTCGGTCTCAGGAAATGCAGGGATTTGTTGTTGATAAAGTATGAAGAGAAAGTTCTAGTGATCGGCAGGACATCAACATCCAAATCCAGCCCATGGAGGAGTGACTCCTCTGGAACCTGCTCCTCCTCCTCTGCACACTTCAAGTGAAAGCAGGGTGATCTGGGGTCATCGCGTTCTTTGGGACTTTTTCTCTTTTTTTCCGCTCTTTTCGTTATTTACTGTCATCCGCACACAATCACATCTCTCTGGAATGACCGATTTTGCTTGAAAAATGAAATAGATGTAGGACTATCATTAACATTTAGCCAATGTAATGTATGATTAACATACATAATAAAATAACATTTTGATTAAAATGTACACTCTAAAAAAATGCTGGGTTAAAAACAACTCAATCTGGGTTAAATATGGACTAACCCAGCGGTTGGGTTAAATGTTTATCCCAACCTGCTAGTTTTATTAGAAATCACTATGGCTGGCTTAAAATGAACCCAAAATAGTTTGCAAATTAAAAATCAGATACGTAATTATAGAGACAACAGTAATAATCAAAAGGTGAACTTTTATTAATAAGAAATGTAATAAATGTTTATTATTTAATTATTATTTATTAACGTTGGTGATAAATATTCATTTATTAAACACATTAATAAATGTTAATTTCCAACCTATTTTGGGTTCATTTTAAGCAAGCTATATAGTTAGTTCTTAAGCAATATTTGAGTTAATACTACCCAGCAGGTTGGGTAAAAGTTTAACCCAGCTGCTTGGACAAAACAACCCAATTGACCCTTCGCAAAGACCCGCCCCCTTTAGTTACTGTTGCTATGTCCGACAATCCATACGCTCTCACGCCACACATCATATTCTCATGCTGTGAAAAATACATTGTGGAGCAAAGAGGACACTGAGAACATACGGAACAGTTTCGTATTTAAAATATCGTAATTTTTTAAAGAAGTTTAAACAATAAATAGCGTATAGTGTCTCTTTAATGTGTCGTGACAGATCGCTGGAGCTCCTTCAAGCGGCTCGTGAACCAACATCTCTTCATACTAGTTCATTTATAGCATCAAATAAACATGAATGAACATCAGAAGGAATGTTGTTTCAAGAGTGGAAAGACGTGAGTACACACAATATTTCAAGTTCAAGTTCACCAACGTTAATCTGCTAACTCTCCTGACTGCTTTGTCGGACGAAATGGCGAATTCGGGGTTATGGTTGGTCAGATCACCCGTCAATCAAACTGCTGGGGAAGCCAATTTGGGTTATTTTTAACCCAACATTTTTTGTTGTGTATTTGAGTGTAAACCAATTTAAATACGATTAAAATGTAATTATATAAGCATATATTAGCATATCACGTTAAATATAAATAAATGACAACCCACAGCTTCATTTCCTCTGTCAAATCCAAATGTTTTGTCAAAAGTTAGTGTGCTTCCAAAGAGACGGTGTCAGTGAAGAGCTTGGGATGAAATATAAGACATATATGAAGGAAATCAAGGTAAACAACACCTTTAAGCAGAAAGTATTTTCCAGTTGAACTGCAAAAGTGTAGTTTCATGATTTGAATCCATATTTTGTTGCATAAAATATCAGATAAAAGTTTTATTTTTCCAATTTCTTTTTTGGCATGGAATCAATCCCATTGCACCCCAGCAACACACATACTTGCAAACGTAGACTACACATCCCGCATTTCCCAGCGATCCCTGAATTCACTACAGATTGGGAAGCTGGGGCTAGTTGTCTCACAGATGTTTATATCTCAGGGTTCTTCTGAGACACAGTTCAGCGGTTTATTAAAACATTTTAATAATTCTGTTCTTCAAAATAAAATTTTTGTTGCTTCATGAATTTTGTTCCATTTTGCTGGACAGCCATTAAATATACAATACACCAGATTTGCTATCTTGGCATTTCTAACCAAAGGGTTTCCTCTCAATTTATTATCAATAAACTGCAAGTTCCCATTGTGACAACTTACCCCATATACTGCACCACATGTCGCTCTGCTCACTAACTTTCCCCAGGGGAATAACACATTTAGTTACACACAAACTGATCTTGATGTATATATTCACTGAATGAAAAGTGTGCCACTCAGTCTCAATCTACAAACATGAAATATGAAAAAACAGTGTTGAAAGCGCCAAACATGTCCTTTCTTGCTCATTACTCCTTCGCAAACTGCCATGAGCTAAATATTTAGCAAACAGGTGCAGTGTGAGGTCACATGACTCATGTCTCTCGCCAAGATCAAATAACATTTACATTTTATTAATTTGGCAGATGATTTTATGCAAAACAACTTACATAGTACAACACAAGCATTTACTCATTCAAATAAGACTTGTTCGTCTTCTCTTGTCCCAAACCGAGAGCCATAGTTGAACCTGACGTTCACGTGATTCACATTATTTAAAAGTACAGGACACATTTAAACTTGAAAGGTAAGGCAACAATTAAATCGAGAAGCTCATTATTTATTCGTAATTCCCGGTGTGTAACACCGCCCCCCTGTGGCTTTAAATATTAATGAATGAAACGATGGAAAACACCCAAACAAACCACTGAAAACAAAAAGCCCTCTCTTACAAAACACGTGTATGTGCTTACAATGGACATTCTCATGGCACTTTGTGATCACTGTGAAAAAAAATAAAATATTTTCACATATTCACATTTCACATCAACCTCTATGTATGTCAGACTAGTGAGTGCGACGTGCGAAATGAAACCCATAATAAGTCATGATCAGGCCTGATTCTGTTAAGCTGTGCTATGATTGTTTTCAAGTCAATATATACACTGATTGTAAACAATACTTAACAGAAGCTGATATTTT
Organism: Opsariichthys bidens; assembly: GCA_037194245.1. Taxonomy (NCBI): domain Eukaryota; kingdom Metazoa; phylum Chordata; class Actinopteri; order Cypriniformes; family Xenocyprididae; genus Opsariichthys; species Opsariichthys bidens. Next base: position 6,340,184 of record CM074277.1, on the reverse strand, counting down.
GACTAAAACACTACAGACACAAGCTCACTGCCCATTTAGAGCACATTTGCGTGGCGTATAATCTAATTTAACAGCGATATATTTTATACTGTGTGTTGTAACCATCAGAGAAACTCGGAAAAACCATGTTACACAGACAAATGTACCTGGAAACTGTACACACCTGGATTAATGCAGTTTATAAAGCAGACATCACCTCCAGAAGCTTATTATTCTGATGTACCTCAGCAGTATTTGGCTGTATATTCCTGACTAGAAAGCAAACAGGGGTCTGGGAGATCATCGGACACATCAAAACAACGCACGTTTCAGTCACACACACACACACACACACACACACACACACACGCGTCTTTGTGTAGAAACATCTCTGGTGTTAAAGACTCGGAGGAGGTCCGTCACACGAGGCTGCCGCAACAACTGGACTTCTGCTTCTGTGACTCGATGTAATCGTGGATCTTGAACTTGGGCTCGTGGGGCTGCTGGAGATTTCTGTGCTTCAGTTCTCTGTGTGGGGATTAAAGAAACATTTTAAAAGAACTAAACATCCAGCGATTTCAGTGTAATAACTAGAAGTAGATCATCAAGGCAAACTTTGAATGCTGGTTTGACAAGGCATTCAAAACACCTTGAAGTTCTTATACATGTTTGAAGGCCCTTTTGCAAAAGAAGTGCACTTAATTGTATTAAATGTGCACTTGTGTACTTCAAATCTTCAAAGTATGATTTCATAACATTCTACTTGCAAATAAAGTAAAATATTACTGAAATAAAAAGGTCGCTTAAGTGCACGTACAGCAAGGAGATGACTGTTTCTTAACACACTTAAGTAGACTTTTAAAAAGTTAGTATTTTAGATTTTACAATAATGAATCATTAATTGTTACAATTAATATGAGAATACACTTACTTTGATGTGTACTTTTAATGACAAATTTGTTGTGAAGTTTCAATTTAGTGCATTTAATACACATTTAAATACACAAGTTTCAGTAGAAATTACATTAAAGTGTTCTTACTTTATTATAAATGCTTGTCAGCACATTCAGGAGTCACTTTAAAAATATTTCAAAGACAACAGAAGTAATAATAAATTGAAAGATGTACTTAAGATCCTACTTAAGTGGGTCAAAAACACACATTCGGTTCACACTTAAGTATATTTTAAAGTATATTATTCCCATAATTGGTTCTTTTTTTAAGTATGCTAATATGTACTTTTTAACAAGAGTTGAGATTTGCAGTTTTACACATATATAAGTCTCTGCATTAGCATTACAAAGCTGTTGCTAAGGGGTTTAGAGTGGTTGCTATGGCAAATTAGGGTAGTAGCCTACTTAGACTATTACTATGTGGTTGCCAATTTGTTTAGGTGGTTGCCAGGGCATTTCTAGGCAGTTACCCCAGAAGAGTCTCAGACACATTATCTGGGGTATCATTCATGTCCACACTTGAAGGACTTCCCCTCCTCCTCTTCTCTGATGATGCGTTTACTGGCACGAGGGCGGGGCAACCCGTCACTCACACGAGATCCACCAATAGCAAACCACAACCATCCAATCTATTCCTCATGGGCAAAATCAAGCCCCGCCCTACTTTTCTTTCTTGTTTTTTTTTTTTTTGCCATTCCAGAAGTCATTTCACATGAATATGTCTCACGGTACATTTACAAAACAACGATGTGTAAAATACTGAAAAGTTTCAGTCCGACTTTAATGTGAGTTGGTGTCTCCATTACGATTGATCATATATACTGTTAGGGATTGAAACATTAATGTATAGACTGTAATATATAAAAAGAAAGTATCAGACCTTGCTATGGCAAGGAAAGCGAGTTCCACATTGACACCAGTCTTGGCACTTGTCTCCATGAAAGGGACTCCATATTGCTTTAGTAAAGAAAAAGAAAAGTAGTGAAGTTATATAACTGTTCAGTGATCATTTGTAATATGGAAGCATGTGTATTAAATATGTTAAATACACCTTAGCCAGCTTCTCCCCTTCTTCATGTGTGATCACCCTCTCAGCAGCCATGTCTGACTGAAGGAACACAAACACACATGAAAAACATTGATGCATTTTCATTTGCGCTTCTGAATGACATTTTCTTACATCAGTGAAGTTTTTGATAAGTTGTTATGATTTTATTAAAGACACATTCTGGGGTATATACAATTTTACTCTGTAAAGCCTGGCAATACCATTTTAAACTAAATTATTTAGACAATCTTTAAAAAAAAAAACCCCACAAGTTTACATATGATATTTGATACATCAGGGAAAACACACCTCAGTTTTATTCAAAGGCCCAAACTGAGCAAAAATATGCAATTTGGTGCAATTTTTACCAGGTCAAAACAGTGAAATTCAGATAACACATGAAGACATAAATCAATGAGATCTTTATAACAGTGTAAGCGACTATACTTAAAAAAATGCATAGAAATATCAGGTGTCTCTGATATTTATACATCAAAGCTCTGTATTTTTAAAACAAAATGCAATACAATAATGACTGAGAGATGAACAGAAAAATCCTGATGGATTATATTCGTTGTTTACATTTAAATATAATTTTTCTAAAAAAAAAAAAAAAAGGATATGAATGGGTCTGGATATCAAATAAAGCTCAGCTTCATCAGTCCAGTAAGTGTTGTAAAGCTATTCTTACATAAACATTATGAAAATGAGTAAAGATTTCACAGCAGAAATACTAAAGGGCCTTTTACTTGCTAAAACAGTATGAACTACCAATCAGACGATAGAATGATTGTAGTAGACTGTGTAACAGGTTTTTCAGCAAATATTTGATTTTGTTGATAATTTGCATCAAATACAATACAGTTGGCTTTATACGGTTAAGCCCTTTGAATATTTTTGGCATGCAGTTACCACAAATCTTCCCTTAGTGTTTACAGTAATGCATTTACAGTGAAAGTAAGTACAGTTGAAGTAAGTCCAACTGTACTGGGACTTTTCCTTATTTGTTTTACATTGCTTGCCTGTGTTTTTGCATCCTAGACATGACTGTCAGTCTGTGCTTTAGTGTGGGGGAATATTTCAGTTACTCTTTTTCCTGGTTAAATCATTTCACCAGTAGATAGAGACAATTAACGACTTTAAGTAAGTCACTGAATCAATCGCTTAACCAGTTCCATTAATGAATTCAGGAACGGACACACTCAGAGATGCTCAATGGTTGATTTTGTTTGGAATGATTGAAGTTCTGTATAAAAGCATTGTGCATTGGTCTGGATATCAGCCCTCGTGTGATATTGCTTAAAGGCTGACGTACACTACACAACATTCAAAGATTTTTTGGGCTTCAAAACTCGGTTACCTTTCACTTTCATTATAAAGCTTGGAAGAGCCACAACATTTTTAAAAATGACTCTGATTGGGTTTAAATGAAAGAAGAGTCATATACACCGAGAATGGCTTGAGGGTGAATGAGTTATGGGATAATTTTGAGTGAACTATCCCTTTAACTAGCATGAACGAAGAATGAGAAATACATTTCCACAGCATTTTTTAACCTTTGTTAATAAGTTATGCTAGTAAGCATAAAATATGGCATTTATGTGCTCTTTTTTAGATTTCCATCTGTTCACAGGTGCCGTGAACCATATTCATCCACACAAACAAAAGTGTTATATTTTAAAACCGCAAGAGGGCCAAAAGTTACATCTTTAAACTATCAAACTATTCATCTTGATGCATATAATGCTTAAAGATGCACTGTGTAATTTTTCGTCCACTAGAGGTTGCCGATCCAAAACAAGATGATGCCAAGTTTGAGTGTGGAATCTTGGGACATGTGGTCTTCACCTCACAGCCGATGGAAAAGAATCGGGATAGGACTCGGGTAGAAATCATGTTCATGGATGCGAGTATTAACGTTACTGCAGTATGAAGCAGAGCAGGACTGAGTGTTGTGGAGCTGAACGAGGAGCTGGAGCGATTGTCAATGAGAGACGAACATGACCCACACCTTGAGAGCAGCGGGACTTTTATTATGCCACAGTCGCCGGTGCCAATTCCGCTTTTCATGAGTATGAGATAACCCTGCTCTGTTTATATTAGAGACATTTGAGTGTTGAAAATGATGTTACTCTGTACGTTCGCTCGCGGCTGCTGTGAGACACTGCAGTAAGAGAGATCCATATTAGAATATCATATTAAATGATGGATGCTCGTGTTGATAAATGGCATGCAATTCATTTTAAAGCATATTGTATGATGGCGAAATAACGTGGATATGACGCCACTGACTGGCGACTCCCTCACACGTCCTGGATCCTTACGATTTTCTCACGATTTACAAATAGTTGGAAACATTTGGGATATTGATATTTAAGTACTCAACTGAACAAAATATATAACACTGGCCTAGTGGTTTTTGGATATTTTACTGCAAAAATCTTACATATTGCAGCTTTAAGTCTTGTGGACAATCTATTTTGGCTGTGTGCATTTATATATCCCCCTCCTTCTAGTCCTTTTTTAAAAAAATAAAAAAATAAAAATCCTTCTCTCCAGATTTTTTTTTTTTTTTTGTTCAAAGGACAAATTGTTCTTTTTTTGTTTGTTTTCTGTTAAAAAGCTTGAGTTGAACCTGAGGAGTTTCCTTAAATAGCAACTGAAGCTTCAATCAGTCCATTAGGAGGCGCTATCTAATCCAGCGCAAAACCCGTTAGTGCAGTTACACCAGAACACACCCTAACCACACATCAAATGATGAAAGATGACCAGACATGTGTGGTAAAAATGCTGGTGCCTGAAATGAATTACAAACTAAAATGACACATTGATGCATTAAAGGCAGAAAAGTGTAAAGGACTTTTAAAAAAAAAAAAAAAATTGTAAAAAAAAGTGTGCGAGTGTCTGCATATGCATTAAAACATTATTTGTACCTTTCAAGAGGTTTTGCTTATCTCCATTCACTCAGGAAGTCCTACTTACCTTGTTGCCAAGCAACATGATGACCACATCCTTCTGTGCGTACTCATAGATTTCAGTCAGCCAGGCCTGCGTAGACATGCAGCAACAACAAAAACACTTTGAAGGACAAAAAACACATCTGCATATCTCCATGAAGGTCATTTCACAACCCACACTGACAAGAGCAATAAAATAAGAACGTTGACCGTCTTAAAAGTCTTAAGTATTTGTTTGTCTTACTCTGATGTTGTCGAAGGAGGCCTTTCTCGTGATGTCATACAGCAGCAGTAGAGCTGTAATGGAAAGGACAGTATGTTCAAGTCATGATTCAGAGCTGAGCTTTATTAGTAATTAAACTCTGACTCAAGTCTGCCGTGTTCTTCAGGAACTGTACTGTACACATTTCACTGCGGCGCTGAACACTTTACTCAGAAATGCTCTACTGAGAAACTGAATGTTGGGTAAAGATTTTTTTCAGGCCAGTGGTTAACCAATATGGGTTTTACAATGATCTAGAGAGCAGATCGAACGGCTAACGATGACTGATTTAATGCCAACGCACTCACCAGACACTTTATTAGATAGACCTGGTCAACTGCTTATCACAAATATCTACACTGTTAAAAAATTACTGTAAATTTTGCAGTATAATACTGGCAGCAGGGTTGTCAGCCAGTTACTGTAAAATTTACAGTAGTGTTACTGTAATTTAATTTACAGAATTTGTCTGTATTCTCTGATTACAGTAAATAACTGTATTTTTTAAATTACGAAGGGTCAATTTACAGCAATATTCTGTAAATTTGAATCAAACCAATTCGTGACCCCAGAATGCATTGCAGTTTACAGCAATATGCTGTATTAATAAAAAACAGCCAGCAGCTGTAAAATAATGCTGTAATTTTTACAGTAATTCATTACAGTGCACTGTTAAAACATTACTGTAAATTTTGCAGTATAATACTGGCAGCAGGGTTGTCAGCCAGTTACTGTAAAATTTACAGTAGTGTTACTGTAATTTAATTGACAGAATTTCCCTGTATTCTCTGATTACAGTAAATAACTGTATTTTTTTAAATTACGAAGGGTCAATTTACAGCAATATTCTGTAAATTTGAATCAAACCAATTCGTGACCTCAGAATGCATTGCAGTTTACAGCAATATGGTGTATTATTAAAAACAGCCAGCAGCTGTAAAATAATGCTGTAATTTTTACAGTAATTCATTATAGTGTACTGTTAAAACATTACTGTAAATTTTACAGTATAATACTGGCAGCAGGGTTGCCAGCCAGTTACTGTAAAATTTACAGTAGTGTTACTGTAATTTAATTTAAAGAATTTCCCTGTATTCTCTGATTACAGTAAATAACTGTATTTTTTAAATTACGAAGGGTCAATTTACAGCAATATTCTGTAAATTTGAGTCAAACCAACATGTGACCCCAGAATGCATTGCAGTTTACAGCAATATGCTGTATTATTAAAAAACAGCCAGTGGTTGTAAATAATGCTGTAATTTTTACAGTAATTCATTACAGTGTAATCAGCCAATCACATGGCAGCAACTCAATGAATTTAGGCATGGAATCAGACGATCTGCTGAAGTTCAAACTGAGCATCAGAATGAGGAATAAGTGACTTTGAACGTGACATGGTTGTTGGCGCCAGATGGGCTTGTCTGAGTATTTCAGAAACTGCTGATCTACTGGGATTTTCACACACAATCATCTCTAGGGTTTGGGGAATGGTCTGAAAAAGAGAAAGTATCCCGTGAATTGCAGTTCTGTGGGTGAAAATGCCAGAGGACAGATGAAAATGACCAGACTGGTTCGGCTTATAGAAAGGCAACAGTAACTCGATTAATCACACGTCTCAACCGAGATCTGTGGAAGAGCATCTCTGAACGCATCAAACCTTGAAGCAGATGGGCAACAGCAGCAGAAGACACACTGAGTCACTACTGTCAGATAAGAACAGGAAACCGAGGCTATTTTCGCACAGCTCACCTAACTTAGATCAGAAAAGAATTGCTTGGTCTGATGAGTCTCGATTTCTGCTGCGACATTCAGATGGTAGGATCAGAATTTGGCATGAAAACATGGATCCATCCTGCCTTGTATCAACGGTTCAGGTTGCTGCTGGTGTAATGACGTGAGGGACATTTTCTTGGCACATTTTGAGCCTCTTAGTACCAACTAGTACTGTTGCTGACCATGTCCATCTCTTTATGACCAGTGTACCATCTTCTGATCTACTTCCAACAGGATAACGCACCATGTCAAGCTCAAATCATTTCAAACTTTTCTTGAACATGACATGAGTTCACTAAATTCAAAAGCCCTCCAGTCACCAGATCTCAATCCAATTGAGCACTTTTGGGATGTGGTGGAAGGAGAGATTCATGGATGAGTAGACAATACATCTTCAGCAAATGCTATCATGATATGGACCAAAATCTCTGAGGAATGTTTCCAGCAGCTTGTTAAATCTGTGCCATGAAGAATTAAGGCAGTTCTGAAGGCAAAGGGGTCAAACCTGGTACCAGGAAAGTGTACCTACAGTGGTCACTGAGTCTATATACATATATATAGTTTAATGACAGAAAAATGTACACAAAACTGCTTAAATGCAATGAACATGCATTTTTGGCAATATTTAATGAAAATAAAATAAAAATAAACGAACTGGGAATTACCATATATATATATATATATATATACATACTGAACATTTTATTACCACTATTTTATTAAAACATCAAGTTTACTCCTCTTTGTGTCGCACCTAAGAACAGCCATTTTTCATTGACGGAATAAATACCAATAACCAGAGAGCAAACCAGAGAAACTGACACAAAGGTGCTTAAATGCAATGAAATCTATTTTAAGCAACATTTAATCAATTCACTTTAACAAAACAAAGCAAAACAAAAAATTAAATAATGGAAGTTTGTTTCCACCATGGAATAAACCAACTTAAAAGATAATTGGGACTTTTTATCTCAAAATTGATTTAAACTCGCAACTGCAAGTAATGAAGTCCAATTCTGAGGGAAAAAATATATATATTTCTGTCATGAGAACTCTCGAGAGATTGGTATGGTAATGAACCCTTCGCAAAGACCCGCCCCCTTTAGTTACTGTTGCTATGTCCGACAAGCCATGCGCTCTCACGCCACACATCATGTTCTCATGCAGTGAAAAATACATCCTGGAGCAAAGAGGACACTGACAACACGTCGACAGACATATGAAACACTTTCATATTTAAAATATCGTAATTTTTTAAAGTAGTTTAAACAAATAGCATATAGCATCTCTTTAATGTGTCGTGACAGATCGCTGGAGCTCCTTCAAGCGGCTCATGAACCAACATCTCTTCATACTAGTTCATTTATAGCATCAAATAAACATGAATGAACATCAGAAGAATGTTGTTTCAAGACGTGAGTACACACAATTCTTCAAGTTCAAGTTCACCAACGTTAATCTACTAACTCCCCGGACTGCTTTGTCGGACAAAATGGCAGATTCGGGGTTATGATTGGTCAGATCGCCTGTCAATCAAACTGTTTGCGAAGGGTCAATTGAGATTAGCATGGTAATGGATATGACAATGTATTTGGTCTTGGCGGAATTGATCTGCTATTCTGCGGCGCATGTAACATACATGAATTAACCCCATAGCAGATGGCTGGGGAAGGTGGAGGACTTCTGAAAAGCGCACTGCAGACTGCTACAACAAACACTGCCGGTATTCGTTTGATTGTTGAGCCGCAGCCACTGAAGAAACAACCAATCAGCTGTGTCGATAATGACATGATTGCTAGACCTATCAGCCCGTGCCATCCAGAGTTTCATGTCAGAACTATGGAATTACTGAATTAAGCATGTTATATCCATATTTTTATTACCACAATTTAAAAAAAAAAAAAGTTACTTGAGGCTGAATATCAGAGATTTTACCAGTTTACTCACACAAAATCATAATTCATGGCCTCGTGACTCACTGCTTTAATAAGACGCACCAATAATGAAGTCTTTTAGAAGGTGATTTATCAGATTTCTCAGTGAAGGTGTCATATTTACCCTGAGCGTCTCGGTAGTACGCGTGAGTGACGCTGCGGAACCGCTCCTGACCGGCCGTGTCCCAAATCTGCAGGAGAGGAGCGATAACAGCTGAGGCTTCATCAACACGCCAGGCATACATCAACATGAATCACATCTCAAACGAGGCAAAGAGCGAAACCTCAAATGCTTTGAGAATATTTTGTTTTGTCCTGATGTAATAAACCTAAACAGGCAAGGAGGCCAACCAAATTCAATTCTCTGAAATAAATGTGAGAGGCGACACACCACCAGGGAGATTTTGTCTAGTCCAAGTCAAGAATTCACTCCCTGGTCTTAGTGATATTCCGGCTCACTCCAAAGATTTTTGTAATCCGCTTTTTTTTATTATCTGCCAGGTACTTATTGCTTAAAGTAACAGCAAACGTCTGTTCAAGTCACATGATTTGAGACACCATTCAAACAGTACAGGAAGAATTTAATACAGTCCTGATGCTTGTCTCGGCAAAGACTACTAACTAGAGGTATGTAAACAGACAATGAACTCGTGTTTGCTTACCTGGAGTTTGACCTTCATGTTATCCACAGTCACCACCTTATTCTACAGGCAACAGGAAGAAGAAACACCCATTAAAACCACAATACACTGTTTATGGAAGATAAAATAATGAACTGTGAATTGTTTGTTATTCAAGGAAAATCACACCCACACACACAACCAAATAGGAAAACAATTTAACTACAACTACTAAAGTGAGATCTCTAGCTGTGCTATTTTGCTTTTGTGTGGCCAGTCTCTCCACACAGACTTAATTATATAGCGAAGATGAAATAACAGACCAGCTCCCTGTTTAATTTCCTGTTGACGTCAGCCGTTACTTCCTTTGTGAGCAAAACGTTTTAAAAATCGCACCTTCTGCACTGAGAGGACCAGACTTATCAGATGTTTTCATGCACCAAATGGCAGTGCAATCAGAGACGTCAGTCACACAAATGGAAGTGAGATTTTCAGAGATGAGTAATTATCATCTGCAGACATTCACATGCATCTACAGGAAACCATTTACGCCCGGCCAATCATTCAGTGTAGTTAATGCTGACGGATCAAAACGCGTAGGCGTTGAAAGCGTTAAAGAGTTTCATTTGTTTGCTACTTTCTCCTTTCTAGGCTTGATATGCTGACACAACTGAAAGTATGTTGATTTGTAGGGGCCACCAGCTGCACAGAAATGATACATCATAAAAACACGTCGGACTTAACGTTAATTAATGTCCATTATCAAACGGTCGTAACTCTGAGACCAAAACTAATAACGATGTTGACAGCGATGACAGCAAAGAAATGCTGGACGGTGCTACATCCTGCTTTGTTGATTGAGATGTCGTTTTCTTGAGGTTTAGAAATTTAAAATGGTTCATATTGTGTCAATTTATTCGCTGTCATGTTGCTCCAAACACGCATTACTTCTTCCATGTTACACAAAAGGAGATATTTTGAAGACTGTTCATGCTGCTCTTTAACGTAAAAGACTGAAGGTAAAGGGGCCGCTGTCAAATCCATAAAAATTATTTTTAGAAAAAGCACTGTAAAAAGAGGTACATATGATGTCTTCACAATTCAAATAAATATACATTTTAACGAAAAACAAACAAACGAACATTAAAATATAGCTTGGCAACTAACTGAAATAAGTACTAAAATTCAGTGCCGTTCAATTCCAGTTTTCTTGGAGTCGATTTCTAGGACTTTTCAACACTATTTACTTCACAATAATGTTATTAGCAGTTTTGGTGATTACACATTGAAAGTAACAAGCTATGTAATCGGATTACTTTTTCAAGTAACTAGTAAAGTAACAAAAAACTTTGAGCTAATTAAAAAAAAAAAAAAAAAACACTTTGCACTTTTACTTTTAATTCAGCCTGAGGCTTATTCATTTCACTTTCGGTGTGAAAGGGCCTTTACATTTGCCAAAAATATAACTATTTTTGTTATTAAAAAACAAACAAGCATGACCAGCCCAGGTGAGAGATAGTAATGTAGCAACTTTCCATAAAAAAGTGACCAAGTACCACATAAATGTAAACATTACTTTTAAAAAGTAACTTTCCCTAACACTGGTTATTACACAATCCCCCCCCCCCACCCCCAATCGAAGCAAGCCTTAAATAATAAAATTATTAAAACAACACACTTTTAGCACGACTGTCCTAATTACTCGAATTTAGCAATGCAATTACTTGAAATTAGCAGCATTCGATATCATTACGGCTGTTGCCGAAACTCACGAAGTCACGAGAAGCAGTCGTGGTCGAATATTATATCAAAAATAAATAAATGAGAGAGAATGTATTTATTAATTAATTCATCTCATTATAATCAGGTGATGGAGCTAAACCAAATTTATTGCATTAATATAACATCAATTAAACTACAAAACTGGCACGGAGGAATGTATAACTACAAACTAAAGTTACTTTAACTTACCTACCTACATGTAGGAGAAAAGTAGCCTATGTGTCAAAATAGTTTCTGCGACAGCTCTTTTTTTTTTAAACCTGAAAAAAAGCACCGTTCCATTCAACTTGTCTTGACAACTTAACCTCGAGTGTAATTTAAATGACAAAATTTGGCTTGCAAGTACCTCAAAGACTTATAAAAAATGACAAAAGCCCATAATTTTAAATGACAATTAAAATGAAAACTGAAAATATAGAGATAAAAGGAAATTAATAAATTCTGTAATAGTATACGAAAAAATCCGGCTTGAGTAAGTGACAAAAAAAGGTTCCTATTCACTGAAAATACTGCAGAAACATATTAAAGCTTAGCATCAATGGCTATTGGCATCACTTAAGTCAAACCGAGCACAATGAGTCTTCTTGAATAACACAAGCAAATGAAATTTTAAGAAAAAAAAATGGGTCACATTGGTTTGAAGCAACAGGGTAGTAAATGATGTCAAAACTGTTTTTACGGTTAACTAACAATCACAAATGCATGCATCGACTGCTTAAAACACCTTCAAGGAAGTTCTGCATGAAAAAATGAAATCAGAGCACAGCACAAAGCAATTTGAGAAGAACATTAACTGGTTCAATAAGAACGCGGGCCTGTCTCTATTGTTCCTTCAAACACTCTTGCATATCTGACTTGAATGAAAACAATTCATTTTCTTGACAGAACCACATTTAGCAGAGCTCAGATATCGCATTCTTCCTCCAAGGGAAAAACCATCAAAAGCTGTAGAATAAGAGAAAATGAAATCCACTTACAAAAACAGTGATGATCAGGTTCGGGAATTAAGAAAACTGTTTAAATTGAAAGAAAAATTCATTTAAAAAAAAAGAAGAAGAGGAAGGTTCCACTTTTTCAGTCTTATGAGCTATATTTTAAACTTTAAGTTATACAAACTCACATGTTCTTCCAAACCCATACGACACTCTTTGTTCAGCAAAACGCAAAGGTGGAAGCGAAGTCCCTCTCACGCAAGTCAATTTACTTGCCGATCTTTGAAATGCTCCTATTTCAGTCATGCAAGTGCAACTCCTATCTCTTTGAATGGCGAAACAGTCTGCAAAGCAGATCACCAAGCTCCATATTAGAAATCGCCAATGAAATCTGACAACAACCGCCTCATAAATTGTTTCTAAATGATAAAATCATGACAAAAAAAAATGCATTTTCAGGCTGGTGGAGCCAACTTGATCAATCAATGATTGGCTCTTTTACATTTCTATTTATTTTCCGCCATAGTGCATGTTGAACTTTCTCCTATTCATAATTAATATGAGTGCAACGTCTTAAAGTATGTAAAGTCTTTGGTAGAAGTAGATTGTCTAAGCTGCTCTTCCACACAAAATAAAATCGAATAATGACCAATAACTTAAATTTTGGTCTTCCTCACACAAGGCTATTATATAACTTTGTAAGACTTGGAATATAGTGAGTCATTTAACTGTGCTTCTTTTAGAGTGGGCTTTTCCACTATATTAAAGAGAACAGATACAGTATTGGAACCACACGAGGGTGAGAAAATGACAATCTTTATTTTTCTGTGAACTATCCCTATAAATCAGTGTCAGTCAGGAACAAATATCGATGTGCACTTCCTCAAAAGTACTAAAAGAATCAATAATGGAAATGTTGAGACTGGGATCAAAGCCAGAATCATTCAATTCTTTACCGTTTCCATTCCTACAGTGATGATAAATGACTATAGCATATTCATTGGACAGTTGATCTAGCCTATTATTTGAGAATTGGAAAATCTGTATCAGTTTCAAGGCCCTTTCGACATTGCGAAGGCTATCGATTTATGAAAAACATACATCTTTCATGGCCTCTGCTCATCCAGCATAAATCAACCATAGCCATCAATTTGTTGTAATGGCTTTCCATTTCTCTGGCATCAGACTTGCTCCGCTCTGGCTCCCACACATCCTCATGCTGAGCAAGTGCTACAAGGAAGAGCCCAAAATAGACACAGGCTATAGTGCTGCCGCTGTGCCATTCAAAAAAATACCAGCACAGAAACGCTTTGCTGTTTCCCTGAGCCACGACAGATAAGATGCTTCATTTCAGACTAATTTTAGACGCTGTTGGCAGGCAATCAAAGAATGAGGGTTTGAACTTCCTTCTGTCTCAAAGCACGGCAATTTGTACTTGATTCTGACGTTAGAATCTGGTCCACACCACATGCGAAACCCTGACCATTTCAAGGTCTTAAGCTAACCTTCACGCATGCTGTGAAACCAAACTGACTGTCTTGGCTTGAGGGCAAAAATCTATTTGTGGTGCATGACAAACTTTATTTTCCTTCAATAAAAAAACATGCGCCCTTAACGCCACCTGACAACCGCCTCTTGCAATAACATATGTTGGTGTATTGACCATGATGACTCAAAAAAAACTATTTCACCACACACCACTGACATATTTAAAAACATACAATATGTATGACTCATCTTGTACACTTTTTTTTTGTCCAATCAGATGCTCTCTACAATGAAAATGTCCTTAACAAGAACAACAAGTTACAAATGATGGTTCTTGGCAGTGATTAAACAAAAACCAACTGGCTATTTGTGGTAAATTGGATTGGCTCTTTGAAAGGTCTCACTCTAACCTCCTGCTAATGCTTATCCAATTAAAAGTGTCAAACTATTTCATGGGGTCTTTAAAGTTGTGAGTAAAGAGTAACAGCAACGGATCTTTTTTTCTGAATTGCGACGCACATCCGAGCGGAAGGGTGGGACTTGGCTCTAGGCATTTAGAAATGTGGTATTGCGCTCAAATTAATGCGAGCTTGTTTTTGATTTTAAGAAAGAGGCGGAGTTTAAGTAGACTACATGCTGGAAGAAGGCCTGCGTACGCCACCAGAGAGAAGTCTGACAGTTCACAGGAAGATAAAAATATATAAATATGCCTGGATGAATAGTTCACAATAAGATGAATAACATGCATTTATAAAATAGATAATTCATCCTTTCTTTGAAAACACCCCAAGTAAGTTTTAACCAAAAAATAGCTTGTTTCCTCCCCAAGAAGGGCTGGCAGTTGCAGCTCAAGACCCAAAGTGTCACGGGGCGACGGGTTAATCATTTAGCCAGACTGAAACGTGAAAAAGCATCAGATTGGCCTGTTATATCCGAACACTCCAAGACGTCTGGAGTGGTACAGAAACTTCACAGATTTATTCGTCAGAGAGGTTGGTGGACTGCACCAACAGCACTTCAGAAAACCAGAGATTTGCACCGATGGACAGTGAATACAGTCAAACACACACACACAAAGTCTCTGTATGATGGAGTGTCTGAACAGCTCATAGATTAGATGTTGAATTTAAGTGTTAAACGGGTCATATATTTTAAGCATCATATTTTAATAATTTTTTTTGCCTCTGAGGTCCACTTGTAATATTAGATTTTGATGAATGCTTTGCCCCTGAAGATTGAAAGAGCCATTTTTGAAACACAAAAGATGGTATTTTGATGAATGTTGATAACGAAACAGGTTTAGTGCCCATTGAATGGAGAAAAACAAAGACATTTCTCAAATAATTCCTTTTATATTCCATAGATAAAGAAATTACACAGGTTTGGAATGACATGATAGTGAATAAATGACAGAATTTTAAATTTTGGGTGAGCTATCCATTTAACCCTGTGGTGCTTTTGGGTTATTTTTCACAGAAAGAAAAATGTTTTGATTTTGTTGGAATTCATCAGAATGGTACAAAACTTGGTAAAGGTTTAAAAGGTTAATTGCTCCTGAAAACACTTGCACTCCTTGGCACAAGATGGTATTGAAAATGAATGGGGAAACGAATTTCATCTAGTGAAAACTGTTGGTACTGCATCCAAATAAAATATTACTGAAAGCTCATTTTTTGAGATATCAACCTCAAATTCGAAACACCGCTTTAGATTTATGGCTTTGATTCTCTCACCATTTTAGACTAAAATGTGTTTTGGAAAATACATCTATTTCATATAAAAAATGTAATGTATTTTTGTGAATTGTTTAATAAACGCCGTGTCATTTTTAAAACGAGACTGAACTTAAGTCTGTCCTCCAAAGCATTCAAGATTTACGACAGTTTCAGTTGGAAATTTAATTTTCAGGTCGACGCTCAAAATGTTAATAAGTGGATTATAACTACTGCAGAAATATAATTTAGTACCATAAAATACTCCGAAAATACAAAATATTAAACATCATCAAACTAAAATATAGTACATTCATTTCATTGAAATAAAAATTTTTGTCATTTTTGACCATCACAAGAAGAGTCTTTGGAATAAGCACTCTCCATTCATGATATATCACACATATCAACTGCGCATTGCTGTGAGCAGCAGATTTGCTTTTGGGTGCAATATAGTTTGTGCCGTCTCATCCTTCAATAACAGCCTCTTGGCAAAGCTGCATTTTATTATGACATCTGTGTGATTCACAAAACAATCTGCACAAAAATATGAAAAACTGTTAGGATCAGACTGAAACAGTTGTGGGCCTTGTTAAAAAATAACATTCAGCTGCGCTCTCTTAATATCAAGGAAAGGACACTTCTATGGTTAGTTAAACACAAATCAAAGCAAAGGCCTGTTCATGCCAAGAATAATAACTATAATGTCTTGAACTTTAATAATCGTTCTAATTCAGATTCTGGCCAAGGTTCTAGAACAAACGTCCTTCCAGTAACATAAATAGAACGTTTTTTCAATGTTCTCAAAACGTATTTTGTTCATGGAACTTTTTTCTGAAACTTCTTAATTGCATGTTCATCTACAGGTTTTTTGTTTGCTTGTTTTTTTACATTATGTTTCACAGAACATTTATAGAACATTCAAAAGCAATGTTCCCATAATGTTTGCAAAATGACAATGAAAAATTAAAAAATGACTCTAACGTTTACAAAACCAACATTTTTTTAAAAAAAATGGTCTTTCTGAACATTCAGAAATACCGTTTTTATAACTTAATCTGAAAGCATTAGTAAAATGTCCATCCATACCACAACTCTAACGATAACAACACAAAGGAAATCACTTACAAAACTATTTTTTTCCAGGTGACGAATGACAAAAACATGGTCAGCCAATCATTATGCTTATTATAAACTGAATGTTATTGTGCATTAGTGTGGAGACTAATATAGTTATTGGTGTGAATGGGTTTAACTGTTAAGCTAGAATAAGCTAGATGCCATTTATGTGAAAATGTGGACAATCAATGTGAATATCAGGAATACAATGATTTTAGAACATGTCGTATTTTCAGCTTTGTTTCAATAAATGTTCTTTTTGGACTAGGGAAGAGCTTTGAGCTCTGACACTTACAATACATCCAACAGGGCTGCATCATTTATCGCGTTTAAAACCGCACACGATTTGGCGAAGGCTGCGATTATTTAATGCGCAGCTTGTCAGAGCTGTACGGCTCTGTGTTCAGTAGTAAATGCTTCTCCCTCTGAAAGCAAGAGGACGCTCTTGCGCAGGAACTCAAAATATGCCCTGCAGCAGAAGAAGATGAGCTGAATAAACAGAAGATTGAAACGTTCTGACTGGTTAAACATGACTGCCTCATTCTGTGTAAGAAATCACATCATCTCACAGAAAGATGCTCAACTGTCGTTATGAAGTGAGTTTGGAGTAAAAACATGTTATTAAATGTTGTCTTTTGTTGGACAACATGTTACTAAATGCTTCTGATGTCTGGAAAGATATTTGACGCACGTTGCTTTTGAATACACATTATAAGAGGCTCAAACTCGCTGTGCTTTCAGATGGAATAGCATTTGGAGCCGTATTTCATTGAGAAGCTGCGCATGAAAAAAAAAATAATTGCACCGAGAATCGCGTTTAAGTGACAATCGCGTTCAAGTTCAATGTTATTTGCATCCAACGCTTATTTCAGTTATCAAAAAATTGATTAATCATGATATGACCCCTTTAAAACAATATGAATATGTTGGAAAAAGAGAAGCAAACCAGCTCCGTCCACTGCTGGCTCACCCTAAAGTCTATCCCCACAGTGGCAATGAAGTTGCCTCCCAGAAAGGCACCATCTTTAAAGCGCACCAGGACGCAGGTCTTCCCCACTGCCGAGTCCCCCAGCAGCATCACCTAAAGGCATCAGGGTCAGAGACAGCTGTTAGGGCTACAACCCTTTTATTACACACATCCTGCTTTGTTTTAATGAGCTCTAACGGTTCACCAGCACCACGTTAAAGTCAACATGAAGTGACGTTCACAACCCACTTCCGTGAAATGATACATTTCTGAGCAGAACAACACAAAAATGTAGGAATCCATTGAGAATGACTGGATGGTAAAAGAGCTAGTTCACCCAAAAATAAAATAATCTGTAATTAATTACTCACCCTCATGTCACTCCAAATCCGTTCATCTTCGAAACAAGACTTTTTGTAATGAAATCTGAGAGCCTAAATTGACAGTCTACGCAACTAACACTTTCAAGCCACAAAAAGCTAGTAAAGACATCATTAAAGTAATCCAAACTCCAGTGGTTTATCCACAATTGTTTCAACATGCATGCATGTTGTGTTGGAGATTAACATATTGTAAATAAAGTGGTAAATTATGTTTGAAAGTGGTAGTTGCGTCATGGAGAGACAGAAAGCTCTCGGATTTCATTAAAAAGATCTTCATTCTTGTTCTTAAAGGTGTGGGACGACATGAGGGTGAGAAATTAATGACAGCATTTTCTTTTTTGGGTGAACTAACCCTTTAAAATGTGGCGGAAGGGAGCTTGGTGGGATCAAATGACTGGGACAACATCACGAATGATGCACAATAAAACCATAAACTCATTTTTACAAGTAAATAGGGTAATTTCTGCCTTTATGTTGACTTTAACTCCAAAACAAAGAAAATGCATTGCAACGGACAGGAAACTGAAATTGTGAAATGCGTGTTTACTCAAGTGTGTAACTGGTATTGCTTAAGATTCATAGCAGAAACTACTATTGCTCAACTCCGCCATTGCAAATTGTTTACCATTTTTCATTTACAACTCCTCTTATTGGAGTAAAATGTGTCATTTTGGAACGTTTTATTTGATTTAATCTTTTGGAATGCATAGAAATGACTCTCTCCTTGGGTCAATGTTTGTCAACTAGTGAAGAAAAGTCAAATATGCACGTTACTTAAATGTTAGAGAACATGCATCTAAACAAAAATGGTTGATACACAGTATATAGCAGTGGTTATGAAGGTCATATCCCAAAACAGTTCAAATAATCAATGCAAATAATAAAATGCCACATTTAATCACGCATTGATAGAATAGAATCAATAACTTTTAAAAGGAAGAAAAATAATGTCAATACTTTTATGCAATTGTTTGTAATTTTAAAGACAATTGTCTTTACTTTGGTACAGTAAATAATTTCAGCAGCCTACTGCGTTTTGGTCACCACTTCGGTCCAAAACCAATCGAAATATTACAGCTGCTATACACATATGTGATTCACATATGTTTGTAGGCATTTAAAGTGAATTCTGATAGTTGCATGGCGGTGAACATGCCTTTGCATTGTTGAAAACTAAGTGATTTCAGAGTAGAAGGCGCGCGCGCGCGCGCCACAGGTGCCAACTAACACACGGCAAATGTTTCAGACACAACAATCATGATAACAACAATTAACTAGACAATCAAAAAACAACTCACACCTTGAAGGCAACATCAAAATACTCATTGACCGATGCGCATCGCTCCAGCACATTTCTCGATGTTCCGTTTTTAACCCCATTCTCCATCAATGTTGCTTTTTTGATTGACATCGCGGAAATAAATAAGGAGGATGTTGCTTTCGATGTTCTTCTCAAGACGCGCCGGTGACTAGATCACAAACGCATCACATAGTGCGTCTAAAACGCGCCCAAACTTCATCAGATGCTGTGGAGGATGTGAGGGCGAAGAAACGCGAAACATGCATCTACCCGAAAATCGTCCTCTTTATAATCATTAACGCGCAAAGACGCAAAATATGAGCGTTATCGCGCAGTTGCGCGCATAATCACGGAGAGCAGAGAAAGATCGCTCCAAAACACACATGAGCAACAGGCTCCCGCGGGTCACAGTGAAACACACACAGGTGCTGGATCACATCTGATCACACTGATTGAGAGGAAGAGACCGACAAATGCCAGGCGTCAAGCGACGCGACAAAACTAGACGCGCCCATTGCTGCGAGCTGGCAGTGCCTGGAGCGAGCGCGCGGCTTGCTTGATTATAATAGGAGCGCTGCGGTTTGGTCGCGTCGCGTCTGTGTTTTCTTGTGTCATGTACCTATTCTTTCTGCAGGGGGCGCTTTAGGGCCCCGAAAGCCAAATCTTCCGTTCAGCCCCATTCAAATCTCAGCGAACGTTTGGTTTTATTGGAGGCATTTAGGCACATTAAATTATAATTATTCAGATATTTGCATTCCATTCACTGGCAACTGACTTACTAATTACTCCACTTTGGCTAACTCTAAATCATGTTATTATTTTAAAAAGGCCCTCACAAACGAATGTGATTGGTCCACGCTGGGCAGTGCTGTGAAAAGTAACACGCACCACGTGATAACAGTGTCTTTATGTATGGCGCTTCAGACGATTTTTGCATTAATTATTAATGACTGAATAGTGATACTGAGAAATTTTAATAAGCAGAGAGTTAAAATAAAAGAGATACATCGTACCTGACCAATCAAAGACACATTTCGGGCCACCAAGCCCCGCCCACTTCGAAATTTTTGTATAATCTCAACGGTCATTCTGCCAGTTTGTTCGGTTTCCTGAGAGAGTTTCGCTGAATGTTTGGTTCGTTCGCGACGCTGGCGGCCAATGCAGATGAGGTTTGACAAAATACAGCCCATGATAATCAGGAAAGATTACGCTGTTTGCAAAGGGCACTTAGTTTTGAATATCTAATATAACTTGCTTGAAATATGAACACCTCTTGCTGTCTCATTCAGGTTCTGTATAAACAAGCACATTAAGTAAATATAATTCCTATTGTGTATTTTATAACTTCCCCAACTTTTAGTTACAACATACATTTTAGTATGGCATGAAACTTAAGCCTTTTCTGTGGAACAGCATCTTTAATGCTAAAAATTAAATGAGCTTGTTCGTTAGAAAGTGTGTTTAGTGCTCCCCCTACTGACCAAAGAGTGTAATGACACCCAATGGCCATCCATGTGGACAACAATAACGTAAAATACACAAAACAGCAAAGTTATAGGCCTAATAAAAACACATATTCAGGTAAACACGCAACTCTTGCTTTTATAATCGATGAATTTTAATATTGTGTTTTTTTCTGTTATGATCTGCAGTAATGTTGTGCTGGAATGGCTATTCTTCACACATATTAAACACACACACACACACACACACACACACACACACTCTGAGACTAATTACAAAATATGAAGAAAAACAACAAACAATGATGATCCAACCGAGGCCAGACACATCTCTCTGTAATTATAATCAGAGCCCACGGTAAAATGATCATTATCATATTATTGTAATCAGACGCTCTGTGCTGAGAAACCCCAGCGGCTCTCAGCAGGGAGATATGACAGCAGATAGAAAAGCAAATCCAGCAGGCAAAGTCAACATGGAAGCTATTGATATTTGCGTGTCAATCAACATTTTCAGAGAGAAGCGAAAGATGGGGACACAAACGTTTACTATTATATTTCTGAGTTCAGCATGATTACTAGGGAAAATCACCTGAAACATTTGATAATTTTGCCTTTATGTTACAGATTATTTTTCCCTGTAAAGACTAAAAAATCCCATAAATTTATACTTGATATTAAAATAAATGTGGCAATATAATATTATATGTTATAATATATCATTTGTGCCCTGTTCCTTTCTTAATTTCCCAACAGATCTGTTACAATATTTGTCTCTGCTGTTTGTGTGATCCAAAAAAAGAGAGTCTACTGAACAGTAATACAACCTTATAACAGTTTCTGTACTGGCATCTGTGGTTCCATTAACAACCTTGAGCATCCATGGAACCTCTTCATTACTCAAAAGAATATATATAAAATAATATAATTTTTATATCTATCTATCTATCTATATATATGTATGTATATATATATATATATAAAGTATATGTTATATATATATAAATGTTATGTATATATATAAAGTGGAAAAAGGTTCTTCAGAATATTATTGGGGGACCCAAAATAACTCTTCTCTGACATTGTGCCAAAATAAAAAATTAATTAATTAATTAATCAATTAATTTTTAAAGATAAATTCCATGAAATTAAAATACATTTTAAATATTATTTCTGAAAATTATGATTAAAGTATTTTGATTTCAATCATTTTTGTCTCGTTTGAAGAACAAGAAAAAGCCCTGAGAAAGCAGTAGCCGTGACCTTCTGCATCCATGGAACCTCTTCATTACACAAAAGAATATATATAAAATAATATAATTTTTCTATCTATCTATCTATCTATCTATCTATCTATCTATCTATCTATCTATCTATCTATCTATCTATCTATCTATCTATCTATCTATCTATCTATCTATCTATCTATCTATCTATCTATCTATCTATCTATCTATCTATCTATCTATCTATCTATCTATCTATCTATCTATCTATCTATATATATATATACATGCATATACATATACATATAAAGTATATGTTATATATATATATATGTTATGTATATATATAAAGTGGAAAAAGGTTCTTCAGAATATTATTGGGGGACCCAAAATAACTCTTCTATGACATTGTGCCAAAATAAAAATAAAAAAGTAATTAATTAATCAATTAATTTTTAAAGATAAATTCCATGAAATTAAAATACATTTTAAATATTATTTCTGAAAATTATGATTAAAGTATTTTGATTTCAATCATTTTTGTCTCGTTTGAAGAACAAGAAAAAGCCCTGAGAAAGCAGTAGCCGTGACCTTCTGCAGAGAGACTCACCGTGAAGCCAATGCCCACTGTAGCGGAGAAGGATCCAGGGATGAATTTACCCTGGTCAAACTGCACTAACAGAGACGTCTTCCCCACTCCACTGTCTCCAACTAGTATAGTCTGCAACAGACAGATATGAACAGATGGATGGTCAAAATGAAGATAAAAGGTATTGTGACACTTTTTGTGGTTGTCAAACGTCATAGTTCTCTTGCTTTGCTAGGACACCTGTGTGAACTTGAGTAGAACTGAGTTCATATAAACATCCAATAAAAATCACCTAACACTAGACAATGGGCAAAAAAAGTTAGTGAAGAGAAACGATCCAACAGCATTTGAGTGCAGATTCCACGGAGTACGTTTACACAACAGCGATGCACTAAAAACTAAAGTTTTTTTTTCGTGTGCATCGACAACAACGAAAACGATCCCTGTTCACACGGATCAGCGAAAACAACTAAAAACACTGTCTTATTTATTCCAGGCCAGTAGATGGCGATGTTACTTTGTAAAGAAACACTATGCGCCTACAGACTAAACACGTAATACGCATGCAAACAACGTCACCGTTTTCACAAATTCACATTTTTGTAGTTTAAATAGAGACGATAACGGTATAGTTTCCAAACAGTTGCACCTTGAAACACGTTTTCAAATGTTTTTGTTTTCAGGCACCCAAAACACTAAACTTTTGAAAACTGGTTTTGACAACATTGTCGCCTGTGCGCAAAAAACGTGAAGGAAAAACTTTTACGTTTTTAGTTGATCATTGTCGTGTAAGCGTACCCTAAGGCCAATTCACTCTGCCACAACAAACTCCAACAAACATGACCCTGTTTATTTGGGACAGTGTGAATTGGCCTCAATTCATGTCTAAATTCTGTTTGGGGCTATTACATTTTTGTTGTCATATTAATATTACATTATTTCTGTGCTTGGATATGAAAATACAATGAAAAACAAACAGCAAAATAAGCCCATATTCTTTCACAACCTCCTGCTAAAAACACATGTATATCAAAAACAAACACGTGGAATAATCAAGCATTATCAAATGTCGTTTGCTGCATTCTCACATCTGCAGTGTGATTTCCGTTGCGCTGCCAAAATGCACAGAAAAAATGAGCCTCAACTTTAGGATGGGAGATATGATCATAGCTAGTGTTGTAAAGACAGATTAGTCACTTTCATGTTGACACCTGCTATTGGCATCAACAAGAATTAGTTGGCGGGACAGAAAGCAGCTCTGCACACTCTCACAGCTTTCTCATCAACAGATCAGTCAGGGTGTTTGTTAATGCTGGTGTTTTCAAAGGCAAGCATCACTATTACTGGCTTGTTGCACATATTTGGAACTTAACATCTGCATAACAACACCCTGGCAACCACCCAGTATGTCATAGCAACTACAGTGCCCAACACCCTACAAACTACCTCGAAATGCACATATTTCTATCCAGAACACCCTTGCAACCATCTAGAAACGTCTTAACAATCACCAAAAACACTTTTGCAACCACCTATAGAAATGCCCTAGCAAACTTCAGAACTTAACATCTGCATAACAACACCCTGGCAACCACCCAGTAAGTCATAGCAACTACAGTGCCCAACACCCTACAAACTACCTCGAAATGCACATATTTCAATCCAGAACACCCTGGCAACCATCTAGAAACGTCTTAACAATCACCAAAAACACTTTTGCAACCACCTATAGAAATGCCCCAGCAAACTTCAGAACTTAACATCTGCATAACAACACCCTGGCAACCACCCAGTATGTCATAGCAACTACAGTGCCCAACACACTACAAACTACCTCGAAATGCACATATTTCTATCCAGAACACCCTAGCAACCATCTAGAAACGTCTTAACAATCACCAAAAACACCAAACATAGCAACACCATGGGAACTTCCTAGAACACTATTGCAACCACTTAGCAACAACTCAAAACATCTAGAAACAGTGTAACAACATGGCAAGAAACAAGAGTTCCCTGGCAACCAACCAGAATACGCCAGCAACCACATAGCAACATGCTAAAAGTCTACTCTAGCTGGAAAGCAATGTTCTAGCAACCACCAAGAACACTCTAGCAACCATCTAGATATGCCCTAAAACACCACGAATGCTCTAGCAACCACCTAGAAACGCTCTAGAAATCTTAACATCTGCATAACAACACCCTGGCAACCACCCAGTACATCAATGCACTTACAGTGCCCAACACCCTGCAAACTACCTAGAGCACCCTAGCAGTCATCTAAATGGCCTAACAAGCATCAAACCCACTTTAGAAACCACATAGAAAAGCCCTAACAAACTTCAGAACAACTTAACATCTGCATAACAACACCCTGGCAACCACCCAGTAAGTCATAGCAACTACAGTGCCCAACACCCTACAAACTACCTCGAAATGCACATATTTCAATCCAGAACACCCTGGCAACCATCTAGAAACGTCTTAACAATCACCAAAAACACTTTTGCAACCACCTATAGAAATGCCCTAGCAAACTTCAGAACTTAACACCTGCATAACAACACACTGGCAACCACCCAGTACATCATAGCAACTACTTAAAAATGCTTTACCAACTGACCCAAAATCTTACAAACTACCTAGAAACACACCAGCAACATGCAAGAAAAGCCCTTGCAACACTCAGAACAACTTAACATAAGCATGGAAATGCCATGGCAACCACCCAGAAGAACACCTTTGTAACTGCATAGCAGAAGACCAGAAGACCTTTATAATTGCATAGCAATGACTATAAAACCACTCTGAACAACCTAGCAACCACCTAGAATTGACGTAGCAGAATTTAACATCTACAACACCCTGGTAACCACCCAATATAGCATACAACAAACATAACCCTACAAAATACCTAGAAATGACCAGTTTGTTTCTGTCAGCTTTCTGTAGCACAGCTGCCAAACTTCCAGTGAAGAAAAACAGCTTATACTTAAAGCATCCAGCATTCAGACGCAATGTAACCTGATACGCTTTTTCCTTATTCTTACTTTCCGGTTGGAAAATTTAATATGAAAGAACCTAGATTATGGGTAGGTGGCGCTGGCCCAAAAAAGGTTGAGAACCACCTCTGCACTGCGTCTCACTGCTTTTTCAGCGTCGTGCTCGAGACCCAAGCCTTCTTTTCCATTCATTAGCGCTGTAGCTCTGCAGTTAGATATTGCACATCTCATTTTTAAAGAGCAAAAAACGCATTCTGTTTGATCATCCCTTTACGCTCGTTACTCAGATGTCAAAAATGTTGTCAAATTTATCAGATAGTGAAACTACCATCCTCATGTGGGTGAATGAAGAAAACGGTGCAGTGTTTAAAGGCCATTTCCCCTGACTGACATCTAGGGTTTGGCATGAACTTTTTTGCTCACCACTAGTGGTTTTCAAAAGTTACTAGCCACAGATATATATATATATATATATATATATATATATATTATCTCATAATCTGACAGCAGGTGTATTACGCTACTGTCACTTTAAGACCTGACGCACGAATCCATTAACACATGCGTTTTCTTTCTCAACTGTTTAGTTTCACTTAAAACACAGCTAACAGTTTATGTGAATACTCAGCAAGACCGGCATTTTGACATTGTTTTGTGTGTATTTGACTGTTTACGTGCAATAAGAAGTGTAAAATTACTCCATTTTATTTGCGCACGCTTCAGATGTGAACACAAAATCTGCAGGAACAAGTAAAATTATGTGCAATCCCACACTGAAATCCAAGCTCTGTAACACCAACAACATTCATGTGGAGCAAATGAAAAGAGTGAGTGAGGGGAGGCGGGTTTGTGTCGACTCGCCGTCAGAGAAATGAGAAAGCGCAGCTGGTATCTTGTATCTATTCTGCGGAAAATGAGTATTGGATGCGTTTCAGTTATTTCAGTATTGATATGAATCGAACTACATTTAACTTAGGTTATTATTTCAGAAGCCTTTTTAATAATAATAATATATAAATACTATATATATATATATATATATATATATATATATATTATTACTCGTCAAAGTAGTTTTTAGAAGTGACTGCGTTACATGCTACTGCCGAAAAAGAAAAAAAAATTATATATATATATATATATATATATATATATAATTTTTTTAATAAATATATATAAATATATATTTATAAATTATATAATTATATATATATATATATAATTTTTTTTATAAATATATATAAATATATATTTATAAGTTATATATATATATATATATATATATGTATAAATATAGTTATAAATTATATATATATAAAATTTATATATATATTTATTTATTTATTATTTATATATTATTATTATTATTATTAAAAAGGCTTCTGAAGTAATAACCTAAGTGAAATGTAGTTCGATTCATATCAATACTGAAATTATAAATTATAAAATAAATAAATATATATATAAATAAAAAAAAAAAAAAATTATATTAAAAAATTCAACTCGCCCAAGTGGTTTTTAGAAGTGATTGCGTTACACGCTATAGCCGAAATCCACCTGAATTTGGTGTCCAGCCCTGTTGACATCACAGAATTTATGCTGCTGATGTGTGAATAGTCTGAAGGGTAAAAAGCCAAACCGCCATTGCTTGTGTGAACAACACATTTGTATATTTACCAGCAAGACATTCTGGTAATTTTACGATAATTTACTGGGATTAATGTGTGTAAAAGTAATGCACCTCATCAGCTTTGAGCAGAGTTCAGAATGCACACCTCCTATTATACTTGCCCCCCTTTAAAAGAGCCATGTCATGTCGCACAGGGCAGCGTGCCACATCTCTGTGGGGACTGAGAACGTGGGCGTCATCCAGTATTGGTTGCCATGGTTATCACATCCGGCCAGAGGCTGCAAAAGCACACGCAGCTCGTTCGACGACATTTATCAGCTGGAGGGCAGATGGGTGGTTGTACTCCTCTCAGTTTAATCTAGTCTCTCACTATGTTGCCCTCCTCCGGTCCCTGCAGTGAGTACATAATGCCGCAGGTTTAGTCTGGTTCAATATTACGTTCAGCGACTCTTTCTGTGTTGAATAGAGATATTTGATGATCGTTTTAGAAATGCCATTGTTTAGATGGTGACATGAATATAGGAAGTTCCATGAAACAATAAAACGCATCGAGTCGCACAGCATTGTTTTACACGGCTAAACAAACAAATACCTGTGGGATGATTTCAGGAGATGAATCGTGTTGAACACAGAGCCCACGGGCCTTCAAACTATTATTATTTCATACAAATCTCATCCATGTTTGATATTCCTTAAATCCCTCATTACTCATTCAGCTTTGAAATGCTTGATTTAAGGAAGAACACAACGGAACAAACCACACGAGGCACGTGACGGAATGCCATTACCATGGCAACACTTGCATTTCCGCAGCCGAAGCACAGGAGATATTGTTGAGCTACTTCATTACAATGTGACACAGCATAAAAGCTTGAAATAGGAGTGTAACAGACTTTTCAAAAGCATCACAATCATTTTATTGTTGCATCTTAGGAAAAGAAATGTCATTTATACTTATGCAAAATATAATTTCTTTTTATGTGGAAGTAAAAATGACCAAGACATGGTTTCATGAGATTCAACTATTAACCTCAATTTACGTCATTTGCTTATCAATATACCTATTGATTATGTGTTAACTACTTGAAATGTTTAAATATTTTATTTTAAAATATTAATAATAATAATAATAATAATAAAAGTATAAATAATAACCAAGGCATGTTTTCCACTAAATGAACACAGAAGATCATTTTTATTTATATTCACCAATATAATACAGAAGTATAAACATCAATATTTACCTAAATATATTTTTGGCACATGACGACTGCTATACTGTGAATATCATCTCAGCTAAAAGAGTCTCATAACTGCCCGAAAATGTTTTCTAAGCACTTCTGGGTGATTTGAAAGAACCCATTTGGGTTATGGTGAAAGTTTTGCCATGTAGCATTTCAATAATAGAAAACAACAACAACAGAGAAACAGAGTCAACGCCCTCACTCTGAGGAACTCGTGTGTTTCACATCTCATGTTTCTTTAATAAACTCATTTCCTGTCATTTTTCCTCACCATATTAACATATTTGCTGAAGTAAAGGAGCACATCATCTGCATAAATGTGCCGTTGGTTGTAAAAACTATTCCACACCGATTAACTGTACACTGCAGAGAGTTTAGAAACAATAGCCATATGAGGTGTACTTTATTAAAATGGATTTTTAGTGTTTGCATCACTGTAGGGACAGTGAGGAATCTTCCTCTCAAACAAGAACCTGAATTTGGTTCTTCTATGGAATAATATGATTCTTCGGAAATCTAAAAAAAAAAAAAACATCACTGATGTTACATTATAGGTTCTTCGGGCCAATTTATTGGCTTCTATCTAGAGAGAATAAAAGTTAACTTTAAAAGGCTCATCTGTTTACATTAGGCTGTAAAACCTGTTTTAGGGTCTAACTGGAATCTTTCTAAGGGTATCACCAGGGCTGGGTTGGTTACTTTTAAAATGTATTTCACTACAGATTACAAAATACATGCTTTAAAAAGTAATTTGTGACGTATTTCGTTACATTACTCAAGTTTAGTAACTTAATCTAAATACTTTAGAATACTTTGGAATACTAATAAGTGTGAAACAAACACAAAAAAGATAATTGTGACTTTTTCCCTCAGAATTGCATGATATAAAGTTGCAATTGTGAGTTATAAAGTCGGAATTATGAGATTTAAACTCACAATATTGAGAAAAGTCAAAAATATGATAAACTCAGAATTATGACATTTAACTCACATATTACATTCACAATTGTAAGAAAAAAAGTTTATATCTCCCAATTCTGACTTTATAACTTGCAATTGTGAGTTTAAATCTTGCAATTCTGAGAAAAAGAAGTCAGAATTGTGAAATGCAAACTCACAATTGTGAGGGGAAAAAACAAACTGTGAGAAAAAGTTGCAGTGACGAGTGAATTATAAAATGACTCACAAACAACTATCACAAAACATGAAAACATGAAACTCAACTCTGCTTTTTCAGACTGTCGGAGTCAGAGAATCACCAATTGCTGTTTAAATGACATTAAAACTCAAAGTAATCACTTTGGTAATCTAAAATACTTTTCAGATGTAACTGTAATCTGATTACCACCCATTTCAAATGTAACTGTAATGAAATACAGTTACTCACATTTTGTAACCAAGTAATCCCCAACCCTGGGTATAAGTAGTAGGAATGGTTTGTGATCTCAATCCCACAAAACCCCATCACCAATAAATTGATCCCACAGATATATTTACATCACTTTTGTTGTCAATACACAACACAACCTCACTTGCAATACCAATCACCTCTCTGAATAAATACACCACCTCCATGGACCAAAGGTGGCTGTGTAATTCATGCAGTCACTGCTTTATTCCTAGGTCTCTGGCACTGACTGTGAAACTGGTGGATGTGCAACTTCATGAAAGCCATAATCACATCTGATTTAGCATTTAATAGAAACTAGCAGTACAGATAGACATACATGTAAACACAGACAGACAGATAGAAATAAAGAGATAGAGTCAGACAGGTTGATAGAGATCAATAGACCGATACAAATGAAGAGAGACAGACAAAAATAAAGAGATAGACAGATAGGTAGATGGAGATAGATACAGACAGATGGGTCGATAAATAGGTAGGTAGAAATAGTGATAGAAATAAAGAGATATACAGATAGATAGCCAGAGAGATTTAAATAAAGAGACAGACAGACAGGGTGTAACGGTACATGTAAAACATGCAACACTGTTTACTATCAGTAAAAAGTGCAGAAGAAGAGATCGGTCGGTATGTTTACAAAATCTCCCAACTAGTGTTTCAACTGCGGAAAGATAGGAGTAAAACATCTTGAGAATAATAGATCTCGTAGCATTACATTTACCTTAGGCATTTAGTGTCCACAGCGTGTTAGTTGACTAAAGAAATAAACTCTAGAGACGAGCATTTCAACACGTATATACACGATATTAGCTTATATGCTCATATTTACTTATGTCTTGATTATTTAATGTATGTTTAAATAAATATCTCCTGAAAACAAGTTATGACAGTTGCTGTGTAAATGTTCATATCGCAAATGAATTGCAGTAGAAAATTAACGTTATAATTAGATTTAGAAGTACTTTTTGTATTTGAGCGGTGATTATTATATTTAAGCAAATAGCAACTGAATTGAATAGTTTTGGCTCCGTTATTAAGTTTTACCTTTAATACAGTGATGTGCAAGTAAGGGCTCCCTATACAGGCTAGTTTACAGCATTAGCCAAGATAGATTTTATTATCCTTAAGAGCATTTTAATTATAAGTGAATTTATTCAAAAACATTTTTAAAAAAAAGAGTTTAATAAAAAAAGCAATGTAATGTTCAGTGTTAGTCACAGATAGATGGAGACAGACAGATGGGACGGTCACCTTGTGCATGAGCTCCTCATTGTATGTGAGGGTCAGTGTGCTGCTGGAGAGAGTCTGGCCCTCCTCTGTGTCTGTGTCCACTGGAGAAGAGCCGTATGCGCTGTCAGACGCGGGCTCTCCCTGCTCCACCATCTCCAGGTCTCCAGTGTTCTCCATCATCAACTCCATGTGTGAGGAGCTTCTCAACAGCAGATCTTTGACAGTCATTTTCCTTGCTCACCGTGTCTCCGATCTCGTCCCGTCTCTGTTGTGTGACTCATGCCAGCGATTCTTATAACCTGATGAAGTTAAGGCTGATAAATATTTTACAGTCGTGCTTCCTGTGGCGTGCAGTACAGGACATGTTCATGACTTTTGCACAAAACCTTCTGTGTCATTCCTGCTATGCAGAACCTTTTGATCAAGGAAGCTTTCAAAAATTAATATGCTTGTGCTGAAAAGTACATGCTCAAACTCTTAGTCAGTAGATCTTGATTAACGCAATGGAGATGCAGGTTAACCACTGCCAAGTGAGGAATTGAAAGTTACATCATTGTGACATTAAACTTCGCTAAATAAACACGTGACTGAATTCGATTTCACATCTTTATTGTGCCATCATGTGTCATCTGTTGCTGCCCATCAGCCCTAAAATAAGGCTCTGGTGTTCAATGTGTCCCAAACGTTCAGTTTTAGGACGGGTTTTTGTGCCTCACAGAGACCCAGTGAGACTGATGATGAAGATAAAACAAAAACTCAAGCAGCATTCTCAAAATCTCACTGACTTTAAGTACAAAAATAGCATTCGTTCATTCTTTACATCCTCATTCCACTGGTTTCTTTTGATACTACAAAAGCTTCACACAAAGCATGTACATGAAGAGAAAAAAGGACACTTTAACAACAAAGAAAAGAGTTTTCTAATCAGTAAATCAAAACCTGAAACAACCCCTTTGAAACACGGGGAACCTAAAATCCAACGTAAAAGCATGATATTTGTCAAATAAAAGCAGCATGTGGCACAAGACACATTTGTTTTAACTTATGTTTCTTAGTGATGTGTCTTCATTAGAAGGCGAGAAAGCAAAATAGCACACATAAGCAATAGACAAATGTGGGTGATTGAAAAAGTGACAACCAGCTTTGACACATTAAAAATGGATATTTTTCAATCCCAATTGTATTTTGTTATTTAAAAGAGATAGATCTCCCAAAATGTTCACTCTAGCATCATTTACTCACCCGAAGACATTCTGGTGTGGAACGCAAAAGGAAGCATAAGCTGATTTTCAAAACCCACAGCTTTGTGTGAGAAACAGACTGAAATTTAAAGAGATAGTTCATTCAAAAATGAAAAGATTTTTGAAACGCGAATGGATATTTTTAATGAAATCTCAATTAAAAAGTCCATTCAACCAAAATGATCCAACATCAAAAATGTCACAAAGCCATTGAAAAGTAATCCATGTGACTCAAGTGGTTTAATCCCAATTTTATGTGATTCGAACGCTTCGTGAGAGCAAAGCTTTTAATTAATTAAAAAAAAAAAAAAAAAAAAAAAAAAAAGATTCTCCATAGATCTCTGATACACGTTTACGAGAACAGCGACACGAAAACAGTCCTCCTCACAATATGGTCCTGGAAGCTTAGTTTATATCGCATCTTAGTTTATTTTTCAAGATCGCGCTAAAGTGTGAAATTCCTGGATACCAGAGCTGAAAAGAACTCAGTATGTAAGAGTGCATTACCGAGAGCTTTTCTCTTGTGAACGATCTACGTGGAAGTGGTTTTGATTTTGGTTGAATGCACTTTCAATGGAGGAACAGAAATCTTTTAAGATTTCATTAAAAAGGACCTATTATGCACTTTTTATACATGTTCAACTTTATTTAGTGTGTTTTGCTGTTTGACCATGAAAAAGGTCTTCTAAGGTCTCACTCCAGTAATTCTCTATCAGTAACACCATTTCTGAACTCCCTAAAACGCCTCCATTGGAGTCTTGAGTTTCTTCAGGAAACGAACACGTCACAATATTCCTCATTTAAATAATTACCACCCACGGCATATGCAAAATAAAGGGGTGGGGCCTGGTTAAGTTAGTAGTTTGTTGAAACTCGTGGTTATGGTAAGGAGCGGGACATTTCCCAAACGTGCTCGAAACAGTTGAGCAATAATAAAACAAGGATCCAGCCGACCAATCAGAGCACAATGAGCTACCACAACAATGTCAAATGTGAGAAAAAGTTGTTTTTTTTGAACATTCAAGCATGAAAACCTGTTCTAGTAGAGCCCAAAAACAAAACCAAGAACTTCAAAAAGGTCCTTTAAAAGGTCCAAAAAAAAAAAGGTCCTTTAAGGTCTCTTTAAAATTTTCTATTTGTGTTTCAAAGATGAATGAAGGTCTAAAGCCCAAAGTAAACTTCACTTTTTACGCGTACGCGAGGTCAGCATACAATGAAACGAATTTCGTCATCAGAAGAGTATGCGCACGGTCAGATTTTTGTAACCAGATTCAGGCCGCATATGCTTGTTTAATTTTTTTTTTGCACTAAATAGTTCATCCACAAGGTGGAAACCGTGCCCAGGGGGCGTCAATTCACAAGGTAGTCAAAGAAAAACTGCATAAACAGAACAGACCTGAACGCATGCGAGATACAGTGACAATGGAGGCCTACATAGACGAGAGATTATGTTAAAATATTTTTAGTTTTTATGTTAAAAAATGTTAAAAATATCAAGATGTATGGCGAGATATTGCTCAAAACTGCGCATACGTCGAACACTTGTGTACATGCATGTCGAATGATGTATACTTTGCAAGGCCGTGCATTCGACTGTGAACATACACTATGTGTAAAAAAACAAAAGTTAAAAACAAAAAGGCTTTTAAGGGTTTGAAATGACATGAGTAAAATTGACAGAATTTTCATTTTTGGGTGAGCTAGCCCCTTTATAAGTGGTTAACTGAAGATCTTCTCCAACAAAACTAAAATGATCTTGCATTTGTGTAGGTTCATGGCAAGATGTATTGCACTAATTTTGACGTTGTATAGTGGGTTACCCTCTAACCATTTTAACGAAAATTTTGAAAACCTCAATAGAAATGGGTGACGTGTAAAAACTTGGTTCATGAAAAGTTGGAAACCTTGTGCTTAAAAGGGTAAAATTTTGCTGGGTTTCCATTCGTGTCATGTAACTAAACGTAACGCAGTAGCTTTGAATATGTAGAAGCGCAAATGCAATTTTGTAGATATTGGGGAGGGCGAGTTTTAAAATTTTTTTTTTTAGCCAAAACCTTTGTTTCCTCAACGCTTGAAATATAAAACACGAATCATTTTTTGCTCATTCAACAACGTGAACATTATTTGTAAGGTCTTTTGTGTTCCACAGAAGAAAGTCATAAGAGTGAATGTAATTTTTTTGGGGGGTACAAAACAGCGGCTAGTGTAACTTAAGTCTCAAGCTCTTGTGCCATTCTACTCCAATTGCAGTTCAAGAAATAAGAGTAAAAACTTGTTTGTAGTTGAGAACCAAACTGGTGGAAGACCAGAATTAAGAGTGAAATACTGTAACAGGATCAGTCAGTGACAGATCACAGACAGATCTTCAGCAGGGTCAGTTCAGGCAGTCTCAAATAATTATATCCACATCCTTGTACTTCGCAATCTGTGTGTCGGCTGAAAACTTTGCAGTAACGGACGAAGCAAGTCCTCCAGATGAGGTGTTTTTTAACTCAAAGGACATTCAACACAAAGACAAAGTCACAGTATTCCAAAACTCAGATTCTTGTTTCCGGACAGACGGCATTCGTTTGTGTACATCTATCTATCTCTTTCGTTCCGTAGTGTTTGTTTTGTTGCTGTATACGATGATTCCATGCAACGCTGCATCTTCCGAGCAGCATCTGAAACACATTAAGTGAGCAAACGTATCGATCCGTTGGCAGAAATTTATGACGATTCTACAAGCTCCGCTTCCTCTGCTGAAATTTAGCCAATCAGAAGGGAGCTCAGCCTTACAGTAAAGTGCACTTCTTCAATCTGCTTCTGAAGTTTGGATATTAATGCTTCAAAATAAGCATAGCGATACAGCCAGAGGATTCCAGCAACTTACCTCAAACAGCTTCAAATATGAATTTTGGCCACTGTTTTTACAGAGGAAAATAATGCACACAGTTTTTCATTTTTCTTATAACAAAAAATAAAATTGTAAAATTATTGAGATTTGGGTCTTTGTATCATAAACCCACACCGTAAACTATGTGCTAATAAGACTCCGAACCTTATAACAACGTATTTAGGTGACATCTGAACTTTGATTTATAAAAGCAAGACTCGTACATGTCCACGTCTGGCAGTCTTCTTGTGCAAATTTTAACGTTTTCTCTCATAGATCCACCCTCAACCAGTTTCCTCCCTCAACAGAAGGTGCCTTAACTAGTAATGGGATGGTCTCAAAGACCACGGCTCGTAAACATCACTCTTGTGGACTGTTCTTCAGGGCCTTTGCTGCTCTGTTCCAATTTTTCGAGCTTGTAAGGCTACCTAATGCGACCGTCACTTTTGACTGGCCCCAGTTCTGATTTGGGGTCAGGAGATAAGGAGCTCCAAGAGGTCTTGTTGCAGAGTCCAATGGAGGGACAGGAGGAGGTCTGCTCAGAGCAAATATCTCCAGTGACCCAGAAAGCCCCAACAGAGTTGTCCACCCAGGCCTCCAGCGGCTTACCCACCAGGGAGGTCTTCTTCTGAGCCTCTTGCAGGGCGGGCTCGCTGGGCGGCAGCTTCAACACGTGAGCGAGCTGCTGGAAGCTTTGCTCCAAGTACACGTTACCCGGAGGACCTGAATGCACCCAGCCATGGTCTTCTGAAGGGAAGGGAAGAGAAGGGAAGGGAAGGGAAGGCGAAGGGGGCGGGGCAAGGCAAGGGAGAAGGGAAGGCGAAGGGGGCAAGGCAAGGGAGAAGGGAAGGGGGCAAGGGACGGGAAGGCGAAGGGGGCGGGGCAAGACAAGGGAGAAGGGAAGGGGGCAAGGGAAGGGAAGGTGAAGGGGGCAAGGGAAGGGAAGGCGGCAAGGGAAGGGAAGGGGAAGGGGGCAAGGGAAGGGAAGGGGAAGGGGGCAAGGGAAGGGAAGGCGGCAAGGGAAGGGAAGGCGGCAAGGGAAGGGAAGGGGGCAAGGGAAGGGAAGGCGAAGGGGGCAAGGGAAGGAAAGGGAAGGCGAAGGGGGCAAGGGAAAGGGAAGGCGGCAAGGGAAAGGGAAGGCGGCAAGGGAAGGGAAGGCGGCAAGGGAAGGGAAGGCGGCAAGGGAAGGGAAGGCGGCAAGGGAAGGGAAGGCGGCAAGGGACGGGAAGGCGGCAAGGGACGGGAAGGCGGCAAGGGACGGGAAGGCGGCAAGGGACGGGAAGGCGGCAAGGGACGGGAAGGCGGCAAGGGACGGGAAGGCGGCAAGGGACGGGAAGGCGGCAAGGGACGGGAAGGCGGCAAGGGACGGGAAGGCGGCAAGGGACGGGAAGGCGGCAAGGGACGGGAAGGCGGCAAGGGACGGGAAGGCGGCAAGGGACGGGAAGGCGGCAAGGGACGGGAAGGCGGCAAGGGACGGGAAGGCGGCAAGGGACGGGAAGGCGGCAAGGGACGGGAAGGCGGCAAGGGACGGGAAGGCGGCAAGGGACGGGAAGGCGGCAAGGGACGGGAAGGCGAAGGGGGCAAGAGAAGGGAGAGATGAGTATATAGTCAGAGAGACAAATAAAGCTCAGTAGCCAATGAATATTCATATTTCAGAATAAAACAGGAAACTAAACCTTGATCATAATCAAGATATAATACTTGTTAAGGGTGTAACGGTACACAGAAGTCACGGTTCGTGAGTAACTTGGTTTTGGGGTCACTGTTCGATACGAGTTTGGTACGACAGGAAAAAGCTACAAATCCCCCAAATGCTGGGTTTCTTTTAATTTATTTTGAACAAACAGTAGTGCAAATCAAAGCATGTTCCACCTAGCGGCACCACTTGCATAGGTCATATTTTTTGTAGGGCTGATTTTAAAAAAAAAGGTACTTGGACACAATCAACTACAACTACTTGTGTTATTAAAAAAAAATAAAATAATGAAAAATAAAACTGAACTGAACAGTGATGTCCGTACCATCCGGGAAGGTACATGTAACGTTACACCCCTAATATTTATGTATTTTTTCTACAATTTCAAACATAATTAGAGGAACCAACACCAGTCGTTGTTAGCAAGCAGGTTCAAAATATTTAAAATACAATTAAAAAAAAGTTTTAAATGGTAATAATATTTCACATTAATGTCTCTCTCACCTGTGCGCAGTGGCTCACGCCCCTTGAAGGCCAGAGGCATGACCAGAAAGCGAGCTTCTGCTACACGCTCCCACAACCGCAGCACACGCACCGTCCACACTCCAGGCCTGAGGGGGCGCTGAAGGGGTGGCTTATATTGCGTGAACTCTGCCTCAACGTCTATGCTGATGTCATAGGAAGCTGCTATTATGTGTGCTGGATCAATCCACACTATCGTGGCTGTCAGGTTGGGCCCACGAGCCCACTTCTGAACTGCCACCGGCTCGTCTAGAGGTCCCATCACACTACCAAAGTTACGGAAGATTCGCTCCTTTGGGTCCCACTCAGTTCCGACCTAGTACAAAACATCATGAACAAAAAATTACAGTGAAAAACTACCGAATAAAACCTTTCAATTTCAACATTTTTTATTTATTTAGAAATTTTGCAGACTAGGCGACAATATGTTACGTGTGTGCTGTACTATGGATGAGATCGCACGAGACCAGTTTCTGCTCGGAACACCATGGTGAGATTAACAATGGTCGCAACGTGGATCATAGATCATATACGGACTGGAGTAAGCGAGTTTCAAGCTTTTATTGACATATTGCGTTGTCTCAGTCTGCATCTAGTTTTGTGAAATTTAACCACACTTCAGAACGTTTAGCCACTGCCTTAAACAAGTTTCAGGGGTGATGTTGTATGGTCTCTCCCTCTCTCTTTCTTTAACGTACCTCTTGTGCAGAGATGCGTTCTCAGGTTCTGAAATTTGGCACCGACTGATTTAATGTGAATCGGTACTCGGTGATACCAACGTAATTCGGTCGGTGCCCTTAAAAGCACCAAGTTCGGTACCCAACCCTAATAAGCAGGACTTCTCCAATCATTTCGTCCACTTAAACCTGCCCTTTTCTTACAAATGACCACAAGCTCACATTCAGATCGGTCTCCATCCAATCAGCAACCTTTTTTTTCGATAATCTGTTTCACTACAGTGTCACAATGCAGAAGAAATCATCTGTTGCCACGTCTGTTACATTCCATTCCGTTACATTTCCAACTTTGAAGCGTGACAAATCCTCTCACCTCAAGGTGTTTGAGGCGCTCAAACTCATGAAGGTTGTGTTCCAGCTGCAGTGTTGCTTGAGGAACAGCCCACACCTCCAGAATCTCACGAGACCTGGTCACCACATTCTGCACCTCCTGCCTGACCAGGTAACCCTGGAATCGGTCATCATAAAAATAGAGGTGTACCGAGACGGGGTAGCCAATGGGTTCAAACCTGTGGGTAAAAAAACAATGAATCGGATGGATGGATTGGGATGGAATGGATTACATTGAGATTGATTGAATGGATGGGATGGATGGAGGGGGATGGATTGGAATACATTGGGATGTATTGGGTTACATTAGGATGTATTGAATGGATGAATTGGGATAGATGGATTGGATTACACTGGGATGTATTGGATTACATTGGGATGTATTGACTGGATGAATTGGTATAGATGGATGGATGGACTGGATTACATTGGAATGGATAGATGGATTGGTTTACATTTGGATGGATTGAATGGATGGGATGGATGGATTGGACTGGACAGATTGGATGGGATAAATGGATTGGATTGGACTGTCACCTGCAGGCCTCAGAACTCCTTTGAGAGGTCTCCTGCCTATGGAGGCCCAGTCTAAAGAAGGAGGAGTACGCCGTGAGGGCCACATCATTGAGGGAAGAGACCCCATCAGCCTGCTCGAACAGGCTCTCCCAGTATGCCTTCAGTGCCATTGTGCCAGGTGCATACTGCCCATATAGATGATTGTCCAGGATGTCAATAGCCTCCTGATTCACAGTGGACTCAAACTTACGGGCGAAGAACGTAGGCCGTGTTAGTTGCTGTAGTGGGAGAAAAGAGGGCTTGAGGTGGTGCCAAATGTAAGGACAAATTGCTAAGAAAGACACTAGGTCTCATTCACCAATAACTGTGGATTATTGGTAATTCCTCACAAAAGAATTCACAACACATGCACACACAAACAAATGAATTTCTTCTTCAATTTGTTTTAATAATAAATTTAGAGTTTTCTAAATAAGCAACCTTGTGCCAGAGGTTAGTAATTAGTAATATAAAACAACCAAACCAACTCCATATAAAAGGTTTTCATCAAACCTTTCCTTTACAGCCTTCTGTCACTCTCAGCAAACAGAAGTCATTTTCTAAAGGCCATAAATAGGGAAATAAATTTTGCTTGTAATGGGAAAGTTGATCAGAAGGTATGCAGATTCCACACACAAGTTCACGCGTACATTCGCTTAGTGAACGAGACCCACCGTGATCCTTTCAATATTATGTGGTTCTGACATAATATATGTGAAGGGATGCCTTAGCAGTTCACAGACCTGTATTCTGATGAGGTCTGAAGGTTTGAAGTCATTTGGTGAACAGCCACACCAGTCCACTATGTGCTTATACTGGCACTTGCAGCCCAACTTCCGGTTCCAGTTGGTCACACGCAGGTTATTGTCTACCAAAGTATCACACATGTGGCTGTTTCCCAGCACTGTGTGAAAGAAAGACTGAAAACCAGAGAGGAATTATAAAATATACACTCAGGGACACGGCGTTTTATGATTACTGCTCACTGCAGTGCCAAGTAAATAAAATGAATAAACATGGAGTATCACATCAATAGTCTTATGAATTTATGATGATTCAGAATTAATACAAAACGATAACAGTGGCCAGAAGTGCAGGATATGATGCGACCGACTTCTTTAAAGGGTTTATATCACCATTTTGCTTTTGGTGCTGTCCCTTTACATTTAAAAAAAAATTAAATTACTTATTTTCATGACAATGTGCACAAAAGTCCTAAAAATAGTTTTAATTTTCTTAATGGACAAGAATTTCTTCTACTATATACAAATTTTTTTTTTTGTGGCAACTATCTGTGCTGGCACGACCAGAAGATGTAAATGTGTCCAAAGGCAGTACCTCAGCAGGCAGAAGAGCGTAGGTGTAAAACAGCTTGAGGCCCGTCACCAGCTCGTCCTGCGAGTTTACCACATATTCCACAAACTTCCGCGTGAGGGAGAACCAGTCCGAGCCTCCTGACACCTCCAGCCCCTCAGGGATGCTGCGCTCGCCCAGACGCCACATGTGGTTGTCACATTCGTGGAACAGGCGGTCCAAACCCTGCTTCTTAATGAACCTGCGTGACAGGAGAGAGCAGGATGTTGACTGATGCCATGAAAAACACTGTCACTGTTAGTTAGGCTGCATTATTTATGTGAGTAAGGCATGTCAAATGTGTCAAGATGGTATAAATATCCTGGAATCGTAATGAATGACAACAGAAGTCTCATTAAAAAGCTGAAATTCGTGAGTAAAAGAAAAACTTTATAAAGTAGTTTGGCGGAGACTTTTATTATCATTTCTCAGGCTATATGATGCCGTTTTTATTCTGACATTCAAATCCAAGTCGGTGTCAAAAACCAACACACCCAACAGGAAATGAATGTCACAGAGGACCCTCGTAGAATAGTGTGTAATTAAAAAATATTCTTCTTTTAAACATGGAAAGGCTTCAGATTTTGGGAAGTTTCAAAGTTCATAAAATTGTAAGGGGAGACTTTATTTTATATGAAAAGTAAAGCAAAGCTTATGGCAGGAACGCTCCAACTGTTTAGTGAAGCTTTGTTCTCGCATCAACAGAAAACAGCATAAGACTAAAAGATTGATGTTGAGATTTAAGAATCAATCAGTATCAATTAAAATCGAGAAATCAACATTGTCAACCCAGTCCTAGACTCCACACAGCTCACGTTTAACTGTTATAGCATTTTTTGCATGAAATAGACAGTAAACAGTCAAAATGAACCATCGGAAATGTCAATGATTTCGGATCTTCAAAACAAACCAAAATAAACAAAAAAATTAAATTTATTAGCCAAAAATTAGGGATGCTCAAAAATTTCAGTATCATTACTCCAGTCTTCAATGTCACATGATCCTTCAGAAATCATTCTGATAAGCAAGAAACATTTCTAATTATTATCAATGTTGAAATCCGTTCATATTTTTGTGG
This sequence comes from Opsariichthys bidens, assembly GCA_037194245.1. NCBI lineage: Eukaryota > Metazoa > Chordata > Actinopteri > Cypriniformes > Xenocyprididae > Opsariichthys > Opsariichthys bidens. The sequence continues at coordinate 6,298,790 of CM074277.1, read as the reverse complement.
AAACTGTGATGCATTTATTTTTCAAAATCATTGCAAGAGTTGGTTAAGTTTGATTCCTTCTAGGAAGCAATACAAACTGTCCATGTCAATGAATGAATCCATAACTCTGATCCCAAAAATTTGAATTCACATAATCCCCACCCACAAACAAAGTAGATCATCTGTGGTGCATTTTAGAGCCTCAACAAGATGTGGACAGTAACAGTAACAACCCGGAGTTGAATCTAAAATGTGTTTACCTTGCGTTCTCTCTGCCGTGAGACTTCAGGAAGTTCTTGTCACGGTTCTGGGAGAGAAAAGCCACAAGCTCATCGTTGGTCCTGTTTTAGACCGATAGTGAGAGAGGAGAGAAGAGATCAAAACGAGGGATTATGTCAGAAGCCCAGCGCTGACTGCAGGGCGGCGTGGGTGAAGTCTTCATCTGGAAGGAATTAGCTGCTGCTGACAGGATTTGCTCGGAATCAACGTCTACATGTGCATCAGGCCACGAACACTGATTTGGCTTATTTAGCTCACTTTTTAAAAAAAAAAAACATCAACAGCTGGAGGGATTGTGAAATTGTAAGGCTCTGAAGTGTTACAGAAATCCTCCCGAAACAGATTGCAGAGAAAGAGACGGATTTGCCAGCATCATCACTCTTGTGCACAATGAGAGCGGCTCAGAGACAAACTTACGTGAAGGCTCCTCGATACGCATCTCTTATATCAGAATCAATCCTGATTTGTTCACCGAGCTCATTGCAATGCATTCTGGGATAGCTTTCTCCAATAAGATAGCACTGAAGGCATTGCCCGCTTTTTCTTTTTGGAATGGCTTCATCCAACAGGGTTTCCAAAACTGGGGTTCGTGAGGGTGTTGATGAGTTTATGAATTAATAAAATTGGAATGGAAAATTGCAACAAATAAATAGGGCTGCACAGTTAATAGAAATAAAACTAACTGTGGTATAGCTTAGTGCAAATATCATATGAGCTGCAATTTAAATAAGTATGTAATCTGTTGCACAGCATGTTTCAAAGTTCAATTACAGACGTGTAGCTCATGATGCAGTGATCTCAGAGCGGCTTAAGTCAAATCAAATGCTGATTCTCATGAAACTCCATCTCTGTATGTGCAATCAGTTTAATGTGCATTTGGGAACACAATGTGTGCTAGTTTCTCTTTATTTACACATTCGCATAATTCCAAACATTTTTGTGGACAGAAGTTTGCAGCACTTCAGCAGAATTCCAGCGAAGTAAAAGCTTGAGGGTTTTAAATGTTTAAAGCTTGAATGTTTGAACTTTTGAAAGAGAAGAATTTAAGACATAAAAATATGAGACCAGTGTTGGCAAAATGAGTTGCAAAGAGCAAATTAAAAAAAAAAAAAAAAAAAAAAAAGAGTTCCTTATTTTCACATCGCCATTAACTTTAAAATGATGTATGATTTGTTGGAATCTGAGAAGAAATGACTGAGGAACACCTGTTTGAGTCCCAAAACAAAATCCCCTAGCAAACACACCTTAAAATCCCTGTTAATAACACCTAATTTGGCACACACCTCATCAAAACCAAAAATCTATAGGAAAATATATATTCAACGTTTTCAATATTTTAATTCAATATTTTGAAGTACTGTATTTCGGTTTACGTGCGTATATATCGTGCTGTCGGAGGCATCTTTGTAAGATCGATTTGTTTACATCAGCAAGAGTTTAAACAACACATTTCATTGGTTTAGACTCTTGCCATCAAAAATTGGCAATGAACATTCACAAAGTTGGAATGCAGAGCTTTACAATGATACCAAACTTGTGCTGAGGGGAAGCGAGCAGAAAAACACTGCGTTTTCATGGACAAAGGAAAGGTAATCTTCTCAGTAAACATATAAAGTTAATTTAATTCGTTTAATTGCTATTTGAAGCATTTAAAGCAATCGCTATACGAAGGATTAATGAACTATTTTTTGTGAAAACCTCAAATTTGACTAAAATCGACATTTTTGACTTGTTTTGCCTGTAGCTCGTAATTAGACTGTGCACATTCCGACTCATTTTACCAGCACGGGTCACATATGAGTATTGCAACTTGTAGCTTGCAAGTCTTCACTTGTTATAATTGAAGTCAGAGCTAAAAATAATAACAATATATGTTGTTTACTTGCATGTCAAGTGGCAATAAACATCGGAATGCATCGTTAATTGATTGATATCTTAACTTAAAAGCTTATGAAAATGTTTGAGACATCCTGGGCTAGTCAATTAGTGTGGTCAACTTTTTAAAAAAAATCCATTGTTCAGTGTTGAAACTCTATCCGAATACCAATTGGTTCTTCCAAAACCGTTGAAGTAGCCAATCAGATGTACTTCATAATCCACGTATCCATTTATTACCATTCCCTATCCGGTGATCGTTCAGCAGTGTGATATGAAAACTCTTTTTTTACCCTCCTCCTCCCCAGCTCCACCTGTATAGGTATGCAAGGGGTCTTGTCTAATTTCCTTGCAGCAGCATGTTTCCTTATTATGCATGTTATTTTAATTAAGCTGAACAAATCCTCATATTTGCCCAGCAGCAGCATAGCAGATCTCTTTGCCAAAATCAAGCATATGTACATTCCACGCACCAATAAATGGTGGTTAGAAATCATTCAGAGAGTTGTCATGACCCAAGGCAGGACTGCCCAATCCTGTTCCTGCAGAGTTCAGATCCAACCTTGATCCAGTCTCAAATTGTGCTCCTGAAGATCTTAATTAGCTGCTTCATAAGTGTTTGATCAGAATTGGAGCTGAACTTTGCAGGAAGGTAGCTCGACAAGAAGAGGATTGGGCACTCCTGACCTAAAGCAATGCTGACCTTGTGGGGAAGTCGGTGGCACTGAGGTTGATGAAGAAGTCCCACTTCCAGTCCAACATGGACAGCAGGTCATGCATGCTGCGTAGGTAGGCCTTCAGCAGACTGGCCCCGCCCCAGATGGTGACCATGCGCCAGGGTGTGGCTCTCACATTGGAGTAGAGCTCCGCCATCTGCAGCACTTCCCGATGCATGTAGTTCGAACGCTGTAATGGACAATATAAAAGTCTTCAATGATAGTCTATGATCTTGAAGAAGATGAAAATTTTTAATTTTTAACTCAAGCATGTTATTGCAGTTGTGCAGTTTTAGCTGTCATAACTCTTCTGCTGCTGGGAGAGGGATGATTTCCTGTCTGGAATTTCGTTTAGCTCTGAAAAAAGGTTACTTTTAAGAAGCTAAAACCTGAAATAACTTCAAATGAAACACTAGAATCAAACAAGACAGGCATGCAGTGAGGAAGAGACAGAGCAGATGTTATGCCAAATCGTATCAAGGTGTGAGAGAAGTGTTCCTTCACTAACAGACCAGGTTTACCACAAGTCACAATGGAGATGTCCATTTGATGTTTTTAGAGGGGTTAAAGTGACTTTCTGAACCCTACCAGAGACTGGTTGAAAAGGCAGTTTGGACTAGGGATTGTTTGGTGTGGTTTGGAGATGGTGTGAAACTAGAAATGAATCATAACTAAAACCCTTCAATCAAAAATTGTGGACCGGCAGAGCCAAAAGCTGAATCAAATATGAATTAAAAAAAAAAAAAAGCTTTGTGTGAAATACCAACTGTACTACTGTTACACTTTTTTAATAAATGATTACACAACCTCTCTTTCATTGATGGTACCTCACAATAACATACAGGATCCAATCTAAAATATTGTTTACCTTTACAGACAACTGCATAGAAAAAAAGTATAAAACAAACTCAACGAGAGATCTTGCTTTTCTGACATTGTATATATGGAGTATAAATGGAATATATTTATTCTGTTTTTATGTGTTTGAACCGTCGCAAAAGCAAATGTAAACTGATTCAGAGCGCAGGTCAAATGTAATCATGTTTTTCTGCGAGATATTACCATCAGCCAAAATTGATTACATTTTATTAAATCCAGATAATGTTATGTGCACATTGATTTTTCTTCAATTCTCTGCCATTTGATCTGCTGAATTTCATATTTTCAGTGAAGATTTTCAATAGATTTTCTTACAGAAACTGACATTTTGGAGCTGTCCTACATGAAACCCAATTTTCCTGAGGAAAAAAAAAACGCTATTTGCTCGTATAATAAGCGTATTGAAACACTCCGCAAATTCAAAACATCTACAACGTTGTACTCACTGGTTCTACACAACAACATACAGCACAAGGCAACTGACCCTTCCCAAACGGTTTGTTTGACAGCCGATCTGACCAATCATAACCCTGAGTCCACCATATTGTCTGACAAAGAAGTCAGGAGAGATAGTAGATTAACACTGGTGAACCTAAACTTGAAAAATTGTGTGTACTCACATATTTCTGGACTTGTCTTTGCGAAGGATCAATTCCGACTCTTATGAGTCAGCTTTTCATTGACTCTTCCAACTGAACTGTCAATTTGATTGAGTCAAATTACAGTTGTTCTTGACTTAAGATGTGGTCACATTAGCAAAAGCATGTTAACAACTTTAAAACGTTGCGAAATTTATCTGGGAAAAATCTTTCGCCCTCGTGCAAAATCCCCAATTGTGTTGATTTCTATCAAAATGTGCTGAACAACGGTAAATGTGACTGCAGCTTTACTGAATGAACTGCAAATCGTTACTTTCGTCATGTTCGACTCAAACCAAAATCCATTTTTTTATATTGTATTTAGGGTTTGTGTGGCTTAATTACACATACAATTTTTTTTCAATGCCATTTCAATTGGCGAGAAAATCCTGTTGGGTTCTAACTTACCTTATCCACATGGATGTAATAAAAGTGGTCTTTGTGATAGATGGCTTTGAGGAGACGTTTCAACTGTCGGACTGCTCGCCCATGAACCACCAGCACAAAAACCACCCTGACCGGGTTCTCCACCTTGGAGAGGTCAGTGTCAGAAAAATCTGTATGCTGGACGGCACTGGAGATCACTACAGACGGACAGGAAGAAAAACTCTATGTGTCAATTAACTTTCAAACAAGACTGGATGTGGATATGACGGAAGAAAGAGTGCAGTTACCATGTTGTGGGCAAAACTGAGGCAGAGACTGAGGCATGAGCTGTCCTGCTTGGTGCTGGCAGACTATGTTGGCGATCTCCTGTCTGCACTGTCGTGAACCTGCACGGTGGAGGGCAGACAGGGCGTCCTTGCCTGAGATCTCACATTTGGGGACAAAGTCACTGTTCGGGACTTGAGGAGCACCCTCGACGCTGCCTGGCTCTCCTGGTGCCACTAGATGGATTTTGGCCATTTCCCCTGCCCGAGTATCGCTGAAGTTACGGCTGCTCGAGGGATCGTAATGGGCAACTTTTTCAACAACCACTCCATCTTCCAGCCCGCCTAGATTCTTGTCTTTCAATGAGGGCTTGCTTCTCCGTCTCGATCCCCTCCTGATGATGGTGGTCACGGCGAGCCGATCCTGACCCTGCCTCCACTGGCCGTGGTTCGCCCCAGACAGAGCGTTCTGCCTGTCAAAGGCCACAGGGTCCATCTTCTGCTCCTGCCCATTGTGGTCAGGCAACTTCGACCGCCTGTGTTTCCGCTGAGAAGGAAACAGAATAAATAATCAGAGAAGTGATACAGAATCCCTCCATGTCAGCGCAAAAGAGAAAATGGGAACAAACTTTATTCTCAAAGGAGAAAATCTGTTTCAGAACAGTCGGATGATTCACTCTCCAAGAACAAACTTGCTGACGTTTCGGGGGGCCCAAAGGCATTGTTGCCCATGTTTGTTGTTTCCCTGTCTCTAGTCGTGGCTATTTTTAGCATTATTTAGTGGCGGGAATCAGAGGAAGTAGAGATTCATAATGAGGATAGAGAGTCACAGAAGGAGCTCGGCCAACGCACAGCCATTACCTTACAGCACAAACATCATCTACAGGAGTGCACGGCTGAATCTCACAAAACCTGCCAAATCCATGTTTATATATAAATATATATTTCCTTTGTATATTTATATATATTTATATATATACACACACACACACACATACATACATACATATATATATATATATATAACATTAACAATGAATACTTCTACCATTTATCAATCCCAGTCAATGATAAATTTCAATATATATATGTACACACATATATATATATATATATATATATATCGTTGGGATTTGATGATCGCACAGATGATATGACATTCTCACAACCATGCACTGTCAAAATTCATAAAAAGTTAAAGGGCAACTGGCGAATAACACCATTTCAACATCGATTTTTACTCTCATTTGGCACTTTGCACCCTGGTTAACATGCTAATTGTCCCGCAGATGGCACTGCGAGCTCGTTTTTTAACCACTTCGAAAAGACGAACGGTTGTTGTATTTTTAAATGCTATGTTGAATACCAAAATTTAAATTAAAACCGAATACACAGATTTCATGTGCAAAATAAACACTGACTTCAGATTTGTTTATTACATTTTACATCTTTATAAACAAAAATTAAAAAAACAGGACAGATTAAAGTCGATGAAAGTTTTCGTTTGTAAAATTGTTGTTTCTCCCACACTTTCAATTACTATGTCTCTGAAACATGATAATACCTCACTTGATTTTCAACCCATTCTCACTCACGAGGGGTTTGATACTGCCACATGTCCAAGAGAATGCTATCGCTGGTGGCAAACACACTTAACGTGAAAAACACTTTCCCCTGGTTTCACAGACAAGGCTTAAGCTAGTCCTAGACTAAAATGCATGTTAGAGCCGTTTTAACTGAAAGCAACTTGCACTGACATATCTTCAAATATGTCTCAAGATGCACACCAGTAATGCTTTTTTTCTAGGATGTTTATAAAAGCTATAATATCCTAATTGAAATGAAGCTTAATCCTGGCTTAGCCTAAGCTTTATCTGTGAAACTGAGCCTTTAGTACTAGGTTCACTGTTAACCGGCATTAAGAATTTTGACGGTAAAAACATTTTAAATTCAATTTAAGTAATTTTTCAGGATATTTTTAAAATGTTTGCTGTATGGTTAAAAAATTCGCTACACATATAATTAACATGTAAAACTAACATTTTAAACTTTTTAATGGGTCACAGACACTCATGCATTCTAATTTCATTTTAATTTAACAATTTAGTCGGTTAGCAGTTAATGAGTTTTGGTTGTCAGTTAGAAAAAAAACCCTGAAATGAACATCCTTAATCCAAAGTATTAGAAAACGGAACTTTTTACAGGGGGGGTCATACATACGGGGGTCATACTAAACATTTTGAAACTACTCAGAAACAATAGTTTGCATGGTTGCTCGTTCAGAGCAAATACAGTAAACTGGAATACGAAGATATTTCGGCACTACTGCCCAGCCCTGCTCTCAGACGTGGCAGAAAAAGCTCTTGACAGTGTGCTGATGTTTATGTACTTACTATGGCAACTGATGAACACATAGTGGACACTGTCTGAACAAACAGATTTCATCACTTGCAGAATGACAGTGTGCTAAACATGTGCAGTGTGAACAAAACCCAAGAGCAGCATGAGAGAATCCTTATCAGCGCAGCTGCCCCCAGCACACTTACCTGAGCCACGTGGACAAACTCATTCCACAGTGACCGCACAATCCCAAACAACTCCATCATGATACATGTTTCCTCAGCAATCCCATATAAACACATGGCTGTACACATTTGCAATGCTTAACACGAAACAATGACAACGTGAAAATAAGATAAGAGCAGTTTTTACTGCTACGCCCAAGCGACAGACATCGATTTCGGTTCACTTAAATCCCAGTGGCGCTGGGCGTCTGTCCCAGCACTGATGGAGAGGAAAGCCAAACGAAGAAGCTTTTGATGAACCAAATTTAGCCTCATCATTGGTGGATTCTACACGTCTTCGCTAAATTAAGCACTCTGCCTTCAAAATTAAAACAGGCTTGATGCCTGCTTTATTAATATTCAGATAGTGAACTAGTCATCTAACAACCAAGTCAATTTGGTCAACTATTTTATTTAAATGTAACTATAACAAGTCCTTGATGATAGGGAAAAATCATCAGTGGATGAAAAAGTTACTTTCCGCAAGACCAAGAACAACAAGCGAGATATACTTTGAGCTTAAAGGTGCAGTAAGCAATTTATGAGAAACACTGTTGATATTTGAACTCGACACCCAAACAAACACACCCCTCCTGTCATTGCTCCGCCCACAAAATAACGAACATGCTAAGCAACGACTAACAGCTGCCGCATCAGACAGATGGAGAACGTATGGATGAATCGGCTGTAATTCAAAGCAACATTTCTGGGTTCTGTTAAACATAGAAAAACGATACACTTACGTATCGAGCAGAAACAAAGCAACGTTCACATCAATTAAGCTCTTGCCTTATCATAAGCCGTCTTTTTCCAGTCGTATTCCATATCCTCTTTGGTAAAATCTCAGCTCTCTCTCTTTCTACAGTCTTTCGTCAAACCTCCCTGTTGTTCACCCTCCCTCCTCGCCCTTAATGAGCAGGTACAATAGGTACAATTCACCAATTTTTTTTTTTTGTTCAATTTACACAGACAAGCTGTACAAACACAATTTTCTTTTTTCAGCACACACACACACACAACACATGATATCTAGATTTTTTATATATATATATATATATATACATACACAGGGTTGGGTTGGTTACTTTTAAAATGTATTTCACAACAGATTACAAAATACATGCTTTAAAAAGTAATTCGTAACGTATTTCGTTACATTACACAATAGTAAATTAATCTAAATACTTTAGAATACTTTGGAATACTAATAAGTGTGGAACAAACACAAAAAAGGTCATTGCAAGTTTTTATCTCACAATTCTGACTTTTCCTGTCAGAAATGTGTAATATAAAGTTGCAATTGTGAGTTATAAAGTCAGAATTATGAGATATAAACTCAAAATAAAAATATTCAGAAAAGTCATAATTATGAGATATAAACTCACATACAAAATTCACAATTGCAAAAAAAAAGGTAGTATAATAAGTTTATATCTCCCAATTATGACTTTATAACTTGCAATTGTGAGTGTAAATTTCGCAATTCTGAGAAAAAGAAGTCAGAATTGTGAGAAAAAGTTGCAGTGACGAGTGAATTATAAAATGACTCACAAACAACTATCGCAAAACATGAAAACAGTCGTGGATCATCAGGTCATGACAGGACAGTTAAGTTGACTGTTGGGCAATTTTTTCATAAATTCAGTCATTTTGTTTTTTTCAGGACAGTACTAAATAAAAATAACAATCAGAGTCAGAGAATCACCAATTGCTGTTTCAATGACATTAAAACTCAAAGTAATCACTTTGGTAATCTAAAATACGTTTCAGATGTAACTGTAATCTGATTACCACCCATTTCAAATGTAACTGTAATGAAATACAGTTACTCAAATTTTGTATTTTAAATACGTAACTAAGATACTTGTATTTTGTTATTCCCCAACCCTGTGTATATATATATATATATACACATTGACCACAAGCTTCCAATGTTGCAAAAAGAAGAATTCATGTAAACAAACCAAAACCATCTAGTCCCGTCTTAAGAATAGCTTGTTAAAAAAAAGCTAACCACAACGCCGCATGGCATGCCAATGTGGTGCTGGAAGTATGTAATGGGAGAGAGAGAAATAACAACCAATTCCCACCACTTCCTGCAATAGGATCATTACACAGCAAGTCTGGGTCAATGCCACACATCTGCTGCCCACACAAAAAACAATGGACTGTGGGCCAGCACTAGACCAGTGTCAGGCGATACAGCTCCAGTGGGCCTCATTATCAGGAATATTTTGGACTTTTAAGCTCCGTGGTTTCAAAGTGAACCGACAGCTTTGTTTCAAAACATAATGAGTTAGCATAGACTTGTTACCAAAGCTGTTTCATAAGGACAGCAGCACTGAATGTGTGATCCCAGAATACACTGCAGTAAGCTTAGTGAAATAAATCGGAAGGATGGATGGATGTGACCATTTTACCCATTTTGTGTAGTATTGGGCTGTTGGCTTAAGCTTACTAACAATCAAGCATGCTGCAATAGAGCTTGTGTTATGTATTTTACACCCAGAAGATTGCACAAGACTTACAGCAGAAAAGGGAACTTTCTCTCATAGCAGACAGTCAGATGACAAAGTTTCATTCGTAACCTTAAAACAACCCACAATACAGGAATGTGAATTGAGTCGATGTCAAATGCGCCTACACTGGGTGCAACCTACACATGAAGTAGAGATTGAAACATAGAAGTGGATCTTATTCAGAGCCTTGCAAATGACAAAATATCACATTTTGGTCAAGATGTTAAATGTTCACGCAAAAATGAAAATTCTGTCATTAAATACTCACCCTAAATCAGTGGTTCAGATCGTGCATCAAACTGCCAAAGTCACGTGAAGTATTGAAACTTCGAAACATTTAACGGTCCTTCTCTGAAAGTTTAATTACTCAAGTTGGGCGCCAGACAGTTTACGTAACTGACAAACAATGTTTATTTTCGGACCGTTAAAGGCCGTTCACACTTCCATGAAAAACTATCTCATAAAATAAAACACAATAAACACAATAATAATAATAAATTCATTCATAACACACTCCAGGACCAAAACTTAGAGTTGGAAAATAAATGGATTTACAAAGGACTTTTGCCCCCGTGCGTCTTCGCATCAATTTCACAATTCAGTTTAAACCAACAAAAAAGGAAAATAGTCCCACCAAAAGAATACACTATATATGTAGATAAATAAGAAAACAAAATTAAATCAAACAAAATTTTAGGTGTCAAAAAGAATAGTAATGGGTGATGAACCCAGTTTGAGTGAAAAGATGAGGTAGCGCCGATAGTTCAAGTCTAGGAGAGCGCGGGGAAGATTACTTTAGTCTTTTACCTTTCTTTGACCAGACAGTTTGAAAGGCTCGCAGAAGGAAAGCCTGGAATTCACCTTGCAGGTTCGCTTTGCTTTCTTCAATTTCTTTTTACTTTTCAAACCTTTGTAGCAATATTTCCACAAGAGGCGTCTTGGTTACCGCTCGTTCTGCTGCTCGGAGCTCATACGGAATGTCCATCCACGTCACCTGTCCCCAACGCTGACTATCGGACCCTTAACCATACGAAATAATCCATGGAGCAATTTCACGACACGCTGAACAACGTCTCACTTTTCCTTTAACTTTTCCGCACACTGCGACCAAACTTCCCCACCAGGCTCTCCTTCCGTTTTCCTGCTTCCTCTTTTCTACGAATATAGTCAAAACCACACCTCTTTTCGTCTCCACCTTTTGTTTTTCGTTTTGTACGAATTTTAATAACTTTATGAAATTGGAATGATTTTATTTGGTCGAACAATATGATTATTTACCTTTGTCTTATTTGAGCAGCGCATCGCTACAAACACTTATGACATAACGAAGCCTTATTCACTGAAATCACGTGACTTCGGCAGCTGACGAACCACTGATTCGAAACAAAGATTCGTAAGCTTCATGTTTTGAGATCGTCCATCACTAGATATTGTTGGAAAGTAGTTTTTTCCCCGAACGAAAAGTATTCTCATCGCTTTATAATATTAAGGTTGAACCTTTTGAATATGTTTTTAGTAGCGTTCTGGCCATCTGAAAGTGTTCATTATCTTGCTGTCAATACAGACCTCACTGAGCCATCGGATTTTATTAAAAATATCCTAATTTGTGTTCCGAAGACGAACGAATGTGGAATGACTAATTAATGACAGGATTTTCATTTTTGGTTGAACTCACCATTTAAACGACTCTCAAATGTGCATTTGAATGCCAGTGTGGACAGAAAACAAGACTAAAGGCCCGTTTACACCAAGAACGATATCAGCGCCCACACCAATGGACAATAACGCTCTGTTTATAATGAGTGCACGCTGCAGATTTGTCATCTGCCACTTTAATTTTTTGAGCTCTTTAAAAGCAAGATGAACTCTGATTACTCTGATTCTCAAACGAATCATTCTCATGAAAAACAAACAACTAAAAACAGTAAGAATGAGAAACAATTTCACAAACAACAGCTTCAGTTGCATTGAAGTATATGAACCATGTCATTTAAAAGACATTAATGGTCATTATGCATTTAAAACAATATAAATCATAATAGGAGGGGGTTATGTCGTCCTATCCTGAGGGTAGTAGTTGTTAACTAGTTGCTCATACTAGTTATTATGAGTAGTATAATTAATTTATTGATGAATAATGAAATACCACATTTTTATTTTTTAGCATTAACATTTAATACCCAGTTTGTTGGACTGCATTTCTGTGAAAACTCATTAAAGTCTTTATTTGTGATTGACGTGGACTGTTCGGCTGAAATCCGAAATGAGCCTCATTTGCCAACAGTCTGCTGAGGGTTACAAATGCACTGAAAATGATGAGAACTATTTCTCAAAAGTACGTTGCAGGAGCCCTTACAGAACTCGTTTCATCTGAATCAGAAGCAGAATCGTTAACTTCCTTTAATCAGCACAGGTCACAGCAACATCACATGACCTGCAGTAATTCATTCTTCCAGTCTTACAGACCAAAGGCTGCAAAATCAATGGCCTCTTTCATCCCACTGAGCCTCGCTACAGAGAGAGACAGAGGTCAGAGAAGCCTGTGGATGTGCTGTGGTTGGAATAAGGACAACTTTTTGTGTAAGGATCAGTTAGGACGGTTGACTCGGCATCAAACAATCGGTCGACTAGTGCGTAAAGATTCTTCACAGATACCCTCAACTAAAGATTTTTCCGGTCGACTGGTAGTCGTTCATTTTAAGCGATTAGTCGACTAATGACACATTTATGGATAAACCATAATAAAGAGCCTTTAATGCCTAAAGCTCGCCACAGCGCACCGGCAGAAGTAATGATTATGAACGTTTCAGGTAAAACAGCAAGGAGACTGATTTAACATTTTAATAATTAATTGACAGCCTAGTGTCAAAAGGTGTATCACTTTTAAATGTATGACCAAAAAAGACAAAGTATTTTAAGACTGCTACTGTTCAGCTTTCACACTCCGCACAAACACTTGAATAGCCCACATTTTTCTAGGTTAACGTTACAGCGGGCGGCCATGTAAAATTGCTACTACATGTTTCAGATAAGACATATTTGAGGTCGGTGAATGACTTTTACATCAAAAACTATGACTTTGCCACTTCCTGTGGATTTCTTTATTACTTTTAAGCAGTGGTTCTGTAAAAGGCTGAAGAGTGGATTTCAGCATGATAACAGTCAATAAGTTTACATAAACAGCAATATGCAAAAACAAAGTGGCAAGTGGTCATTAATTTTTCAGCAACAGCTGGCTAGTATCGGCAAATTAACATAATTGGATCATTTTTAAGAGAGTAGATGACACAAAAAACACAATTCTCCAAAATTTCCACCAATGTTGATTTTCAAAATTGATCATTTTGTACCTCCCTGTTCAGAGAAACATGGCAAATGTGCGTAATTCTAGAAAGAGTACTTCATTTTGTACATGTACACTAGGCGTATAATGACATAGATTTCATAACAGTGCGCACATGATGTACGCATACCAGCATCTGCATACTATCATATTATATAGTAGCGAAAAGTCATCCTGCAACAGTATATGTGCAGGTATCCAGCACCTCCAGGCCCACTACAGGAAGCAGTATTGTGAAGGAGACGCATGGTAGGCTTCATTCCCACGAGGGGCAATTAGGAGAGAGGCTGCAGCAAAGCATTCACGCAACATCCCATGACAGAAACTTCGGGAGCTTCTCAGGATGGCGGCACTCCATTCATACAGTCCACCATCATCGTATCCTCAGTTTTTGTAAGCATCTCAACATGGCACGTTATTGGCATTGTCAATATATTGGGACAACCACTAAAGGTAATGTTATCTTGTTGACTAATATGGATGCGGACTTGTAATGTAACAAATTATAAAAGACGTCCTTCACAGGACTATAAAATAATCCTTCACATCACGACTAATTGACCCTTCGCAAACTGTTTGATTGACAGGCGATCTAGCCAATCATAACCCCGAATCTGCCATTTTGTCCAACAAAGCAGATGCATTCCTTCTGATGTTCATTCATGTTTATTTGATGCTATAAATGAACTAGTATGAAGAGATGTTGGTTCACGAGGAGCTCCAGCGATCTGTCACGACACATTAAAGAGACACTAGACGCTATTTATTGTTTAAACTTCTTTAAAAAATTACGATATATTAAATATGAACCTGTTTCATATGTCTGTCGACATGTTGTCAGTGTCCTCTGTATTTTTCACTACGTGAGAACATGATGTGTGGCGTGAGAGCGCATGGATTGTCGGACATAGCAACAGTAACTAAAGGGGGCGGGGCTTTGCGAAGGGTCAATTTCGACACGGTGTTAAGCAGCACAACTGTTTTCAACACTGAGAATAGTAAAAAATGTATCATTGGTGAACATGAGACTTTCAAAATCATTAAAAAGGTCTTACTGACCCCAAACATGTGAAGGAAAAATGTGACTACTGAAGAACTTGTTTGAGAAGTTCTGCTCAAGACTCTTGATACACTCATTGATCATGTAGGGAATCTGACGACAGAGAGGAGCAGATGGAGCAGGTATCCAGACACGACAGCACATTCCTGATACTCGTCACGACTCGTAACCTCCTTTCACGAATGCATTACTCCAGGGCCCTTGAACAGCAGACAGCTAATCATTTACTAATTAGTTATGTGGGCTTCTTTGGGGTTTACGTACAGTTACAGTTCATTTATTACAGTATCAGTCGTCCTGGACTAACCTGAGGTTAAGTGTTTTCATCAAGAGCACAATGATTATTGTTCCTGAATCAACCCTGCTGGGGTTTGAACCGCCTCGGATGTTTAAACACTGCACCACATTATTAGCTGCAGTCATCCGAGAGCCGCAAAACACTCACATGATTCCTCTAATTGACGGCGGTTTACTAACACTGTCGTGATGAAAGAGGAGCAGCGACTGATTTTCTTCCACATTCTGAGTCACTTTTTTTTTGTTTTGTTATTATTATTATCAATTGTTACCTGTTACGCATCTAGGGTCTGAGAGTATGAAATTTCAATTCTCTGTATGTATGTGCTGTATATATGGCAGAATTGACAATAAAAAAAAAAACATTGAGCGCTGTTGAATGGATTCTTAAACACCTCTGATTGGCCCTCACTAGACAGCATCAAATCGCAGTGAGCAACTATTTACATACGGTCAAAATTTTAAATTCACGTCCACTAATAATCATTAATCAAAATAACTTCTCTGATGATGCGTTTACTGGCACGAGGGCGGGGCAACTTGTCACTCACATGAAATCCGCCAATAGCAAACCACAACCATCCAATCAATTCCACAGGGACAAAATCAAGCCCCGCCCTACATTTGTTCTTGTTTGAGAAGCCGTTTCGCTGGTACGTACGTCACAATAGAGAAGAAACGGCTGGCAAAATTTCTGTTTCATGGCAGCGATTGATCCATTAAGAATCTTTAACATCCATGGAATCTTTTCATTCCACAAAAGATTCTTTGTGGGGGGGGGGGAAAAAAGTTCTTTAGATTTTTAAAATGTTCTTTTGAATAACCTTACTTAATTATTCTTCTGTCGTTGCTGCAAAATATCCCTTATTTTTTAGGAGTGTAGTCAGCATTTTTGGGCATCATAGTCCAAGTCTAGAGAGCCCACAAACATGCTGTCTAGCTAGGACACTTTCTACTATCCCTACAAACTGTGATGGACAGAAAAGCTGCATAGATAGGACACTCACTAGATTCTCATACAGTCAGTTAAGCCAAAAAAATCCTGTGTATGAAGGCAGCTTACTGGAATATAAGACTAAGATGCCTAAAAATGCAGTCTATGTATGTAGCCCACTAGGTTTTAAGATTATGATGACCAAAAATTGTGCCTGCGTAGACAGCTCACTAAGTTTTTACACTGCCATAGAGTTGTTATGGGTGAAGTCAGTGAGTCCAGTCATTTAAAATCCGACGCCGGTCAAAACAAACCGCGTAAACAACATTTGATCATAACAAGCTGCAGATATGTTTCATATACTACGAGTGTTTCTGGTAATGCAACAATCTTGTTTGTTTACACTCGCTGTCGCTATTACTGGAGTTACAGTTCAGCTAATGAGACTGGACTGACGGTTTTAGCTTAGCTTAGCATGCTATCATAAACCTTCAGATCAAACGGCGTAACTGAGACACGGAGGACAGATTTACCCGCATGAAACAGCGCCTACCTCAGCCTCTCCCTCCTCCAGACTCCGCAGGCTCCATACAACCAGCCCCTGGATCAGCAGGATCGTTAAACCGGTCGCGATTGCGAGTTTATACCGTCTAAGGAGCTTCTGCACACGGGTGCTCGCGACCATCTTTCCCCGTGAATCGTACATAGCAGCGAGTCATATTAGCCGCGAGTCACACACTGGAGGGAATCGACTCAGTGAATCAAACTTTGAACCGGTCAATGCCCGTTTAGAAAGCGTTGAGTGTTTTAAATGATTCTGATTCAACTGAATCAAACTGATCTGAATCCATGTTCAGAGAGGAGATGAGGTGGCTGTCTACTCTAATGAATTATACGACAATTGTATATAATATGATTTAAAATATACAGTTTTTAAATAAACATATTAATACACGCATTCTTCAACTTCCCTCAGATATTTAAGTATCAGCATGTTGTTATATTAAATGGTCGTTTCAAAAATAAAAATTAATACATTCGTATACGAAAGATGAGTTAAGTAACGTATAAATAGTAAGCTCTCTCTGATACAGTTTAAACACATGCAGAAGTAGTTTGCTAACGCTAGGCGGCGCTCTGTAAAAGCGCAAAGTCCTGCTTATCTCCAAGACAACCAGTAAACGTACAAGGAATGTTTCCGCTTGTTTATTTGAGCGATACGGTTAGAGAGTATGACATAGAGTGAATTATTAATATTATTATGATTTGTATTTTTAGGAGAACGTTCATTTCTGTGTTTCTATGCTAAAACATAAACAAATTCACACTTTTTTTTTTGTCTATTTCACTTTACCCCGGAAAGTACGAATCCTACTACGGCGAAGGCTTAGCTCATGAATATTGATTAGTCCTCGCAATCGTTGCTTAGCAACCTTCCTGCAGCGTCCAGTCACGAGCTTCATTAATATTCATGAGCCAATCCTTTATCATAGTAGGATTCTCTGTCCATTCATTGATGGCAACAATGTATCCGCTGCTTCGCGAGGACGAGGATGTGAGTCGTGACTGACGTTCAGTTCACTCAGCTGAAGTTTGGATTTTCTCTGAAATGAAGCTGGGGAGAAAGAAAAAGGTCTCTTCTGACTTACTATGAGACAGCTTGGGTCGCTAGTTTGAGGAGTTGTATTTATCAGAGATGTCCACCACTGTGTCCCCAACTGTCCCCTCCATGAGCTTCTCAGCGGACCAGCGGACAATCGTCGTGGGTGCATGTAAGTGAGAATATCATTTAAATATCTTAATTGGGCATTTCCCGGAAAAATTATCATTATTAATTTAAAAGTGGTATTGTCTATTTTAAAAATGGTTTAGCCCTATATATGCATAACAGAACAAGAGCTTAAAGTTTAATCTTAATACAGAGATATAGACTTATTGCACCCCATAGTGGAAAAAACCTTTACCAAAATGTATTTAAAATACATTACTAAGTATGCTACAAATCCATTATCATATTTACTGACATATTTCTTGAGACTTGCTGTTATAAATTTCATAATTAAACTTTTTTGAAGTGCTTCTTTAATGCACATTGCTTAATATTAAACCTAATATGTGTTAATAAGGATTGTATGATCTATCAGATTTAAAATGTAACATGTTTAAAGTGTACCTAAAGTATATTTGCAAAAGTTCAGTTTCAACACAATACTGAAGTACATCTTTAGTTGGGCCTCAGCACTATTTCCACACAATTAAAGTGCGTTAACTACAAAATTAGTTCCAATTTATCAGACTTGGTATACCAAAAGTACAATTGCAGGGTATTTATATTAAGTGCATAAATGTATACATTTATATCCTTAGAATTAAATGTTGGTATATTTACGAACTTCATATTAGTACTGTCAAATCGATTAATTGAGTCGATTAATTGAATATATATATATAAACATAAAAGATAACATTTATAAATAGTCTATACAATATTTTTGTGTGTAGGCATATATATATATATATATATATACAAACACACTTATATTACACTCACACAATAATATATATAATATCTTTAACACAAGTCCTTGAAAAAGACACTTTATTATGCAGAAATTATGTTTGTTAAAGGTTCATGCTTTATTCTTAAATGTTTTAAGTTGCATAAATTGTGCTTGCCTTTAATCTTTACAAATTGTGTACATTTTAATGGATGAGTTGAAACAGAAAAAGCATAGGTGACAGGCTGATTGATGTGTACGGTGTCTTCTCTTGTCTTTCTCAGTCTGTTGTCTGGTGTTTTTCTTCATGATCGTGGTGCTGCTGTTGATCCTGTACCGGAAGGTTCCTCTCTGCTGCAAAATGAGGGTTTATCAGGAATCTCGTACTGATATGGTGAGGACAATCTCATTCATCAAAGGTTACAGTTTCATACCTTAAGTATCAACTGTGCCTCAGGTGTTTCTCCTAAAACATACGACTTCAAAATGAACGTCGTACGGTTTGGTCTTGGAACAATTTAATGGGAAATGTTCATAATGATATCCCTGAGCACAGTTTGAGACATTGTCGAGTTTTCTTCTGAAACATTAGAGACATGTGAGATTACTGAGTTAAGAAGGAGAAAACTTCAGTCATCCACCTCATTGTTCCCCATAAGGGGCAATTTAGTTATTAATGAGATGTCATTTGTGATTTACCTTTCCAATGGGACATGAAATCAGATTTCCTGCCATTTACAAGTAATGTTTGACAGTTTAGGTGAATGAAAGTATCAAATGGAGTTACAGCTGACTTTGATATTTATACATCTCCCACCATACACTCACACACAATCAAAGAATACGTACTATGTTTTTCTTAACTTTCAAGAGTTTCGTCATGTGCTTTGGCAAACACTGTGACTCAGCTCGCGGGGAGCTTGCGTTGTTAGCGTCAGCTACAAAATTAAACAAAACAAAGCTTCAAAAACTCAAGTCAAAGATTTGACGAGCACAAACTGTCCAGGTTGACGTGAGTCAGATCATTGAAGCATCTAAATAAGCCTTTCTGTGAACGAGGAGAACAAAACACTGTGACTGTTCCTCCTGACTATCACACTTAGTGCACAAGAAAAGTTACACAGTAATCAGATACTAATGACTGAATGGAGGAGTAAAGCTCCACGGTGAAGATGTCTGCCCTCGTACACTTTAGCACACTGTTAAAAAGAGCCCTATTATGGAAATATTATGAACTGAATGTAAAGTTTTTCCGACAATAATTGCATGTTAATTGCAATTAAATGAAAATGTAGTACAGTTTGAATTTATATTAAAATACAATTAGTTGAAATTTACAGTAGTACATCTTTAGATGTCATTTCATAATTATTATAATCTTTTCTGCTGAATGTACTGACAAGCTTTTATCATAAACTAAAATATAATTTAATGTCATTTCTGCCAAAGCTTATTCATGTATTGTTTTATGTATTTAAATTAGATTTGTTTGTAATGGTGAAGTTGCAATTTAGTACATTTAAAATATATTAATTTTCAGGGTGTAACTCATTACTATTAGTAATCTAATTACTGTAATTGAATTACTTTTTTTAATTACACATTACAGTTAAAAGTATTAAAAGTACTTTAGTATGTTTGTCAACACATCAAAATAAGTGCAGTTTAAATCAGGACAAAAGATTATTGAAACATAATGATATAAAATGTACTTTAAAAAATAACACTTTTAACGAACTTATAGCGAGAAAAGAGAAACAGGAAATGTGTTATATCGTCTGCAAACATTTATCGATTTTTACAAAACTTCAGCTGTGTGTTCATCTTAGGAGGCCGAGCACATGGATGTGACTATTGTGAGTCAAAGATATAGCACCACCAACCTGCAGCAGGAAGTGTGTCCCTTTCAAAATTCTTTGAGATCACCCTCTTATTTTTTACCCAGTTTGCTTCAAACTTCACCAGAATAATGTCAAGACATGACGAATTTAAACCTGTGAAAAGATTTTTGATATTTTAAACACTGTTGCCATAGCAACAGATCAAACTTCAATATTTGTTTTGGATGCATTTTTGACTCTTTCAGGATTTCCATTCAGTAGGGCAAAACCTTAAAAATGGGCAGGGAGGAGGGCCTCTATAGCGCCACCTTTTGACAAAAGTGTGGTGTGTGTGTGTGTGTGTGGGGGGGGGGGGTTGTTTTACCTACAGTCACCAAACTCGGTACATATATTGTTCTCATTAAGCCGGACAACTTTCTAGTTTACAGCTATTAGCTCCTAGCAACAGGGAGTCAGATATTTTGGTTTGAATGTGGATTTTTAACACAGTCTGAGAGAATGTCTAAATTTAAACAATCTCATGGATGTGGCTGTTGTGGTTTGTGATCATATGGCCAACTTCTGCAGTAAATGTGGTGAATTCAAATGACGGGTTGGCGGTGCAACCAGGCTTGGGCCCGTCATTGTTGCTTGCAGCTATATTATATTGAAATCTCTGATATGATATCTTGACACATTTGAGCACAGTTTGAGACATTACTGAGATCTTTTCTAGCAGAGACACGTGAGATTAGGATCTGAATAGATTTTAAAAAACATATTAAAGTGTGTCCAACTGGCTCTGAAAGTTCAAAACTGTGGTAGCTGAAAAATTTACTGATTTAGGCAAAATATGTAACAAACACACGTGTTGAAAATTCGGTGGAACTCTACAAGTGCAGGAAGACTACCTGTGAAACCTCAGGTCATGTCAGAGCTTTTCTCCTTTAATGTGTCCAGTGCAGGATGTCGGTCGTGAGAGCAGATGTTAGATTAGACGGAGAGAGTAATCTTTATCTGCTGTGCTCTGGTCACTTAGCCTTAAGTCATGTAAGCCTCATCCTCAGCGTTTCCTTTTCCTGTTCACTTTCAGCCCTAATCGTTCCCCCTGAGAGAACTTTAACCTTATCTTAGTAACTCAGGGAAACTGCCTCCACATTCTTCCCCACACAAAGAGGAAATGCAAAAACATGCCTGCTAAGTTAAACTGTGGTGAAGATAGACAAGACATACAGGAATGTGTAAGAGGCACACAATGCTCTTTGAGAGTGACCACCTTATTTAAACCCACGAAATCTGCAGTGCCCAGGAGACCTGCCTTCCTCAAGAATTAAGATCCAACCCTGATGAAACGCACCTGAAGCAGAATATGAGCATGTAGTGAGTAGATGAGTTTATTTGTTCGGCCTGATGACATTTAATGTCCTCGACAACCTCTGTAATCGCATTTACACACTTGATACATCCAACCTTTAAAGCCACAGTCTGTAAGTTGTACCTCTTTGTCGCCATCTCTGTTTGAAACCTGCAATTGCAGTTATTTGCAGAATTATCATCTTTACATGGGTTGTGCATCGGCACGGATCCTCATCACGTATGAATCTGACGTTTGCTTACTCGCAGGGACTCCTTCTGCACGTAAACAGACGTGACGTAATGACACAAACATGAACGGTGGCATGCTCAAAACCTACCAGTACCACTCACATTAAAGCACATTAAATCGAGCTTACCGCAGTCAACCAGTCTAAAGTATAGAGATTGTCTTGAACACTGCCTGGTGCTCAAAAATTGATTTTGAATCATTTTTAATCAAAATAAGTTACAGACTGCAGCTTTAAAAAATCATAACAGGGTATCACTGATATATTTTATATTGTAGAATAAAACTTGAGCTTGCTTTCACCACACACCAAAATCCCACTCAAAATACCCACTGACTTCAGGACGATAGAACCAAAGTGCTAAAATGTAACTCGTTTCTGGGTTTTGGCCTACAGAAATACATCATCCCTGCAGCACTCAACCGCATATATATGTTTATATCTTTATCATTATCTTGTTCTCACTGTGAACGGGCCTCTTCTGACAGACTGGAAAGAGAGGAACTGCAACAGTCAAATATAGGGAAAATAATGTGTTTTCTGAACAATCAAGCATGAAAATGTGTTCTAGTAGAGCCCAGAAGCAAAATCTAGACTTTAAAAACATGAATAATATGGCCTCTTTAAAGACATGTGAACAACTAGTGACAATTGCTGTCTGTTTACACACTTTAAAGTCAATGAAACAGGAGCGTCAGTTCTTTTCTTCCATATTGTGAAAAAGAAAATGGGCGGGACTTGATTCAATCCACCGGTTGTTGATTGAATGGAGGCAGATCGGCTAAATACAAGTTTGCAGTCGACTGTAAGAAAGGGGTGCAGTATAAACGGACGAAATGATTGGACTTTTACCATATGGACGATTAGATGGACGAAATTATCCCATACTTGCAGTGAAGAAGAAGAAGAAATATGGTTTTAACATGATAAATGTCTAATGTTGCGTGGCGTTTCTTAAACTTTATGACTTGCACGGTACAAGCCCAGCATTGCTCTCATCTCTCCTATAAAAACTCAGTTTGAGACATAGATATGCATCCTCTTACTGTGGTGACTTCAGCATCTGACCATTAGGTTCAGTGTTTTGGTGGGGGATCACAGGAGACAAAGGTTTTACTTTAGGTCAGGCACTGAAAAAGGCACACCGCTGAAGAGGTCCTCCCCCGACTTCAGGACTGATTTTACACGCTTTTGCTTCTTCACACTGCCTGAATCAAGGGAACAAACAAAAGAACGTCTCTCTTATTGGGGGGACTCTGAGACTGTGGAGAGTGAAAACCAGTGAGGGAAGGTGACCCCTGACCTCACATTTACTAAACGTGTCCCTCGGAGTCCCGAATGAGAGGGGTGATGGGAAAGGTCAAAATACGTCACGGTGAGTGATGTCAGAGCTGTCAGGAGCCCCGACTTGAGTCCAAGTCATCAGCTGTGGGCCCGCTTTCTATTAGGGGACGATATTTGCCTACTGGAATTGATTGACAGGAGCATTTTTTCACCTTTAAAATGGCACTTTTTTCTAAGAATATAAAACACAATGCATGTTGTCAATTTATTCCTCAACTAGAATAATAAAATTGTTTGTCATAAAATCAAATCTGTATCAAATACAAAACTATCTTGAAAAGAATTGCATGCCTTGTGAAAAAGAAGAACAGTTTTGCATGCTTTTAAAAAAGTGTACTTTTAAATGTGAACTGAATTGAATGTTTTCAGACACTTAATTGCAATTAAATGAATGTGTATTGTAGTTTAAATTTATTTTAAATGCATTTAGCTGCTTTTTGGCCCACTTTAATAGGACTGAACTACATCTTTATATGTAATTTCATAATTACTGCTATTGTCTTTAAAATATGGTTAAAGTTACTGATGAATGAACTGAAAAAACATTAATGATAAACTAAAATATACTTTAATGCAATTAAATTTCATTTAAATTTTGAATTTCATTTTTTTAAAATTTGAGTTTCAATTAAAACATTGAAACATGTTCGTCATGTGTGTATATATATATATATATATATATATATATATATATATGAATTTGCAAATTAGTACATTTAAAATATATTAACTTTTTGTAATATTGAATAACACACGACACTTAAAATCATAATCAATTAATTTGCACGTGCTTTAGTGTGTTAGTCAAAACATCAAAATAATAAATCTACTTTAAAGTAAAAAATTTATTTTGATATTATTATAAAGTGCACTTTTTGGTTCAGTCAGCCATTTATTATTGCAAAATAAAGACCATTTTATCTTTTAACCGCATCAAGAACGTGTATTAATCATGTTTTGAAACAAATTTACAAGAAATTATATTTTACATTAAAGAAATGAAGTCTATATATTTTTGCCATTGTGACATTATTTGATTGGCAAAGTATTTATGGTAGAGTTTGTTGTACCGCGTTTAAAAATGTATTGTAAAATGTATTACAGTAATTTAAGGAAATAATAATCTAATAATGGATATAACTCAAATTATAATATCCACACATGTAACGGTACGAATTTGTCACCCAATGTAATTGTAAACAAATAAACAAACAAACAAAAAGTCTTAAAATAGGTTTAATTCTCTTTTTCCAAAACATAATTTCTTATTTTTTTCCTTTAAAATTACAGCCATATAAGAAATGATGTAAATTATTGATTATAATTGTTTTTAAAGAGGTGGCATTTTGTCTCTTGCCAGTGTATTTTGCCTCAAGTTCAATAATACGGTTATTTCTGGCCCTCCTGTGCTAGTGCACTAATGACTGACTTGTAACACTGTAAACTGGCTTGTCCGGGTGACATATGGGGCTGTAAAACGGAGTGTGCTCGTTTAATAGTACCTGCCACAAAAACAAGGGTGCAAAACAGAGGCAGACCTTTAAAACGCCAGTGTGGGGTTTGTTACTCAGCACCCCGATGACGCAGTAAGACACTGTATTGTCCCGGGACACAAAGGCTTCTATTTAGGTGTAGGGTAATCACAGGGTGTCCGGCTGGGCAGGAGGAATTCCTCGGCCTCACGCGGGGCCCGCCTGCCTAATCTAGCGGTGGATGGGAGGGGAGGGAGCCGTGGAGGAAGTTGCTTGGTGGTCTTCTCTTTAGCAGCGTAATTTACGACCATCCAGAGGTCTGGCTCCAACATTGCAGAAGTAGGAAGAGGAGGAGAAGAGACATTGATGAAGACAAAGACGGGGGTGTGAGACTTTAAATCAAGAGTGGTGATGGTTTGACTTGCAATCAATATGAAAACATTGTAACTACTGTGGCTGAGCTCCCGAAAGGTCAATAGAGCAACATTGATAATAATCAGAAAATTCAGCTTTGACATCACAGACTTATATTTTAAAATATATTCACATTGTAATAAAATTTCACGAAATTAATGTTTTGGGATTTTTATCAAATAAATGCAGCCTTAATGAGCAAAAGAGACTCAAAAACGTTTAAAAAATCTGCCTTTGAAATACAAATATATTAAAATATATTAACTTTAAATGTAATATTGAATAACAAACTACAATTAAAATTATAATCAAGTACTTTTTAGTGTGTTACCCTGCTTTCGTATTTTAGTCAAAATAATTATTAAAACATGCTTTAAAATGTACTTTAAAGCAATATTAAATTATAAAGTGCACTTTTTGGTACAGTCAGCCGTTTATTATCGCCAGGGCTGGGTTGGTTACTTTTAAAATGTATTTCACTACAGATTACAAAATACATGCTTTAAAAAGTCATTTGTAACGTATTTCGTTACATTACTCAAGTTTAGTAACTTAATCTAAATACTTTAGAATACTTTGGAATATTAATAAGTGTGGAACAAACACAAAAAAGATAATTGCAAGTTTTTAATCTCACAATTCTGACTTTTTTCCTCAGAATTGTGTGATATAAAGTTGCAACTGCGAGTTATACAGTCAGAATTATGAGATATAAACTCGCAATATTGAGAAAAGTCAAAATTATGACATTTAACTCACATACGACACAATTGCAAGAAAAAAAGTCAGTATTGCTAGTTCATATCTCCCAATTCTGACTTTATAACTTGCAATTGTGAGTTTAAATCTCGAGAAAAAGAAGTCAGAATTGTGAAATGCAAACTCACAATTGTGAGGGAAAAAACTAATTGTGAGAAAAAGTTGCAGTGACCTTTTTTACAATTATAAAATGACTCACAAACAACCATCACAAAACATGAAACTTAACTCTCTTTTTTCAGACTGTCAGAGTCAGAGAATCACCAATTGCTGTTTAAATGACATTAAAATTCAAAGTAATCACTTTGATAATCTAAAACACTTTTCAGATGTAACTGTAATCTGATTACCACCCATTTCAAATGTAACTGTAATGAAATACAGTCACTCAAATTTTGTATTTTAAATACGTACAGTAACTAAGTTACATGTATTTCGTTACTCCCCAACCCTGGTTACGTAAGGGTGAATCTCATGAACCGCATCAAGAACGTGTTTCGACCCAAATCATTTAAATTGATGTAAATGAAGCCTATTTTTATTCAAACTTTTGAACAGTGGTGACTGAATAATCGTTGGTGATTTCAGAAATGTCAAATTAACAGAGGCTTGTGATTTCTTGGTTGAACAGGAAGCTCCTCCTCAGTACTACAACAGCAGACAGACTCTAGTTGCTTCATCTGATGTTGAGCAAACACACGACACGGGTCATGATAACGTCAACGCACAGGTAAGCGCCATGAAGGAACACAGTCGTTCACCCAAAATCACGACTCTGTCATCATTTACTCACCTTCACGTTTTTTTAAACCTGTATGACCAATAGACACCAAAACACTTTTCCTGGCTGAACTTTTCTTGTAGAGATGACAGAAATGAATACAGGTTTAACACAACATTAGGGTGAAGGTTTGTCGTCATTACTTTCAGTTCCTCATTTGATAGCTCATTGTGGCGGGGGAGGCGTGGTTCAGCGCGGTCTGCGACCGGAGAGCGAATCGGGAGAAGTGCGGTGAGTAAGTGGGTTAAGCGCAAATAACGAACACCTCCATCACCGGACACCGATCAACAAAATGATCCGGATCCCCGCAACAGCAGCAGTCCAACCCGACCCTGTCCTCTTCCTTTGCCAACACGAATTACGGTTGAACCCCGCTACACTGGTGCCGAAACCCGGGAATAAAGGAAGAGGAAGCCGCCGCCATCATGAATCCGCCGCTTACGGAGATCGTCACATCCCTCGCGGCCCTCCATCAGGAACAACACCAGGCGTTACTGGACATGCGTCAGGACCTGGAGCGCCGGTTCCAGGTCATGCTCCAGGCGCAGCAGGAGGACCGCGAGAGGTTCCGGAGCTGGATGGACCGGGAGGTTCCGGCCGCGCCAGCCCCTCCCCCTTCCCCGGCTCCACATTTGCCGCTGAGTAAGATGGGGCCACAGGACGATCCAGAAGCCTTCCTCGAGCTATTCGAGAGGACAGCGGTGGCCGGGGCGTGGCCCAAGGAGCAGTGGCCATTAAGACTCATTCCGCTCCTGTCGGGGGAGGCGCAGCTGGCGGCCCATCAACTGCCGGTTCCGAACCTCCTGGTCTTCGACGACCTCAAGAGAGCCATCCTGCAGCGGGTCGGCCGGAGCCCAGAACAGCACCGACAACGCTTCCGCTCGCTGGATCTGGGTGCGTGCGGTCGGCCCTTCGTGATGGCTCAACAGCTCCGGGACTCCTGCCGTAAGTGGCTGCAGGCCGAGAAAAGCAGCGTCGAGGACATCATCGACCGTGTGGTGCTGGAGCAGTTTATCACCCGCCTGCCACGGAAAACGGCAGAGTGGGTCCAGTGCCACCGCCCGACGTCGCTGGACTCGGCCGTCCAACTCGCAGAGGACCAGATGGTGGCGTGCTCCGGGGTCGGGGACTCTCTCCCCGCTATCTCTCTTTCTTCTCCTTCCTCTCTCTCTCTCTCTCCTCCTGTCTCTCGCCCTGTCCCTCTCCCTAGGTCCCGCCCGCCAGGCCCACCGCGAGTCCCGCCCCGGGGGCGGGGTGGGAACGGGCAGGAGTACAGGGCGGTTCCACGAATCCCGCCCAGGAGGGGGGGGCTGGCCGCTACCGACCTGGAACCGCTGGCGGACGCCGCCCTCTCTCCACGCCAACCTCTTAACCCACTTCCCGCCGCTAGGGCGGCGGGGGCGCCTGGGCCGGCCTGCTGGCGTTGCGGGGATCCGGATCATTTTGTTGATCGGTGTCCGGTGATGGAGGTGTTCGTTATTTGCGCTTAACCCACTTACTCACCGCACTTCTCCCGATTCGCTCTCCGGTCGCAGACCGCGCTGAACCACGCCTCCCCCGCCACACTCATATCACCGGTTTATATTTTTTTGTTTGTCTGTCAGTCGGGCTCTTTGTTCCTCATCGGTGTTCCCAGCAGCTACTACCTGTCCTCACTGGAGCCTCCTCTTCCTCGTCTGCCCTCGTACGAGAGTGTGCGCAAGAAAGACAGACAACGGCAAATCCACATGATGATTGCTGATCGCTTCGGCCTAGGAGGACCTATTGTGACGGAGGTGACTCATTTAGCCATAGTAATCAAATTCAGTGTTGGATGTAATGCATTAAAAGTAACCTGGGATAAGTAATCAGATTACTTTTTTTCAAGTAACTAGTAACTAAACCTGAATAAGTTGGTAAAACAAAACAAAAAATGAGTTTATCAGTTACATCAGTTTTTTAAGTTAAGAAATTCAAAGTTTAAGTAAGCAGAACTGACAGATTTCAATTTTGTACTCATAAACACTAAATCAAAACATAAACACTAAATACTAAAATCTATACTAAATCTCTCACTTAGCATTAATCTTGCACAAAAAAAACATTGTACACCCTTTTGAGTGTCTTGGCAAAGCATGCTGGGAAATAGAAATCCCAGACCAGTTTCAGGTAAATTTAAGTTTGTCTAAATTAAAAGAATCAAGTTCATAAAACTCAAAGCAATAAAACAATTCAGATTACTTCAAATGTGTCAGTGTCGTGAACTCAAAAGAAAAAAAGAAAATTCTAAATACTCATAAAAGTTAATTTGATCGGAATAATTTGTTTAATTTGAGTTTGCCCTACTCAAAACAATTAATTATTTTGAGCGTTAGGGTTTACAGTGCAAAAATATAACTTTTTTGTTAGTAAAAATACATAAATAAGCAAGCCCAGCCCAGGTGAGAAAAAGTAACGCCATGTTGCCATGCCAACAAATGAGAACCTTCTAGAATCCATAGAAACAAAAATAAAACAGAGTTACAAACTAAAAGTCCATTAAAAAAAAGAAACCAAAGCGTTATACAAATAATGAATTTACGTATTACTTTAAAATGTAAAAAATTATGTACAAATTTATTATTGAACCTTGTGGATCCCTTGTGAAAATTAATTAATTAAATAGACTAAATGGAGAATTTGCACTTTTAAAAATTGCAATTGACAAAGACCCGCCCCCTTTAGTTACTGTTGCTATGTCCGACAAGCCATGCGCTCTCACGCCACACATCATGTTCTCACGCAGTGAAAAATACATTGTGGAGCAAAGAGGACACTGACAACACGTCGACAGACATATGAAACAGTTTCATATTTAAAATATCGTAATTTTTTAAAGAAGTTTAATCAATAAATAGCGTCTAGTGTCTCTTTAATGTGTCGTGACAGATCGCTGGAGCTCCTCGTGAACCAACATCTCTTCATACTAGTTCATTTATAGCATCAAATAAACATGAATGAACATCAGAAGGAATGATGGAAAGACGTGAGTACACACAAGTTCAAGTTCACCAACATTAATCTACTAACTCCTCTGACTGCTTTGTTGGACAAAATGGCGGATTCAGGGTTATGATTGGTCAGATCGCCTGTCAATCAAACCCCCAGCAAAGGGACAATTAACTAGTGAAATCAAAGTCAATTAGTTAGTTGTCACAACACCTAAAAATACATTTGTACAAAAGTATACAAATACACATTTCAACATAATGTTTTGATAATGAAAAAAAAAGATTCCTCTCAGTTTGGCAGCCACCCAGTGCTTACAGAGAAGGCCAGCCTTAACACTTTTGTCCATTAGCAGTGTGTGGCTGCAGTATCTGCGGCAGGTGCAGTCTACCTGAATTAAAAGACAAAAGGTTTTCAATATCAATGACCCTCAATTTTCTGCTCCGTAACATGATCATATATCTGAAATATGGCCATCCGCTGCCGCACAGACAGGCCCAATATCCTTCACCTGTGCTGTTGCCATGACGCATGCACGCTGTCAGCCTTTCAAGGCCTTTTAATGTTGACTTTGTGCTAGGAAACGCACGAGTACACACACTAATGGGAATGAATGCACATCAATCGTAATAAAGTGGCCTGTCTTGAAAGGTAAACATTGGCAGAGAGTACGGCTCATTGTCCGTCTGTCCTCTCCTTCACTCAATGCGTGGATCGTTCTCTCATGAGGGCGTCTCTCACCTATTAACCATATTACTGAGCTAAGCAAGCTTGTTCTCCATCTGAAGGCCACAGTTATGTCTGTTTTTTTTTTTTTTTAGCAGGCTAAAGGGAAGGCTTGGAGCTCAAAGATTAAACATGATAAAGAGAGAGTGAAAGAGAGACAGATAAAATTGCAGTAATATCACCAGCTGAATTTGTTTAAATAAATGTTGAGCGCTGTATTATGAATTAGCAAAGTGCAAAGGTATTCATCTTTTGGGAATGTACTAATGCAATACAACGTACGTTATGAATACCTTTATAATGCATTAAATGCTTTAAGTCAAGTGTTAGTGATATTTTTTCATGATGCTATTGTGTTGTGGGCAGTTTTTAGGCTATAGAGTTGGTTTCTGGAAGGAAAAACTTCATAGAGGCATAGATTTTTAATGATAACTTAAAAACCTCTAAAGACAAACCTGAGGTTGTTAAATCAATGATATTTGTTTCTGTTGAAGCCGTCAGCCTGCATTTTTTTCAACATAGTTTTCAAATAATCGTATTTAACAGCTGAGTTTGTGGTGGAAAACTACATTACCCATGATTCTGTATAGAACATTCCACCAATCAGAGAGTCAAATCAAGTAAAACGTGCCAAAAGATCTCTTTAGCTCCGCCCACTCTGCACACGGGGCTGTGAATGACATAATCGTGTAACCGTGTAAAAGAGTAGTTTTATATTTCTTCATTTGAATTATCCTGTTTGCAATGATTCATGGGATTGTAGTTCTTTCCCGCACTCAAGCGGTTAAGTATACAGTCTTGAATCTTTGTCTTTTTGTTTGATTTTCAAATAGTCTTCTGCTTCATATCAAAGTTTGTAATGTTGTGGTTGGCTTGGTTCTTGGCTAATATTGCTTTAACAAAGACTTTTTTGACATTCTTAGGAGAAATGAATGGGAAAAAAATGAAAACATGAACGGGCACTGTGTTGCTACAGTGTTGCTAGGGTATTCATAGTGGTTTCTCGGCCATTACTAGGGTTGCTTACCGACTGTAGATGTGACTCAGTTCACTCCTTCAATGTAAAGGCCTGTTCACACCATGAACTGTAACTATACTGATAACTATAACCATAAACTTTTAAAAATCGCTCTAACTCTCAAGGTGTGGTCATGTTGACCATTCTTCAAATAATGTAGTCATTTTAATTAGAATCTGAGTGATCATGAATTTTGCTTCAGGACCAGAAATTTTCTCACACAGTTTTCAGACTTTGACTAAACATTACGAATGTAACTTTTTTATGTGTATTAATTTGCACGGTTTCACTGTTCACCACAAAACTAGTAATGTCCGCTAACAAAGTAAATGGGGTCAAATTTGATTTCATGTGGACTTTAAAAGAATAGCCACACCACTATAAAGATACTGACACATAGGAACAATATGGGTGGAATCACTTTGAGAACTTTTTTTTTCAGCAGAATAACGATAAAATTAACCTTTCGCAAACAGTTTGATTGACAGGCGATCTAACCAATCATAACGCCGAAACCGCCATCTTATCCGACAAAGCAGTCAGGGAGTAGCCTATAGTAGATTAACGTTGTTTAACTTGAAATATTGTGTGTACTTGCGTCTTTCCGCGGTTGAAACTACATGAAAACATATGAAGAAATGATCGGTTCACGAGCCGTTTGAAGGATCTGTCTCGACACATTAAAGAGCCACTATACGGTATTTAGTGTTTAAACTGCTTTAAAAAATTACAATATTTTAAATATAGAACTGTTTCATAAGTTCTCAGTGTCCTCTTTGCTCCACAATGTATTTTTCACCTCGTGAGAACATGATGTGTGGCGTGTGAGCGCATGGGTTGCCGGGTATAGCAACAGGGGGCGAGTTTTGCGAAGGGTCAATTGACAGCCAATCAGAATCCTTCCCATTTTAAACCACAGCCTCCCTTTATGGATGCTTCTGAAAGCTTAGGCATCTGACTTATTGCCTTGTTTCCTTATCAGGCCATGACTTCTCAGGCAATGTTCGCACATGAAGGTATCTCACGACAGACTTCTGAAACAAAATAGAGCGAGCTGTGGCGATGATAACATGTAATAAATATAAAAATAAAAATCGATTTCAAAAGTGGAAAAAGTTGTTAAAAAATATACATCTACACACAAACTGACCACCAAACGCACCATATTTATTTTTGTGGATTGTAGGATATAACAGGCAGCGAAGGATACATCTATGCTGCCTTCAAAAATCAATCAGATGAAGTTGTCTCAGTAGAGTGGATTGGGACATGCCTTGTTGCCTTTGTACCTCTGTAACCGTAACTGAAGTGCAAGCTTAGAATAAACAGAATGGCTCTGTCCCAAATGGAACCCTAAGCCCTCATGATCTTCCTCCAAGTCCACACTTTAGTGATGTAATGCCTCTTTGGCCCTGTCCCAAATGGTCGGCTCGTGAAGTCCACGAGAACGTAGGGTGCTCTTCTTTTACATTTACATTTACATTTAGTCATTAAGTAGACGCTTTCATCCAAAGCGACTTACAAGTGAGGAATACAAACAAGCGATTCTTCATGAATTGGCAAATAGACACAGGAAGTGCTCACAATACAAGTTTCACACATTGCTCAGTACCATAAGCTAGAGTAGGAAGGGAAAAGGAAAGGAAAGGGTTTTTTTTTTTATGAGGGGATCAAGTGTTCACGGAGGGGATGAGTTTTCAGCTGTCTCTTGAATATTGCCTGGGATTCTGCGTTCCTGATGAAAGTAGGGAGATCATTCCACCAGCAGGGAGCGGTGAAGGAGAATGTTCTGGAGAGTGATTTTGTGCCTCTCTGTGACGGTACCACAAGCCTTCGCTCCTTTAGTGATCGCAGGCTTCTGGTGGGGACGTAGCGTTGTAGCAGTGTGTGGAGGTAGGAAGGTGCAGAGCCTGTGGTGGATCTGTAAGCAAGCATCAGCGCCTTGAACTTGATGCGAGCAGCGAGGGGTAGCCAGTGCAGAGAGATGAAGAGAGGCGTGACATGGGCTCTCTTAGGCTCGTTGAAGACAAGACGTGCAGCAGCGTTCTGGATCATTTGAAGAGGTTTGATTGCACTTGATGGCAGACCAGCCAGAAGAGCATTGCAGTAATCAAGCCTTGAAATGACCAGGGCCTGGACCAGCAGTTGTGTTGCGTGCTCAGTCAGGAAGGGACGGATTTTCCTGATGTTGTGAAGTGCAAATCTGCATGACCGCGCCGTCTTTGAGATGTGGTCTCTGAAGGTCAGTTGGTCATCGAAGATAACTCCAAGATTTCTGGCCGACTTTGATGGGGTGATGGTGGTTGTACCAAGCTGTATGTTGATGTCGTGTTGTAGAGTAGGAGTGGCAGGGAAGACTAAAAGCTCAGTCTTTGCCAGGTTGAGCTGCAGGTGGTGTTCTTCAATCCACGTGGAGATGTCCGCCAGACAGCTTGAGATCCGTGCAGCTACTGTGGAATCATGTGGTTGGAAGGACAGGTAGAGTTGTGTGTCATCAGCATAGCAGTGGTAGGAGAAACCATGTGCCTGTATGATGGGACCCAGTGATGTAGTATAAATGGAGAATAGGAGGGGACCAAGAACTGAACCCTGAGGAACCCCAGTGATCAGTTCATGAGGTTTGGATACCTCCACTCCCCAGGCAACTCTGAAAGACCTACCTGTGAGATAGGACTCAAACCACTGAAGTGCAGTACCTGAGATACCCAGTGACGAGAGGGTGGACATTTGCGGTCGAAATGAAGGGAGCTCTTCATTTGAGGTTGAAATGTGCCTTCGATGCTTACTTTTGCTGAGCCCTCCTCATTACTATAGCGGAAGACGTGTCACGTGGAAGACCGGGATTCAGTTTTCGGATGGGGAGACCACGTAGTGGGGTAGTCCTGGCCTAATGACACCAACCCCCCAATCACTCCCCGGGTGCCGCAGCAAAATGGCTGCCCACTGCTCCTAATGTGTGTGCACTCACTTGGAAGGGTGAAAGAGGACAAATTCCAAGTATGGAATACCTGGCCTTCATATGTCACTTTCACTGGTGCGAGCTCTGCGGCACAGTTCGACAGCCAAAAAGTGTGGACTCGTAGTGTTTGCGGCCTCCTTTGGGACAGGGTCTTTGACTGTCAGGTACTGCGGTCTTGGCAATAGTGCATATCGATGGCGCACATTGTAAGTCCACAAGACTGCAAGTACACATGAAGTCTGTCATTGGGGACGGCCAATGTTATAATCCATTGGTGCGACTGTAAAAAATCATTCTGAAAGAGTTTGTGACAATTTTGTTAATTTATCGTTATCACTGAGTTAGAATGATTATTAAAGCTTTATCGTTATAGTTATCGTTCAGTGTGAACGGGTCAATGAAATTTTTCTTTTGATTTCTTAATTCTAAATGTAATTCATGAAGCACCTTCCAAGTTTTTTTTTTATTTTTGGTGAAAGATACAAAAATGTGTGACATGAGCAGAATCTCTTTTGAAGAAGTGCTTCACACGCATTTATCTTGTGTGTCACACATGTGGTTTAAGTCAGGCTTTATCTCTGTTTTTACCACAGCCGCCTCCCACATATGAGGAAAGCATTCGTCAGTCCGTCCAGTCCGTTGACGTCCTGGCAACCGAGGAGCATCCGGTTGCGATCTCCGAGCCTGGCACAGATTTACCTGCTTATGAAGCTCTACCTCACATCACAGACTCACAAGATCCCAATAACACTGTTCATTAAAGCGCACTCACGCGAAGGGAAGAATGCAGTCCGTCATCCTCGGCGGGAAATGAACAGCTGTTGAGCTATCGGGGCCTTGACAGCTGATCGCTCACCCGGCACTGTAGCAGACTTGTGCGTGAATCCGCTGTGCTTGCAAAAG
The DNA here is from genome assembly GCA_037194245.1 of Opsariichthys bidens. Taxonomy (NCBI): domain Eukaryota; kingdom Metazoa; phylum Chordata; class Actinopteri; order Cypriniformes; family Xenocyprididae; genus Opsariichthys; species Opsariichthys bidens. The sequence continues at coordinate 6,263,792 of CM074277.1, read as the reverse complement.
ACACCAAAATATGACAAGACTTGACCTATGCAATAGCTTGCACTAGCACACTATGAGAGAAGAAAGATAATGAATCACTACTGGAAAAAAGGGAGAAGAGAACAAGAATATGCAAGAATTTAAGTTCTGTCTGTTAAAAATGGCATCTAACTGCTTCTATATCGAATTATACTGATATTTCCATGACTTTTCCAAGCCTAAAGTCTATTTACATGTTTAATTTTTCAGAGATGGCCGGTTCATCTCATACCAAAGTAGCAATTGATGTATTATACTCACCTTTGTGCTTAAAAAGGGACATTTGAAGCCATGTTTTGGACATTACAGGGAAGGTTTCTTGGTTTTGCAATTCTTTTATTACTATTTCGTCAATATAATCATGTACTTTTGTATGAGAGTTATATTCTTTTTGTAAAATTAGCTTCTTTAGAACAGATTTTATCATTTTTAGGCCGGAAAATGGAAATTAGTTTTAAATCAACCAAACTGGTGTAATTTTTTTCTTTGTAAATATGTTTTCTTGTGCAACCAAATGATGCCTTGTTGAAATTCTGTTTGAATTGCCATTTATAAATGTGCTCTTTTTTTCCACTGTGAATAAAAATGGCAAATACAGAGAAATGTGCAATTTGTAAAAGTATTACAAGACTTAGAGCTGTTTCTTTGTATGCTAAGGGCACGTTTACACGACAATGATGTCCTAAAAAATTTTTGCATGCAGATGACAACGTTGTCAAAGCAATCCCTGTTCACACAGATCCGTGAAAACGACAAAAATCGCTGTATTATTCATGCCAGGCCAGTAGATGGTGACATCACTTTGTAAAGAAACAGTTTTCACAAATTCATGTTTTTGTAGTTTACACAGACGATAACTATCGTTTTCAAAAACTTGCACTTTTCAGGACCCCAAAACGCGTGTAAATAAATGTCCAAAATGCATAAAAAGTTTTCCATTTTTAGTTGAAAACGGTGTCATGTATAAACAGACCCTAAATCACCTTTTTTCCTTCCTTTTCACCCCTTTACTGTAAATACTGAGGCTCGTGAGCACACATTTGCATTCACAAACAAAATTCAAATGACTTCAATTCAAGGTGTTTCATGTGTAACGAGTTTGAGGTCACATGTGTTCTCATTTTCCTCTGCAAACACTTTCGCATCTTTCAAAAGGTAAGTTGAATATTTTCTTTAAAGCACAAGGTTTAAGAAGGATGGCCATGGCTAAAAGGCACAATATGCAGCTTAACTACAAAAATAATGCACATAGGGAACAGGGCTGTGTCCAAACTCATACCCTTAAATAGGGCACTATTTGCGGGGCAGCTATTTGTAGTGGTGTCCAAAACCTGGACGATATCGAATGGAAGAATGTTTGTTGCAGATCTTGCCTCCCATTGACTTTCATAGGATTTTTTTTCCTACTATGGTAGTCAATGGGGTTGGTTACACACATTCTTCCAAATATTTTCCATTGTGTTCAGCAGAGGAAAGAAATGTAAACAATGATTATTGAATTAAATTTAAATTAAATGATTATTAAACAGCAAGCACAAACTATTCAAAAGCAGCATGATCATGAGTTGCACTAAAATATTAATCTGAACTGTTTTCAACATTGATGATACCAATAAGAAATGTGAATAATGCATAATTAAATGATACCATAGAAATCAATAGGCACTGTAACTTTCTTAAAAATTAAGCGCACTCTGCAAAAAACATCAACAAAACGATCCGATCATCATTACTTTGTGATATGTATTATTTTAAGTACTGCTGAAGCATTTTAGTGAAACTGTGTCTTCTAGTGGTCATTTTAGGAAGTAGCAACTTTGCCAACCCTAACAACAGATAATTCCTTTAGTTACCTGTGACCAAATGAGCTCTGAATGCCTGAAAGTGATTTAAAGCGTAACTCTTCAGCTCCTATAGTGTCTCTGTTGTCTTCACTGATGTCCTAATGAGAGACACAATAGAGGCCTGTCTTCTGTCCATTAGGCAGCACAGCTGGGGCCTCCGTCTTCAGAGACACAATGAGGAGTGACTGACACGTGTCAATCAGATGAAGACACCGTCCGCTTCATTAGATCTCAGGTCACCGATCCCGTAAAACAGCCCTTCAAACGAGTGACGTTAATCACACAGAATGAGCTCTTTACGGGGATTTGAACACAACATGCATGCTTTCTTTTCATTAGGGTTCCCATTAAAACAAAGTCTGCAGTAGAAAAGCTCTTGTGAAAAAGAAGCGCGCTTAATTGTATTTAATGTGCATTTGTGGTGTAATTAAAATGTTAAAACTTAAGTATATTTTTCAAAAACTGTACTTGCAGATGAAATAACATTAATATAATAAAAGGCCACTTAAGTACACTTTTAAAAACCCCTCCCTCACCAAAATTGTTTGTCTTTTAATATATGTTCAGTATACATTGTTGTAATGACGAGCGAGTCAGCGAGTGAGATCTAAATGCAGCTTTAATGCAAAAACGTAGTCGTACAGGCAATGGTCAACACAACAGCAAACAATAACAACGGGGAACAGTCGGATACGTAGTAAGTGTCCAGGCGGAAGGTCGAAGGCAGGCAGATAAATGTCACAAATAGACAGTGAAACGGAACAGACTTAAATAGCGGGGCAGATTGGCTACAGCTGGGAAATGATTAACACAAGGGGCTTATGGGAAGTCTAGTGCTGTTAAGACAGTTCGTGAGATAGGAGGGCGACATCTGGTGGCAGGTGAGTGAAAGACAACCGAACAGGATTCATAACAATTGTGACCACCTTCCTAATATTACTGTTGGTCCCCCTTTTGCTGCCAAAACTGCCCTGACTTGTCGAGGCATGGCCTCCACTAGACGCCTGAAGGTGTGCTGTCCCTGTTGAAAAAAACAGCATATGCTGGTTAGGTATGTTTTGAAGCATGGCTTGAGCTGCTTTATGCTGGTCTTTAGTTGGTCCTGAGCTGGAGCTAGAGCTTAGGATCAGCACTTGACCTGCTTAAACCAGCTCATGACCAACGACACCAGCTTAAACCAGCTGCCATGCTTCAAAACATACCTAACCAGCATATGCTGGTTTTTTCAACAGGGGTGGTCTCTGGTACCAAGATGTTAGCAGCAGATCCTCAAAGTCCTGTAAGTTGTGAGGTGGAGCCTCCACTTGTTTGTTCAGGACATCCCACAGATGCTCAATTGGAATGAGATCTGGGGAATTTGGAGGCCAACTCAGCTCCTCAATCTCATTGTTGTACTCCCCAAACCATTCCTGAACCATTTTTGCTTTGTGGCAGGACGTGTTATTCTGCTGAAAGAGGCCACAGACACGAGGGAATACCGTTTCCATGAAAGGGTGCACATGGCAGGACTCAAGGTTTCCCAGAAGAACATGGTCCAAAGTATCACACTCCCACCACTGGCTTGCCTTCTTCCCATAGAGCATCCTGGTGCAAAGTGTTCCCCAGGTAAGTGACGCACATGCACCCGGCCATCTACGTGATGTGAACGAAAATGTCATTCATCAGACCAGGCCACCTTCATCCATTGCTCTGTGGTCCAGTTCTGATGTTCACATGCCCACTTTTGGTGCTTTCGGCGGTGGACAGGGGTCAGCATAGGCACCCCGACTGGACTGGTCTGACACCTTTCTATCAAAACCAGCATTAACTTCTTGAGCAATTTGAGCAACAGTAGCTCCTTTATTTGATCGGACCACAAGAGCCAGCCTTCGCTCCCCACATGCATCATTGAGTCTTGGCTGCCCAGGACCCTGTCCCCGGTTCACCACTGTTCCTTCTTTGGACCACTTTTGGTAGATACTGACCACTGCAGACCAGGATCACCCCACAAGAGTTGCAGTTTTGGAGATGCTCTGATCCAGCCATCACAATTTGGACCTTGTCAAACTCGCTCAAATCCCTACGCTTGCCCATTTTTCCTGCTTCTTACACATCATCTTGGAGGACAGTTCAGTTGCTGCCTAATATATCCCACTAACAGGTGCTGTGATGAAGACATAATCAATGTTATTCACTTCACCTGTCAGTGCTCATAATTCATCATTTTTCAGTGAACTATGCCTTTAACATTTTGAGCAAGTAAGACATTGGACAAGGACATTGCTTTAGGGTTTATTGCCCCTACTGTGAAAAAAAAAAAAGTCCTAACCACAACTTAAAAACACACGAGTCAAATCCACACATTTTACCATGCTCTGGTTTAAGTCTGAGGATGATAACTCTCCCACCTCTGAACTGAAAGGCTACCAGGAAAGCCATGTGAACAAGTTCATTACATTCATTCAGGGAACGCAAAAGATTTCTTGAAAAACATTCCTCCCATCCCTTTTTTCCCCAGCACCATGTGCCTTTGGGGGCTCCGTAAAATGAGAGAGAGAGAGAGAGAGAGAGAGAGAGAGAGAGAGAGAGAGAGAGAGAGAGAGAGAAATGAGAGAGAGAGAGAGAGAGAGAGAGAGAGAGAGAGAGAGAGAGAGAGAGAGAGAGAGAGAGAGAGAGAGAGAGAGAGAGAGAGAGAGAGAGAGAGAGAGAGAGAGAGAGAGAGAGAGAGAGAGGAGAGAGAGAGAGAGAGAGAGAGAGAACATATTTTTCACTAGTAATGTTTTTTGCAACCACAAAATAACGTTCTAGGAGCGTTTTAAATAACATAACTTGGTACAAAACGTTCCCTAAAGGTTATACTTGTTGGGTAAGACTGTGCTGACTTTGATTTAGGGGCAATTCATAACTAAAGTATTATAATAACGAAATTTATAAGCGGTATGATTTCCTCGCTAACACCACCACCAATAAATAAAAACATTTGAGCATTTCCAACTGTTTGAAGGGCATCATTTATTTTGATTTGTACTGGTAGGCCTAATTTTCGTTTGGGAGAATTAAATGTCATGTTAAATATAACTAACTAGGCCTACTCTTATTCACTTCGGTGACATTGTCAAATTCATATTTTTATTTTATTCATATTTATTATCATTTTTATTTAGAAAACAATATGTTATAAATTACGAGGAAAAGAAAAGGAACACGTATAATCATAGTACAATAAAACTCGCTTTCCTTGGGCCACAATAAACATGGAGTCGCGTTCATTCCGCATCTGTTTTCCGGAAACACCCGAATGACGTTCGGCGCGCGTTCGGCTCTGCGAAGTCACTGTATGTAAACAAGGTCAAGTATTCGCTGCAGTCTTCACTCTCCACTGACGCGCCGGACGACTTTCTCTTGCGAAGGGTCCATCCAGCGACACAGCACCCCTCCTGCAGGTACAGCGACGAATGCGTAGAGACACATGCAGCTACGCATTTTGAATTATTTACTGTATGTCTATTTCGTGCAAAGCCTTTCCAGCATGTTGTTTTCTCCTATTTCTCACGTCATGCAAAGAAAAACAGCATGGCGTTGTTTACATGCTCTCGCAGTGTGAAGATCATGCAAATGAGGTTGTGTTGTATGACTGAGAATGTCATTCAAGGGCATTACCTCATCAGTATACATGAGTGATCTTGTGCAGTGCAGCAAAGTCATGTGTCTCCTCCAGTATTTACTCAGCAGGTCTAGACTGCCATGCACATGCAATGCAGTGCAATGCAGTCATAACATTTGACTGATTTCCATTATATTAATTCATTATATCCTTCTGAACTCACAGATATTTAACACGGCATGTCAAATTTTTTTGCCTGTACAGTATATATGAGTAAAATGCTAGATGCAAATAATTATAATCGGCATTTAATCATATTTCACAACACGTTTAGCTCCTCGTAATAGATATCAGTTCCTGTGCTGTATTTAATGGCTCATTTAGTTTACAATATGACATACTGTAAATGAGGGATGTTTGTTAGCTCTTCAACCTTGCTAACAGGAGTTGTTTGGATAATCCTCCTCTAGACTGAATTACAGACTGCTTTACGTCACGTGTGCCTTCATCCCTAGATACTTATAGGCTATTCAAATGACGGACATGTACATCAATATACATCTTTATGTTACTATATTTAGTGGTGCTTGGTGAGAACTCGATTTTCACCTGATGGGTGATAAAATGGGCGGACGAATAGAAAACTGCCCTGCAAACACCCACAGCACCCGTGCTAGAGAATTTTGCATAGACAAGCACCTCTTATTATCTTCGGAAAATGATCAAATCTAGATTTGTTGTCATATTACTGCCCTTGTGAAAAAGAAGCACACGTACTTTTAAAAAGAGCGCTTATTATGGAAATAATTTACTTTAAAAGAAAAAAAAAATACTTAAGTGTAAAATGAATGTAATGTTTTCAGGCACTTCGTTATTTAGATTTATATCAAATGCAATTATTATTCAGTTTTCCTGACCCATTTAAAGGGAAAGTCCACCCAAAAATGAAGTTGTTACAAGCCTGTATAAATTTTGTTGTTCTTCTCAATGCAATTACTGGGCAAACGATTAATCGCGATTAATCGCATCCAAAGTAAAAGTTTGTGTTTACATAATATATGTGTATGTGGTGTGTGTATAATTATTATGTATATGTAAATACACACACATATATACATGTATATATTTAAGAAATATTTGCATGTAAATACTGTACATATATTTGTATAATTCATATTATATATATATATATATATATATATAAAACAAATATTTCTTAAATATTTACATGTATGTATGTGTGTGTATTTATATATACATAATAATTATACACACCATATACACGTATATTATGTAAATACAAACTTTTATTTTGGATGCGATTAATCGCGATTAATCGTTCAGCATTAAAAAGAAGATATTTGGACGAATGTTTGTACCCAAGCAGATCTCGCGCCCTATTGACTTACCATACTTTATTTTTATTTCTACTATGGTAGTCAATGGGCGGCGAGATCTGCTTGGGTACAAACATTCGTCCAAAATCTTCCCTTGAGTACAACAGAAGAAAGAAATTAACTCAAGTTTGGAGGTGAGTAAATAATGACAGAATTAAAATTTTTGAGTGAACTATACCTGTAAGTGTCATTTTAAGGTCATATTTATATGTAATTTCATAATTACCGCTATTGTTTTTGAAATATAGTTAAAGTTAGTAATGAATTTGCAATTTAATTGCAAAAAAATGTATTAATTTTAAATGTAATATTGAATAACACACTACAGTTAAAATTATAATCAAGTACTTTGCATGTGCTTTAGTGTTTGTCAACACATTAAAATAAGTGCACTTCTCTAAAGCAACAACAAAAGTTTTGAGTTGTACTTTTTAAAAGTCTACTTAAGTGTGTTGAGAAACATTCACTTAAGTGGCCTTTTATTTCAAATTAAATTTCATAATATTATACAATACATCTGCAAGTACAGTATTTTTAAACAGTGTAATTTTAGTACACTACAAGTGCACATTCAATACAATCAGGTACACTTCTTTTTCACAACGCTTTCGGTCAAATGTTGTATAAACACTGAACTCCTGGAGCTCTGCTTTATTTAGGTCAAGGGCAAGTTGACACTGTTTTGGTCATTAAAATCAGCCCTATAAACCTGCCTTGAGTTTAATCATTGATCTGTTGTGAGATCAACAAACGGTCTGCTCTGTTTTTCAGCAGGGGATAGAAAGCTTTTGTGATTTCCTGTTTTCTCTGTTGTTATTCCCTCTCTTGAAGCATTTCTGTGAGCAGCAGCCATGATGATGCAGTGTCTTCAGTTTCTGGTTGAACCAACCAAGAATGTTGCCGAGAAGTTTAAGGTACTGAATGACTTAAAAACGATGATTTTAAACAACAGGGACACTGCGTTGACATGAGTAAGCGTAGAAAAGTCCTTCTCTTCTATCCAGTAGTCCAAAAGTGAGATAAAGGCTGCTCTTTGTTACTCATTTCAATAGTGGTGAGTCTTTTGCTGCTCATTAACCGAAGACAAAGACAGAAGAAGCAGATCAGGCATGAGCTGCATTTTAATCAAACATTGTCCTTGTTTGTTTGCCGTAGCCTTCATGAACAACTTTAACTGCCTGAACTGGCAACAACAGCCTTGAAATATAGCCTCACATAGTCAAACTTTTGACTGTCGGCATAAAATCTGGTCCACATTAGTTTACCGTAGCCAAAAAAATGCCTGTATGACTGCAACGAAAAGAAATTTAGTTTTGTTTAGGTGATTTCTGACTATCATAAGTCAAATGCACTGTATGCATTTGTTCCTCTTGTGTTTGATGAATAAGGCCTGTAGGCAGTGAATTGAAATATCTGGAATAAGGATTTGTTTGCGTACAGGAGTTTCGAAAGAAGGCGAAGGATGAGAAGAGAGAACCGCTGGACGAGAGCCAGCAGTTCATTGTGAACCTCGCTAAGGACCTGGGACGCGTCTGTCAGGTACAGCCACAGATACATGACTGAAACACTGATGAATCAGAGCCGATGGCCGAATAATCGCATGCAGAAAAGGTTGGGAAAATTCGGAGTTTAAAGGGGAATCAAATATATATATCTCTGTACCATCCGGCAAGATTCAGAACTTAAAATGTCCTCATTATAAACAAAGCATTTATTTAATCAAGCTCCAAAAAGGGTTTGTTTTGATATCGCTGGATTTATTTATGTGCATATATTTGCATATGATTATCGTCGCACCATAGGCTCCGCCCACTGGTATTCATTCGCTTAACGTTGTAATGTTCATTATGCATTAGAGCTTCACGATGAATTGCGATCCCACGTGATCTTATTTTATTAACTGACAACAATTAACCCGTGTCTTTGACAAAATCATACCGGAATATTCAAATATGTGTTTTGAACCACACATTAGTTTGACTATTTCTGTGTTACAGATATTCAAATGATCACAGAAGTACTGAGATATAAGTTTAAAGTTAGTTTATAAACGCTGACATCTACGATAGCGATCAAAATAGAGCAAACTACCCTTTGAAACGAATTTGGCGCGTCAAATAACGGTTGCATCAATCTTCCTCCACTAGGTGGCGATACGTGACTTACATTTTTTTGCAATTGAATCAAAAGATTCGTTCAAAAACACAGAATGAAACACGTATGGCTTAATGAGTCACTGCATTCATTCAAAACCATTTTTAAAATAATTTTATTCAAACATTTTCCAGCAAATGTACATTTTGTCTGAACCTCAAGTAAATTGCATGTTGTTTTGTTGGGTTGTATATTCAGAATCGAAGGAGAATCGTCTATTTGAAACCACAAAATTGTCATTCTCATTTTATCCAGAATTGTGTTGCTCTATTATGCATATTTTCTAGTCGAAAATGTAATAAAAACCCACAATAATGTCTGCGATCAGTGAAGTTTGACAGTATGGCTAAAATAAGTGAAAAGCATCAAGTGAAAATACAATTTTTTTTTTTTTTAATGGGGAGTGTCATTTGCTTTTAGACAAACCAAACAAAACAGGTTTAACCTTGAAATCATGATTTATGAAACCATAAGTCAGTGACAGTGTGTGTGATGTTGGTCATGCAGAGATGAGCTCATGAGTGTCACGTGTGTGTGTGTGTGTGTGTGTGTGTGTGTGTCCTCTCTCCTGATGGTCACAGAGGTCAGAGGTTTTGGAGCACGTCTCGAAGAGTGAGGATGTTTGGCCCACTCTCACCTGCAGGGCCTTCATTCTGGAGTGGGCATCGCTGCTAGAGAGCAAGGTGAGATACACATTTATACATTTTTATGCACTCACTGAAACCAAAGTACTGCAAATAAATCAGATTTTTGACACCAGGCTGCCTATTTAGTCACGAAATATTGTTGTAACAGAAAAGACCGATGCAGACTGACGGCTGGCCGGAGAGCAGTGACCGGAAGGATCTGGCTCTGAGCAGCGAGCAGGACATGGAGAGCGCCAAGACACTCATCCTCACCTGGACCAAAGACCTGCGGGCCCAACCTGAGGTGCTCACCTACCACTGCCTCTGTTTAACCCTAAAAATCCTACTGTATCATATATGGTGTGCACATTTCTGACAGGGTTCGTGGAGATACTGTAAAATGACATTTTAGGACTACATTTTTAGTTTAAGGACTACAATGATAGATCTCACTTATCAAACTATATCTTTATATTTAAAACTTTAACCAAGGTAAATAGATGAATAAAATATACTAATAAAACAGAATTGAAGAAATTACATGCAGCACATGCAAAGTAAACAATGACGTTGGCAAGTGTAGAAACATTAATGAAGTCTGCATAGAATTTCAAGCTATATATTTAAAATATTTAGCCATTAAAATGTTTAATTAGACTATACATTAATATATTAAATACAAAGTTTATAATGGCTATTATTGTTAAGTAAATAATCATTTTTGTTGAGTCTGATGGGGTTTATCAATGACTTCAGTGCAGGTTATATAGTTACACCAGTAGGTGGCGACAAGAGACTTTAACCCTTATGTGCTGTTCGGGATGTTTTCATCCACTGTGGGGAATTTTTAAGTCTTAATTTGGCCATAACTTTCTCCGTGTTTCAGCAAATGGAATGATTTTTGGTGACAAATCTTATTGTGACACATATTTTGGGAAAATGCTTTGAAATTTTTCAAGAACTCAACAGAACTCTGTGGGCAAATTCACCACCCTTTCGTTATGATTTTAACTGCTTTAAAAATGTATCAGATAAATATTTTTTTCAAATTTTTTTTGCTTAAATCTATTAATCAACCTCGGTCCTGATCAAAACTACTAAATTTAAAAAAAAAAAAAAATCAGGATTTTAACTCTTTACTTGCCAAATTCATAAATGATGTCACTGATTTGGGAAAAAACGTGTCAAAGATTAGAAACAACATTGGCTTTGATGCGTCGTTCGTTTTTGTGCCGCATCAGATTTTAATGTTTTAAAGAGTTAAAATCCTGATTTTTAAAAAAAAAAATTTTAGTAGTTTTGATCAGGACTGAGGATGATTAATAGATTTAAGCAAAAAAAATTGAAAAAAATATTTATCTGATACATTTTTAAAGCAGTTAAATCGTGGCTGTTTTCAGGGTCGTGAATTTGAACAATGCACAAGGGTTAAGACTGAGTTAGTAAACCATTCATAAAAAAAATGCTGATTCATTGATTTACATTACAAGTATCAGAATCATAAGCTCAAATTGCGTGTTTTTTCTCTGTTTGTGGTTCTGAATAACATAGATTTTGAATATGAGCTTCATATTCTCACTATCTCATACATAAAATCCTGATGTATCAAATATGATACTATTCGAGTTTTAATAAATAAATTGGACACATTTCATATATGTCAGGCTTAACAGCATTAAAGGATTGGTCGAAAACTGAAAAAATGTCAAAATATGTATTACCACCTTTAAAGTGCGTGGAAAAGAGCCGAGCTTCCTTTGTGTTCAGTGGAGAAAAGTACGAGCATATATGTTTTAGATGACATCCTCAGACTTTTCAGCTCTTATTTTTTTGAATATTATATTTTGGCGTGAATTGTCGCAACATTTGCGTGATTTATTTCCCCTCCGTGTGCAGCAAAGTGTGTGGCCTGGAGAGCAGGTGGTGGCGGTTTTGGATGACTTTGAGAATCACTGGAGAAGAGGTCGGATGGCCACCCTGCAGTCGGCCGTGGAGCTGGTGTTCTGGACACTCATCAACAAAGAGCTAGACAAGGTATGAGGAAACTGACGCTACAGGAACTTCAGAGAGGACAAACTGCTGTATAGTAACACAAAATACTTCTGTGTGTTCAGGAGAACATTCCCCAAAAGTGGCTCATGTGGAAACAGAGGAGCCAAAAAATAGGTCAGATCGTCTCTTCATGCCTTGAATATCATGAATCTAAAAAGATATCAAATGTGTTATAAATGACTTTAGCCATTGTCAGCAAACCTGAATATTTTCATTGGATTCAAGAGTTTAGTGTCCATATAAACAGGTTTGTTGACAATGGCATATTATGTTTGGTACTAAAAATCTCGCTTATATTTTTAGCTCAATTCTCTTTTTTGTCGTTGTTTCTCTCTTAGGTGCCACCCCTTATGTTCCTCACATAGGTGAGTCAGTTTGTTAGTGCCTCACTTCGGACCGTCTGAATATATATTCCAGCTTTGCAGTTAAATTAAGATGAACTTGAGCTAATTATTGCTTTTGTTGTTTTTAGTGTGGGACTGGATCTGTGATGCAGGAGGTAAGACATGTAAGACATGACCTAGTGACTACAAAGACAGCTGGTTTAACGCTTTTAAAAATGTTTTTCTTGGTTATATTAACATTAAAGGAACAGGTTTTTAATGTTGTTCATGTGTCTATCTGATGTTTTAACATGGTTTATGTCAAACACCGTTGCTGAGTATTTTCGCTTTAAAACTGCAGTGAAAAATGACCGCCATTTGATATCGCTGGTGTTTCTGATGTCACAAACTACCTTGGAAAGGATGTATTATTTCTGTTGATATGAAAAATAGTATATTTAACAATATTGCACGTGTATGATGCATATTACAATGTTATGATGAACTATATGCTAATCATATTATTTACCGTCATGTGTCCGAAAAGCGATACCTTTGTGCAGCGTTTACCTCAGTAAATTGACCGAGTGGATCTCTCGAGTGAGTGGAGGCGGGGCTAATTATCATATTCATAGAGCCGTGTATATTAAATGAGGCGGTGTAGAGTTACATTCAAGCTATTTTAAGGCATTAAGAATTTTTTTTTTCCATAAAAAAAATGTAATTTTGGTGATCAAAGATGAGTAAAATATAAAAGGGATCAAATTATTGACTACAGGGGGACTTTAAGGGAACATTCAATTTCATAATTTTGCAAACATTATGGGAACATTACTACTCGAAAAATTCTAAAACAAGTAGTAACATGTAAAAAATGTTAGATGAATGATGTATGTTTTTGTTGCACATCACACACAAATATTGAGTACAATCGTTTTCTGGAATTATTTATTTGTAATTATTCCGAAAGATATCAAAATACTATTTACCAAAAAGTAATCTGCCATCTTGTCACAATGTGTTATGGGATTACATACAAATATACATACTAGTATGTGTGTGTGATGCTGATAGAAATTAGTCTACATTCTGAATAGAGTTTGAAAAAAAAAAAAATAGAGAATTAGAATTTCGATCGAAATTTGCCTGATACACCAAGTCGACCGGCCTTGTTTTTTCAGTGTGTTCCTAGTCGGACGCCGTCGGGTATTTTTTGGCCGATTCAGCATATTGAATCGGTGTCTGTCAGTGAGAGAGATCACTCTGATTGGCTGTTCGGCTTAGCGAACGAGTCAGTGCATGAGAACACAAAGCAGGAGAAAGTGATGAAAGCTAGTTATATCTGTTTGTAGTTATATCTGCAGTCCTAGTCCTAGTCCTGTCGCCTTTAGGCTGCGTTCACACTTGTAGTTCGGTTGGTTTGGTTGGTTTGGTCCGGACCAAAAAACAAAACAAAACATATAGTCCTGGTCCGCTTAGCGTTCACACTGGCATTTTTAACAGCGAACGTTAAGTTACCGAACCAAAGGCATAGGGATACGGTCACAACCTGATTGGTCGGCTTTTATGACGTATATTTGGCGACGGAGCTCGCTTACCGAACATTCAAAACAATGCTGTGCACTGGATTAAACACCATCATTTTATGCGTGTATATATGCTTTATTTTTACCAGCTAAGAACTCACGAAGAGCTCATAAAATGTTCAAAACATTCAAAACAGCAGCAGAATTTCATCTGTTGTATGCAGAAACTAATATTGATGAGGCTCTTCACCTCCTCGTTGCTCCACGTTTGTCCTCGACTCATTTTTGATACACCGATCTTCCCGCGTCGTCAAATCAGTGACTTGTAGCGTCGCATCTTGTGACATCACGTCCTGTTTTTGGTTGGTTTACATGTCTTTGGTCCGTGTTGCGTTCATATATCAATCGAACCGCACCAGAGTTCGTTTGGAAGCGGACCGAGACCCATCTTTTTAGCGGTCTCGGTCCACACCAGGGTTCGGATGGCAGCGTTCACATGTTCAAACGAACCGCACTGACTGAGCAATCGCACCAGGGTTCGTTTTAATCGAATCGAACATGACAAGTGTCAATGCACCCTTAGTCTTTTTAGTGTGTTCAAGAGCAGCTTTTTGGCCGAGCCGCAGCGACGCGGAGCGACAACACAGTCAGCTTTCGTCGCCACTAGTTCTTTGACATCAACTTGGTGTGTCAATGCCTTAAAGATGGTATCTTTCAAATCTTATGTATGCTTTGTATCGAAAGCATTGCTTTGGTGACTTAAAATGCTGCCTACATTGGAAAAACAGCCATTTTGATCGATTCATAGTTTCTAAACTGATTCATTCATTACACATTAGTCTTAACCCTCCATTCATTCCATCATAGTGGAGGTGACCCTTGACCTGGACACAGCCAATCCCGACCTGCTGATCTCTGAGGATGAGCGGCGCATGCGCTGTGGTTTCAAGCGCAAAGACGTTCCCAACTATCACCAGCGCTTTGACGGCTGGTGGTGTGCGGTCGGATCCGAAGGCTTCTCCTCTGGCCGCCAGTACTGGGAGGTGGATGTTGGAGAAATGGACTGGCGTATCGGCGTGGCGAAAGAGTCGGCCTTGCGTAAGGGCTTCAAGTCCCTGAACACCGACACCGGATACCTGACCCTGCGACTGGAGCGCGGCACGGAGCTGAAGGCCCTAACCGTGCCCTTCACCGCCCTGCCGGCTGACTTGATTCCTCGAAAAGTCGGCGTCTACCTTGACTTCGGCAACGGCCAGCTGTCCTTCTACGACGTGGAGAACCGCTCCCACATCTACACCTACAACGAGACATTTGGCGAAAAGCTCTTCCCACTCTTCGGAACGGTGGAGATCGTGAAGGACCTGGTGATCAGATCGCCCGGGAACAGGAGCCACTGCCTGTGTCCCGGCATGTGCCTGTGGGGTTGAGACCACAGCGCCTCCAACCAGAGCCCAGTGCTTAATCTCTAGAGCAGTGGTTCTCAACCGGTCGCAGCCTAAAAATGTTACTGTTTGTTCAGAGGGAGCAGGGAAAAAAAACACCTTATTTTGCAACGCAGAAATTAGGGTTGGGGGAAAAAAGAAAATTTGGGATTCGTTTTTTTAGTTAATGCACAATGGCACTTGTGTGCGATAGAGACAGGAGTATGGACCCTTTTCAGAGACTGTGATGACAGGTTTCCACAGTAATCAACATTGCAAAGTTTTTCATATTTAAAAAAAAAAAAAGTATATATAAGCAATATCACACGAGTAGCAATGCGAAATGGCTGTATATCGGCTGTATATACAGCCGTGACACACAGCTACGAGTGTGATATTACGTTTATACAACAATTCGATGACTCAAGTGTATAAATAGATAAGAAAAAACAACGGATTGTTGTGAGGAACTACTTCCTTCCGCCATGGATTCAAATTTCAAGTTGACAGTTTAACAGTTGAGCCCAAGCCTCCATTACTAATTCTGAAACGGCACTTCAGAACTAGTAATGAAAGAACGTTGAGTCGCTTCATTGAAGCTTATTGTATAATGTAGAAATTATGGTATTATGAGAAAGAGATCGACTATTAGGATGCATTACCTGCATCTGATACAGCATTACTTCTTCAGGTCGATGTCCATAATATTATATCCATTATAAAAAATCTGTTTGAATGTCAGCTGAGGAAAGCGATATCTTTGTCCTTTTAAAAGTTAAGGGGATTTCCCACAACCAGAACCAGTAATTTCATTTTGCCACTGACTCACTCATAAAGACAATCATATCAGGATCACTAACGGACCCTTTCTCAGTATCACTTATGGCATATTATATATATATATAAAATAATATTTATTGAGCAATAATATTTAAATGAACAATAGCCATTATAAAAGTCAATAGGAAATAAACACAAGCAAGCAATTTAGTCAAATGTAGAAAAGTAGCGCTCTAGTACAGGATTTAAGTTAAATATAAAGTTATGGAACTTAATTTCACCCTTAACCCAAATCGATTTGCTCTGGCACAAGTAAAAGATTAATAAGATCAAAGATCACCTGTTTAAAATATACCCCAAATTAATTATATCTCATGTTTAAACACTATCTACACAAGAGCCAGTGGAAAATTCCCAAAGGACTGGCCGATATGAAGCTGTTCTCTGCGGGTACACGAGCACTGAATGGTCGCTCTCTGAAAGCATCTAAACAAATTGCGCTATGTTTATATATGAGTCACACAATTGAGGTCTAAATAACTACATTCTTGCCTAAAAATGCTTAAAACTACATTCTGTGACAAAACAACAGTGAAATATGGTGGATTTATTCGACCACTCATCAGATTTGAGAACCAGAACAAACTGTTGTATGTACATTTATAACACTATACTTTTTGTTATATTACCTTGGCTGTAAATGACAAAAAACAAATTAATGCTGCTGCGGGGGTGTTTCTAATACAACGGCTGAGGGAATGAAGGAAAATTCGACATCTCTCTCTCTTTTAACTGCTGTAATCAATCTCTTTATTTTTTTCACACTTTTGGAAGTTCACAGAAACATTATAACAGATTTTTTCTTTCTTGTTAATGGAGCAAATGGGAATACAAAAATTATATTTGCTGTCATCTATAGAGGTTTACCCAAGTATGACGACTTCTGCTTCTGAGAGCCCCGGTAATGTGAAAAGGGTCCATATGTTGAAGTTCAGAAGACAATTAAAAACCACTCAAGCTTTGAAGACAATTTTCTTCTTGAGCCAGAACATGTTTAATCATTTTGTGTATTGTTCAGCATATGCATTTCATAGCAAGTTTAAGTGTTGGATCCTAAGGACTATTTTTTTGTCAGTAAACATACTGTGTTGGGTCGTTTGGTGTAAAAATGTATAGTCTTGAAGCAAAACCAGTTGAGAACCAGTGTTGTAGACTTCATTAGCATTAGATAAACCACTGGGCCATATTAGTTGGTCAGTTCTTATGACTGACAGCGATCCATAGCGGTCAAGACCAATAATTTCATCAAGGTAGTGTACGATGTCTTTCAGCTACTGCTTCTGTGGTACTTTTGAACCTGCGTCTGTCTGCACCTTATTATAATAGTGTTCACCTGCCCTGTCTGCACTTTCACATTCATCTGACAAACTGAAATCATGAAAATGCACTTTATGTGAATAATAAATGGAAATAAGCTCAACCCTGCGTGTTCGCTCTTATTTATCTGTCAGATGTTACTGATTTGTACTTTAGGTAAAGATTACATTTACATTCATTGTGAGATAACTTTACTACAGTGCAAAAGAGTGTGTCATGCTCTAATAGTGATGAATTTATAGTTAAAATTGTGTTTAAAGTAGTTATTACTATTTAGGCATTGGTAAAAACAAAGCATAATTGAGTGAATTATGAACTTTAATGTATTACATCAAAAAATGCACAAAGACATCTTCATATTAATTTAATATTATTTATTTATTGATTTTTTAAAATGTATAATTTCCAAAGTAAAAGGTACACAACCAATTTGCGATAGGCAGGACATTTGGAAAATATTAAACGTTTTTTAAAAATAATACAATTATATATAATGCATTAAAAAAACTCTACACTTTTGTATGCTCGGACCCGGTGGAAAGTAAGCTTATAAAACAGTCATAACATAAATTTTTCAAATAAAAACCATATTGTATCTAATCAGTAACTGCTCATTAATGAGCGAATGAATGCTACAATGTTTTTACCATGCTATTACTTAATTCACCCCATTTTTATTAATAAAAAAAGAGAGAAATGCTAAGAAGCTTGTAATCTGAAGGTTGCAGGTTCGATTCCCACGCCGGCAGGAATTGAAAGTGGGGATTGTGAATGAACAGCACTCTCTCCACCTTCAATACCATGACTAAAGTGCCCTTGAGCAAGACACCTAACCCCTAATTGCTCCCCTTGTAAGTCGCTTTGGATAAAAGCGTCTGCTAAATGATGAAAAATGAAAAAAAAAAAGAAATGTCAAATTTTTCAAGAAAAACCAGCATGATACAAGAAAAAAAAAACTTAAAGGGATAGTTCACCCGGAAAGGAAATTTCTGTCATCATGTACTCAAGTCTTATAACTTGTATAGAATTTAGGAAAGGAAGATATTTTGAAGAAAGTGCCACTTTGGGACACTTTGTAGTCAATACTATGGAAGCCCCAGAACTCAGTTTCCCACATTCTTAAACTTCCTTTGTGTTCAACAGAACAAAGACATTTATATAAGTGTGGCACAACCTGAAGGTGAGTAAATGATGACAGAATTTTCATTTTTGGGTGAACTATCCCTTAAAAATGTGATATATGATAGCGAAACTTATGTTAAAAAAAGGTGCAAAATGAAACTCAAACGAACGCAGTATATTTGCGTCACAGCGCGCTGCCCGACGTCATCTGTGCGCGACAAGAGCTCAATGAAAGTTGAGTGAAAGATTGTCGATGTAGTTATGAGTGCCGTTCAACGGGCGCTTCAGAATCACTTCGGATTCGACAAGTTTCGCTCTCAGCAGCAGGAAGATGCCGTGAAAGCAGTAGTGAAGGGTGACAATGACATCTTTACACTGGATTATTATGGGGAAATAGCAGGAGTACACGGAATGCTAGTGCAGTGTTGTTGTTGTTTGCTGATGTGTGTGTGTGTGTGTGTGTGTGTGTGTGCTCGCAGGTGACAGGGATGTGTTTGTATGCATGCCCACCGGAGCAGGGAAGTCTCTGTGTTATCAGCTCCCTGCTCTTCTGGCCAGCGGCATCACTCTGGTCATTTCTCCTCTCATCGCGCTCATCCAGGTGAATGAATACTGACTAAACTCTTCCCGTGATCCACACATAAGCCATCTGTCAGCAGGCACACAGTATTCTTTGAGCAGGTTGAAATGTAAACTATGGTTTGGTTTATTAATCAGTTTCGAGATCAGTGGCATCTGCTGATAAACGGTGATATAAAGGAATAATTATCACAAAAATCAATTCTGGCATCATGGCAATCCTGGATATTGAGCTCCAAAATAGGATAATCCGGCTGGTAGTCCGTATGGAAACATGCACTTCATTTCCTGCAGAACTGAAATATATTCACACATGAACACAGTGGCTCTCAACCAGCATCCACTGGAATATGGCAAGCCGTTTTGACTTTTATTCATTTTCAGGATATGAACTTTCACTAGTTAAAATGTTAATTCTTGATATCAGGAATTATATTTCCACTAGTAACAAAGTTCATTCTTGAGATCGACAATTCAATTTCCACTAGTAAAAACTATCATTCTTGAGATATCAACAATTGTATTTTTACTAGTGAAATCTCGCCATAGGCTGCCATTCAAATTCAATTGTTGATATCAAGAATTCATTTCTTACTAAATTGTAGTTTCATATATCAGGAATACAATTATTACTAGTAACAATGCAAATTTCTGATATCAAGAATTACATTGTTACTAATGCAAATGTCTATTCTTGATATCAACAATTGAACTTCTACTAGTAAAAATATTCATTTCTGAGATCTGAAATGAATTCCTGATATCAAGATAATTTCTGAAATCTAAAACGGCTTTCTTACTAGTAACAACCACATTCATGATATCAGAAATGAACATTTTTACTAGTAGCAATTCAATTGTTGATATCAAGAATAGACATTTGCACTAATAACAATGTAATTCTTGATATCAGAAATTTGCATTGTTACTAGTAAGAATTGTATTCCTGATATCAACAATTGAATTTGAATGGCAGCCTATGGCGAGATTTCACTAGAAAAAATACAATTGATGATATCAAGAATGAAAGTTTTTACTAGTGGAAATTGAATTGTTGATATGAAGAATGAACTTTGTTACTGGTGGAAATCTAATTCCTGATATCAAGAATGATAGTTTTTACTAGTGAAAATGTAATTGTTGATATCACAAGTTCATATCCTGAAAATGAATAAAAGTCAAAATGGCTTGCCATAGTGAAAGATTCATAAACAATTATTAATGTAGAGTCAAACCAAAATTTATTCAGACAGCTTGAACGTTTCATTCATTAATTCGGTTAAATCAATATAGTTTAGAAAAAATGGTAATCAAATATGTCAAGATCTCATAGTTAAACTGTCAGACATTTTTTAATCTTAACACTTGAGCAAAACATGGTCAGGTCAAAGTGAATAATTTTTGGTTCTAAATTTTTTTATCAATTTTACTATTTGAAGAATTTGTGGGTATAGTATGTCAAAGTTTAGTTTATTTTGCTATTCTCACTTACATAAATGAACTATAGTGTCCTGCACCCACTAGTAAAAATATATCAAAAATGTCTGAATAATATATATAAATATATAATGTGTATATATGTGTATATACCGGTCAAAAGTTTGAAAACATTCAAGGTTTTTTTAATGTTTTTAAAAGAAGTTTCATCAGCTCAACAAAGCTGTATTTTTTTAAAATCAAAAATAGAATAAAAACAGCAATATTGTGAAATATTATTACAATTTCAAATAACTGTTTTTTTTTATTTGAAAATTATTTTAAAGTGTAATTTATTCCTGTGATCAAAACTGAATTTTCAGCATTGTTCAGAAATCATTCAATCGTTCCTTCCGAAGATCAATTCTTGTTATCAATGTTGAAAATATGAATGTTGATATTTTTTTTTCTTTTTTGCAGTTTTTTTTCTTCCTGTCATTAAAAAGTTTGTATCATGCAATATTTAAACAAGAAAGAAAGAAAGAAAAACATAAATTTATACTTTAAATGAGCAAAGGCACTTTAAATAAATGCTAAAATAAATGCATTCAGGAAATTACTGAAAATAAATGCTATTCTATTCATCAAAGATTCCTGAAAAATATGAAGCAGCACAACTGTTTTCGACATTGATAGCAATCAGAAATATTTCATCAGCAGCAAATCATCATATCAGAATGATTTCTGAAGGATCGTGTGACTGAAGATCTGAATCATATAGAAAACATTACAAATGTTAATGTTTCACTTATGTTTTTACTGTATTTTTGAAAAACAATCATAAAGTCCACAAGACAAAAAAGCTGCATTTATTAAAATGACCCTGTTCAAAAGTTTACATACCCCTGATTCTTAATTCTGTGTGTGGTTACCTGGATGATCCACGTTTGTTTGCGATGGTTGTTCACGAGTCCCTTGTTTGTCCTGAGCAGTTGAACTGACCTCTGTTCTTTAGAGAAATCCTGCAAATTCCTTATTGAAATCCTTTGTCACATTATAAATGTCTTTACTCACACTTTTGATCAATTTAATGCGTCATTGCTGTATTTTCATCCTGTTTGTGCTGCTCCAGGATCAAGTGGAGCACCTGAAAGCTCTCGATGTTCCCGCACGCTCCATCAACTCCAAACTCCCCTTGGCTGAGCGGCGACAAATCCTGGCGGATCTGGAGAGCGAGAGTCCTCGGCTCAAGCTGCTCTACATCACTCCAGAGATGGTGGCGTCCCCGTCCTTCCAGCCCTGCTTGAGCTCGCTGTGCTCACGGGGTCTGCTGGCGTACCTGGCGGTGGATGAAGCTCACTGCGTCTCCCAGTGGGGTCACGACTTCAGACCGGACTATCTGAAGCTGGGGGACCTGCGCTCCCGTCTGCAGGGCGTTCCCTGCGTAGCGCTCACGGCCACAGCGCCCAAGAGAGTGCAGGAAGACATCGAGCGCTCGCTCAGACTGCGCTCGCCGCTCGTCTTCGCCACGCCTGTTTTCCGTAAAAACTTGAAGTATGACGTGATCTTCCGGGATCTGCTGCCTGACCCCTACGTCCACTTGCTTGCGTTTGCCAAAGAGGCTCTGGGCGGAAACACTGCTGAAAAGGTCAGTCACTGTGATCATTTACTCGCCCTCATGCTGTGCTCTGCACGCTTCTGAACACAAAACGTTGTACAGGACAATTTTTTTTTCCTTCAATGAAAGTGAAATAAAGGAGATGGAAATAAAATAAAATGTACCATTAAAACATCCCCCTCATTATAAACGAAGCATTTACTCAAGCTCCAAAAATGGATCGTTTTGATTTTTAGGGATTTGTGATGTCACAAGGGGCGAAAACATTTGCATAAGACTGCCTCCAGAGCAAGACATCGACCAATAGTCTTATATTATCACTTAATAGGCCCCGCCCACTGCCGACATCAGTCATTTAACGGCATGCAGACTTACTCAATGTGCTTGAGTCTGTCGACAACTGGAAGAACATTCAGTTTGAGGCGAGGGAGCGTTGAAACTGTTTCCTTGAAATGACATCAGCCAGTCATAACAGTGGCCGCGATCATTTCAGACAGAATGAGGGTTGAAAATAATCATTTTTCCACATATACACTTCTTTTAAATTGTAATAATATGTCACAATATTACTGTTTTTTGTGCTTTTAATTAAATAAATGCAGCCTTGGTGAGCAGACGAAACTAAACTCAAATCTTACCGATCCCAAACTTTTGAACGGTAAAGTACATGATATTTCTTGGCACAAGAGATTTCCTTTTTATTTTCCGTGGACACTTTTCTTTTTCTTTTTTTATTTCTCATTGACCCAGACATTCATATACAGTGGGAAGAACAAGTATTTGATACACTGCTGGTTTTTTCAGGTTTGTCCACTTACAAAGCATGTAGAAGTCTGTCATTTTTATCATAGGTACTCTTCAACTGTGAGTGACGGAATCTAAAACAAAAATCCAGAAAATCACATTGTAGGATTTTTAAATAATTAATTTGCATTCGCCTACTTCTACATACTTTATAAGTGGGCAAACCTGCAAAATCGGCCGCCTATCAAATACTTGTTCTCCCCACTGTACAGGGAGTGCAGAATTATTAGGCAAATGAGTATTTTGACCACATCATCCTCGTTATGCATGTTGTCTTACTCCAAGCTGTATAGGCTGGAAACCCTACTACCAATTAAGCATATTAGGTGATGTGCATCTCTGTAATGAGAAGGGGTGTGGTCTAATGACATCAACACCCTATATCAGGTGTGCATAATTATTAGGCAACTTCCTTTCCTTTGGCAAAAGGGGTCAAAAGAAGGACTTGACCGGCTCAGAAAAGTCAAAAATAGTGAGATATATTGCAGAGGGATGCAGAAGTCTTAAAATAGCCAAGCTTCTGAAGCGTGATCATCGAACAATCAAGCGTTTCATTCAAAATAGTCAACAGGGTCGCAAGAAGCGTGTGGAAAAACCAAGGCGCAAAATAACTGCCCGTGAACTGACAAAAGTCAAGCGTGCAGCTGCCAAGATGCCACTTGCCACCAGTTTGGCCATATTTCAGAGCTGCAACATCACTGGAGTGCCCAAAAGCACAAGGTACTCCAAGTACTCCACAGCGTGGCTGGCAAGAAAGGGTATAAAAGAAGAAAATCTAATGAAATGGCCTCCTTGTTCACCTGATATGAACCCCATTGAGAACCTGTGGTCCATCATCAAATGTGCGATTTACAAGGAGGGAAAACGGTACACCTCTCTGAACAGTGTCTGGGAGGCTGTGGTTGCTGCTGCACGCAATGTTGATGGTGAACAGATCAAAACACTGACAGAATCCATGGATGGCAGGCTTTTGAGTGTCCTTGCAAAGAAAGGTGGCTATATTGGTCACTGATTTGTTTTTGTTTGGTTTTTGAATGTCAGAAATGTATATTTGTGAATGTTGAGATGTTATATTGGTTTCACTGGTAAAAATAAATAATTGAAATGGGTATAAATTTGTTTTTTGTTAAGGTGCCTAATAATTATGCACAGTAATAGTCACCTGCACACACAGATATCCCCCTAAAATAGCTCAAACTAAAAACTAAAACTTCCAAAAATATTCAGCTTTGATATTAATGAGTGTTTTGTGTTCATTGAGAACATGGTTGTTGTTCAATAATAAAATTAATCCTCAAAAATACAACTTGCCTAATAATTCTGCACTCCCTGTATATTATGTCACCAGTGACAAGATACAAGAATCATTGATGTTAAATCCGGGAAGACACATCTTGTGTTGCTATATTTGAATGTACGTGAACTTAAACGAGATTTGCGAGCTGAAGAGAAGTGGAAGATCTTCAGTGAATAATTAAATTGCAGTATAACTTCAGAAGTCTTGATATGTGACGCACAAGTCATATGGGTAGTTTTTTAGTCAGTCACTGTTCACTTACATTATATGGAAAAGTGCAGCTCGGTCATTCTGAGAAACGTCTGCTTTTGTGCTCCATTAGACGAATGCTCACAAAGTGTGAGAAAATGACTAATTTTAATTTTTTTGCTAAACTATACCTTTCTGTTATATATGTAAACCAAGAAGATACAATGTTAAAGCCAGTTTTTGGTCGGCAGGGATGTGGGATTGTTTACTGTCGAACCCGTGAGAGTTGTGAGGAAGTGGCTCATAAGTTGACTAAACTGGGAATTTCAGCCAAGCCCTACCATGCAGGTGATCCTTCTCCCTCTTTATGGACGTAAATGTATACAGTTGTTGCGCACGTTTGCATGGGAAGCTCATTCTGGGTTCTGTGGTTCTTCTCTGTAGGGCTGAAGGCGGGCGATCGCACGGAGAGTCAGGCTGACTGGATGGCTGATAAAGTGCCTGTTATTGTGGCCACCATCAGTTTCGGAATGGGAGTGGACAAGGCCAATGTCAGGTGAGTCACGCTTCCCAAGTGTACGTTACTGTTCAAAAGTTTGGAGTCGGTTGCATTTATTTATGAGTTTGAAAGAAGTCTCTTATGGTCACAAAGGCTGCATTTAAGTAATCAAAAATAATTTTCAGCATCATTACTCCAGTCTTGAGTATCACATGATCCTTCAGAAATCATTCTAATATGATGATTTGATGATCAAGATTATTATCAGTGTTGAAAACCGTTCATATTTCTGTGAAAAACTGCTTTTTTTATCGAAAGTTCAAAAGAATAGCATTTATTTATTATCATAAATATTTTTACTGACACTTTCGATATGTTTAATGCATCCTGGCTGAATAAAAACATTAATTTCTTTCTAAAAGGGAGAAAATCTAACTAAACTTTCGAACGGTAGAATAAATAAGAAATAAATCATTTAAAGACATAATTTAAAAAGATGAAAATTTGTGGCGTTTCAGTCGTGAATGAATCATTGTCATTTACTTTCATTTATTAGTTTATTTAGGTTGTGCTTTTTTATAAAGCCTGTTAAAAGTCCATCGACTAAAGGGAAGAAACATTTATTGATTGTTTTGTAGTTTTTGGGGTTTTTTGGTGCACAGGATTATGGTACCTAAACACTATACAAATTATTATTATTTTTGTTTATTGAATGAAGTAAATGTACTATATTTTAGTTTGATGATGTTATTTATTTAATATTTTTATTAATTTAATTTTTATGGTGCTAAATGATATTTATGCAGTAGTTAATACATTTATTACCCGTTATTCACTTTTTGAGCATAGATCTGAAAATGAAATTCCAAACTAAAGCTGTTTGGTCTCTTTAAAAAAACAACAACAACAACAACAAAAAAAACATTTATTTGCAGATTATTGCTGAAGTGAAAAAAAAAAAAAAGTTAATGAAAAATACTATTTTAATTTTTTCATGAAATATTTATTTTCCAAAACACATTTTATTCTAAAACTCAGAAAATCGAAACAGATTGTTCCAAATTTGAGGTTGCTATCTCAAATGAGCTTCCAGTATGATTTAGTTTGAGCGCAGTTCCAAATGTTTCCACTAGATTAAATTTGTTTCACATTCATTTCCAGCCATTTTTGCAGAAGTGACTTTTTCTTTCAGGACCATTTAACCTTTTCATGTCCATGTTTTTTTTTTTTTTTTTTCTATGTGTTTGTTCAAATAGCAAGTGCCAAAACCTTTACCAAGTTTTTTACCATTCCAATGAAGTAAAAAATAAAAAAAAAACAACCGAAGAGCACCAGCGCATTGGTGATTTGATGTTACATAAACGCGTATGTTTTCAGGTTTGTCGTTCACTGGAATCTGGCGAAATCTTTGGCCAGCTACTATCAGGAGTCAGGACGAGCTGGACGTGACGGACTTCCATCGTCCTGCAGAATATACTACTCGCCCAAAGACCGGGACCAGCTCAGCTTCCTGATCCGCAAAGAAATCGCACGCAAACAGGTCGGAAACAACATCTGGATGTCTTCACACTTCTGAGCAGTTACAGCTACACGTGTCTGACATACAGCATGTTTTGAATTCAGGAGAAGCGAGGATCACAGAAAGAGCAGGACAAGGCGCCCATTCTGGACTTTGAGGCCATGGTTGCTTTTTGTGAGCAAGAAGGGTGAGTTCAAACACAGACAACTGATATTCTGGGTTGAAGGTATGATAAATGTTTAATAAAACAGAATAGTACGTTTAAAATACAAAAACAAACATGCATGAATCACATTAAATCCTCAAAAAACATTTCATTTGAATCGATACAAAAATACACAGGGTTTATTTTTTGCATATTTGATTGTTTCCATTTAATTTCTCCAGCATCTCAGCTCCATTTTCTTCTGTGTAGTTCATGATCTTAATACAACATGATGGTAGTATTAAGTATCAGATACTATCCTTCAAAAGTTTGGGGTTGGTGAAGTTTTTTTCGTTTTTTTTAAAATAAGTCTCTTCTGCTCACTAAAACGGCGCTGATTTAATCAAGTAAAAACCGTAATATTTTGAAATATTATTACAATTTAAAATAGCTGTCTTCTATTTTAATAAATTGTGATTTATTCCTGTGATCAAAGCTGAATTTTCAGCATCATTACTCCAGTCTTCAGTGTCACGTGAAATTTGCTGCGCAAGAAACATTTATTAGTGTTGAAAACGGTAACAGTTACTGACACTCTTGATCATTTTAATGCCTTTGCTACATGAAAATATTAATTTCTTTATCTTTCGGACCCCACACTTTTGAATGGCAGTGCACCTGAGAGATCTAAACCTTCCTCTTCTTGTTTCTTCATCCCTGCTCCAACTTACTGCAGTTGTGTAAACAAACAGCAGAGGGCAGTCTTTGGCACTGGTTTCATAGTGGTTCGCCCACAGCATGTTGCGTTCCTATGATGACAGAGGTTGGGAATTTAGTGTTTATTTGTGACGTCCTTAATTAAGGGGGACCATGTGTGTCAGCCAGATGCTTGTTTCTGCATTTGAAGATTTGCTTCATGACTGTAGCTGATGTTTGTCGTGTGTTCATTCAGCTTTACTTTCTCTGGCTGAATTTTAATACTGTAATATGTGGCATCACAGCGGTCACAAACAAAACTATCAAAAGCCCCAAATTTTATTTTGGCCCATTGTGGTCTGTTGGTGTCTTTATTCCTCTTTGTCAAGTGTCACACGGCAGAGACTTTGTTTCTGGACCCCGCATTGCAGCAGCCACAGCAGCCGTAAACACATCCAGTCACGACCAGAGCGATGAATGTCACTGGAAGAAGAATAAAACGTGGAGAATTAGTCACATGTCGCAATTACACTGCACTTAACCTCAGGTGCTAAACACCATTTTTAATCCTGGGTAAAAACCAGGGTTAACCAGGGTTATGAAAACCTAAAGCTTTAGGTTAGCACTCCTTTTGTGAGATTAACCCTCCGTTGTGATGCTAAACTTGTGCAGTGTGTGCAATGATGCAGTGTGGGAATGTTACGACTTGATGCCTAGAAGCCGACAAATATATATTCGCATGCTTTAGACAGTGACGGAAACGTTGCACGCTGTATAGTTTTTGTTTTAGGGGAAAAAAGTCGGCGATAGAAAGCATGACAACTGGAGTAAAGAAGAGATTCTTCACTCTTCACACCTTTATTTGAAAAGTCCATTCAGTATAAAGTTGATAGGCAATATGAGGATGTGCAATATTAGAGCTTTTATGTAAACGGGTCACATGCTGCGTTCGTCCAATCAGTGACACTGCAAATATGCAAATAAACATGTTAAACCAGGCTTTAGGAATGTAGAGTGTGAAAGTGTGAAACGTGAAGCATGATAACTTCTGTTTACCCAGGGTCATTCTAAACCAATTTCAAATGTGAAAAGCCCTAAACTGTTTTCAACCCAAACTAACTTAAAGGGTACCTTTTATGCCCCTTTTACAGGATGTAGTCTCTGGTGTCCCCTGAATGTGTCTGTGAAGTTTCGGCTCAAAATGCCCTACATTTATTATCATTTATTATAGTTCATCAAATTTGTCCCTATTTGGGTGTGAGCAAAAACATGTGTGTGTTCCTTTAAATGCAAATGAGCGACTGCTCCCAGCCCCCTTTCCAGAAAAG
The DNA here is from genome assembly GCA_037194245.1 of Opsariichthys bidens. Lineage (NCBI taxonomy): Eukaryota > Metazoa > Chordata > Actinopteri > Cypriniformes > Xenocyprididae > Opsariichthys > Opsariichthys bidens. The sequence goes on along the minus strand of CM074277.1, from coordinate 6,235,479 downwards.
GGTGGAGATTTAACAGCTTGTGCTTGGGTTACTCAACAACAACAAAGATGGAGAATCTCACGCAGCCAAAATTACGATTGTCAGTAACGGCGTTCAGCCTCACATTGTTCAAACCCGGAGACGGACACTGATGGAAAGACTCAGGAAGAAGTTACAACTTTTAGAATGAAACTGGACGTTTCTGAACAGTTAGAGGATACATTTATGTAGTTGCTGTGGAGTTGATTCAACTTATCGACTAGCCTTCATGTTAATCTTTCGTGCAAAACTCGTATGGACGCCCACTATACAGTAGCATACCTTGTTTGCCAAACAGAGCCATACTGTAACACAGTTCTTAAGAACGGGAAGGAGGCGGGAACCAGCAAACATTCAAACATAGCTTTAATAAACTCCAAATAAACAAACAACAAAACGAAAGTAAAATGGCGGGAGTTCCTCACGGCGACTGCCGTCCACACAAACATAATAAAACACAACATAAAGTCCAGGCCTGGTCCTCTCTCGTCCTTCACTGTCGTCACTCCCCCTTTATGCTTCCGGAGCTCCTCCGTGAGAGACACGAGACCGGTGTAGCACGCAGCTGACGCTCATTATCACTCGCGCCGTTCCCTCACGGCTCTCGCCCGCCCTGCTCGTCACACATACACACCAGGCTAACGTTCATGATTTCTATCAAATGCTGTGAAGATTTGTTCGAAAATATCACTCGTACAAAAACGCTCCTTTTTTAGCACGCCAGCGTCAATTTTCAGACTGTCCAAGCTGACTCTAAATAGTGTTCTGTGCTCGTCTGTGCAGCTAACGACAGAACAGTTAGCTTGCTTTGCTAGAACTTTTGCCAAAGTTTTAGAACTGGTACACCGTTGTCGCTTGCGAAAACAAAACGGCGGCGCAGTGGGTGGATTAAGATCACGGGGCGGCAATATTATAATAATATCCTCTTCTGTCACTAGGGAAGCAAAATCTGAGCAGCTCACTTTTTTCACATGCTAACCAAAACAATTCAGAAGCAGAGCTATTTTGTAAATAAAAGTTGCGTGGCAGTATTGATGTGTTGTTTCTGTGTGCGCATCTCTGTTCTCTTTGTGAAAGTAATGTGTGTGTGTGTGTGAAAGCGGCGCATTCATTTTGCAACGGTGATTAATCTGACTGGAACTACGTGTGCGTTAAACCGTTTTAATGCACACCTTCCAGCCAATCAGAATCAAGTATTCAGACAGAACATGATAATTTATAATAAATTCTGCAGTTTCCCATTAAATTTTGCTGTCACAGTGACTTTAACTTATGAAACTGTAACTTTGAGAACTTAAAGCTTCTTTTGCAGTCAAAGAAAAGCTTTTATGAAAGCCAAGTTGGAGAACGACTCGACTCCTTGGATTTCTGATGTCAGAAACCTGAAACTTAAACTGTTACAGTCCCACAATTACAGTCAATTACTTAGCCTAGAACTTTTTAAAGTCAGTTTAAGTGCCGTGCGTTCACTAAAATAGCAAAATAAATATGGATGAGCAATTCCACGCAAATGTCAACCTTGCTATGAAAAATTTAAGTTATCATAAAAAAATCAAAACCCTTTCTAAGTTGTCCATTTGGATCTGTATTTTATTGTATTGATGTGCTGTCATGTAAATTTTAAGTACATTTCTGTTAATTCACCTCAGATAAGGTGTGCACAGATACTAAAATTTCTTTTTTTTTTATACAAACCAATTTCATGCTTTAAAAAGAGGGATCAAAGACTCATTTAATTATACTTTTTGTTGATAGTATGGATGTTGCAGAAAGATGGGGGCATGACTGAGATATAAATACACTCACTTTGTTATAACTGCATTTCCCTTTAAATTTATGAAGGCTATATTTAGGAAATCACTCGACGCTAAAGTGCTGTGTCACGTCCGTAACGATTTAAAGAATAAGTTTATATTGTATAATCATTATTATTACAATTAATTTGAAACTTTATGTACAAAGCCAAAAAATGTCCATTCTAGTTATGATTGACAAATCATCTCACTTAATTGGTCTAAACAACCTAATTATGCGTTACGGACGTGACCGTTACGGACGCTTCATATTAAATCATGCATGATTTGACCAGCGCATATTTGTTTAATTAATTAATTTATTTATTTATTTCAAGCAATATAATGACACATAACAAAGGCAATCAAGAAGTATTCTGATTAAATCAATACGAAAAGATAAATTCATCAACTTTACAATATAAATCGATCTATTGCTTGAATCTATATGCTTGAAATGGAGTGGAAAGAAGTCAAACTTATTTAAACTCACCTTGGTCTTTCATCATTTTACTGTTAAAAAAACCCCCACACATATATTAAATTGATCTCTATTACTGTACATCAGAACTTTTTAGAAATCAATTAATACTACCATATAGTACCATAGAGTGTGCGTGTGCGTGTGTGTGAGAGAGAAAGAGAGAGTGAAATATGAGACGCGCCTTCTGTGATGACTCACTTACTTTCCCGCGCATGGGAAACCGGTGCTCTTGACTCCGGAGAATATCGATATGATAAAATGCATATATAATGATTATGTATCTAAGCATTAGCAATTCCGTATCTTTCGGGGTCTAAAGTAAACACCACATTATCAAGCATATCATGCCCGAATTGAGTTTTGAACATGCTCACGTGCCGGTTACAGTTTAGCAGCATGAGAGATATGCGTGAACTAATCTATAACACGGTGATTTCAGTTTAAATTTGATTAATTGTGCAGACTTACCTACTGATGTCTCAGATGTTTGTTGTTTCAAATAAAAAGAGAGACACAAAAAGGTCTCTGTTCAAGTTTTCCGGCGTCAGCCAAGTGATGGTTTCGGAACGGTCACGTCCATAACGGAAAGACGTCACGTCCGTAACGTCCGTTTTTCCTCATAAATGGAAAAAATTTAACTAAAATAAAATAAATAATTTATGTTCTATAGAGAGCCGACACTCATCCATTCGGTTGGTATTATTTCTTTTGGCTTGTGCATTTTAATTCACAGAATTTCAACAAAGTATATTGTCTCCCACAAACTCGCGTCTTTTTTTGTCACGTCCATAACGCATGTTTATTTCCCTCATTTTAAATATAAAACGTATGTGTAGACTGATATTTTTCTGATGTCTGTACTCCTTTATTAAGGGAGTATGGACATAAAAACAGACATTTAAATATATTGGTATTAAATGCATTTTCTGAGAATTTATATTTTATGTTTTGACTGCAAATGTCACATCCATAACGCTGGAATTGCCCGGATGTGCCCTTGGTGGAAGCCTTTAATCACAGTAGCCTCTTATAGCCTCTCCGCCTTGTGTTCAAATAAAACCTCTTCCAAAATTACACGACATGCGGCCACAGTGCAGAGATGTAATGACAGCGTAGTGTAGAAAGAAGGCTGTGCTTACAGAAGAACAGCAGGATGATGAGGAAGGCCGTCTGTGTGAGCGGGTGCTCCTGAGGAAGAGCCTGCAGTTTGGTCCAGACGTTCTGGAGAATTCCCATCATATCCTCTGAAGCGCTCATGCTGACTTCAGTCTGATCTAAATACAAGCGCAAAGAAAGAGCTGATTTGATCCATTGAATACTGTAAAAAAAATTCAATTTTTAAAAATGTGACTGTAAAAACCTGTTGATTAGTTAACAGTAACTTCCCATGGTGTACATGGGAAAAACTGTAATCGATCTAACCTGATACATTTCATGTAATCTTGCAGTACAATACTGATAAGTGTCACATTTTTTTTTTAGAAATATAAAAGAAAAAATTACGTTATAATTTAAAGCAGAAAGCCGTAATGTGTGGACTTGCTAATTTAGTTGTTGTTGTTTTGATTTAAATAACAACAGATTTAAACTGTAAAAGTTGTTTATATTATACTCAATTTTTTTTTTTGCATAATAGTTCAAGCAACCACAGCTGCCACGTTTTTTTAATTTTTTTTTATTACAGTGCACAGTTTAACAGTCAAACAGTCAGACTCTTCACACGGGAAAACAGAATATATAATTATATTGATTATTATATGATTGTACGATCTGAAATCTAATAGTACATCGTTGATCTATGTGTGACAGGCCTCAAAATAACTTAAAATAAGACAAAACTAGCTTTAAAATAAGCTTTAAGTTAGTAAATATTCTCAATTAAATTCCCCTCTCCCTCAACAACTTTTTTTTTTTATTATTATTAAGCAGGATTTCAATTGAAAAACCTGGATATACTGTAATAGAAAGCTTAATTTTAAAAGACTTGAAAAAATCATGTACATTAATCTTGTGCCATGGGCATTTTTATAATGAATATATGTTTTTTTTTTTTTTGTTAGTTTTTTTTTTTTTAAATTATTCCAAGCTAAAATATTTGATCAGATTGTGAATAAAATGTGTTTAAAAATCCATATCCTTATACTTCCAGACGTGGAAAAGGCATGTATAATCATGGGTCAAAAAGACTGTCATCGCTGAAGAACATTCAGCCATTGTGGAGAAATGAAGTTTTATTACTTAAAACGGCAATTGTAATTATTTTAGGGTATGTTTACACAACAATAATGTACTAAAAATCTCCGTTCGTACGGATCCGTGAAAACTCGCTGCATAATTCATGCCAGGCCAGTAGATGGCGATGTTACTTTGGAAAGAAACACTACGCACCTAAATACTGATAATACACATCCTCATGACTTCAAAGTCTTCACAAATTCATGTTTTTGTAGTTTACACAAAGACGTTAACCGTATCGTATCGTATTAACCGTATTTTCCAGACCCTCAAAACCCAGTTGTCATGTAAATAAATGTCCAAAACGCACAACTTTTTAATTGAAAACTAAAACCCGACTTCCTTTGTCCAAAGATTAGATTAATATAAGTGTTTATAAAAGTACAACTATTGCTGTGGACGATGACTGATCTGTGGGAAAGACAGGTCGGACTTTTTTGTTGGTTGATAGAATAATCCTGCATTGATAAATGGCTGATTTAACTAACTGTTATAAGCATGTGAGAACTGTAATCGTTTGAATAATTAGTCATATTTGTGTTGTCAGTTATTAGTC
>CM074277.1:6180393-6225393 GCA_037194245.1 Opsariichthys bidens | reverse complement strand
AAAGTTGCGAATGCCTTCAGACATCTGGTGTCTACATTCAGGAAGGATGAAAACGTTGCTCTGTATGTGCTTCAAGAGGAATTCACTAATGGGAAAAACGTGGTCAGAATGACTTGTAGTGAACACTCGGTGTTGGCACAGAGGGTCTTTGTGTGACAGACCATGTAAATGTGTTTTGGGGGGGATTTCTGCCTGTCTCTGTGCCTACCAGCTATTTCAGACTCTGATATCTGAAACCCAGAAGTGAGAAGTTGCACGTCTCTATTTTAGAGACGGCTGCACACGAGCCGTTAGACTTGCAGAAAACACCTTCTGTTCTTCACTCAAAGGGTAGTTCGCCAAAATATATATTTATATATTAAAGAGAAGTTATCATTTACTCACCCATTTGACTTTCTTTCTGACATGGAACACAAAAAGAGAGATTGAAATCATTCAGTGACCAGCAGGGATGTTTTGTCTAAAAGCCCTGACACACCAAACCATTGCTCAGGCCGTCGTTGAGCATCAGCCAGCCCAGTTTTTGCAGTGTGACCTTGTTTTTTTGCTAGTTGGAACCTGTTGGGAGCTTTTCGGCTGAGTGAGCACGTTGAACCGTTGCCTGTAGTCCTTTTGGTGTGTCATGGCCTTAGGAGGCGAGAGAAATATGAAGGGGAAAACTGTCAGTACAAAGAAAAACCAAACGAATATGGAACAACATTTAATAGCACTGGTTTTTCAACCAGTAACATTAACGTACAAAGCTTCGCTTGAGCTCTCACTGAGATCCTTGAGTGTGTGTCGAACTTTGTTGAAATAAAAAGTACGCTTACACATTCTATATAAAGGTCACGTAAGTGAAATTTTGGCAATTTTGTGTGCAAAAAGGTCTATTGTCAATATTGTAATGATACACTGCACACACAGAAGTCATTTTCAAGCCTTTCTGTTGGTCTACACACTTAAATCTGCACGGGGAACTTAATTCCTGTTGAAATGACTGGATTTCGAAAGCGAAATTTTGCTCCGCAATGATTAATGAGACCTCCTCTTTTCTTTCACTGCGGATCCGTAAAAAGTCTTCAGTTTTATCAAATTTAAGGCCATGAATGTTAGGATGCTTATATTTAAGAGCTCTTAAATTATAGGACAGTAAAACAGGAATTGCAATATGGATTAAAACTGAAAAGATGATGATTTAATTGTGAGTGCTGCGTATAAAAACGCAGCGCTGTTCCGGTTCTACAGGCTCATAGTTTCAGAGCAGTTCGCAGTCAGTGTAAGTCGCTTTGGATAAAAGCGTCTGCTAAATGACTAAAATGTAAAATGTAGATTGATATAGACAGACGTATAGACGGATAAATGGATAGATAGATATAGACAGACAGAGACAGACAGACAGGCGGATAGATGGATAGATAGATATAGACAGACAGACGGACAGAGGGATAGTCGGATAGACAGACAGACAGACATATAGATAGAGATAGATATAGACAGACAGATGGATAGATAGATATAGACAGACAGACGGAATTTTGCGAAATTTTGCTCCGCAATGATTAATGTGACCTCCTCTTTTCTTTCACTGCGGATCCGTAAAAAGTCTTCAGTTTTATCAAATTTAAGGCCATAAAAGGTCTTGAATGTTAGGATGCTTATATTTAAGAGCTCTTAAATTATAGGACAGTAAAACAGGAATTGCAATATGGATTAAAACTGAAAAGATGATGATTTAATTGTGAGTGCTGCGTATAAAAACGCAGCGCTGTTCCGGTTCTACAGGCTCATAGTTTCAGAGCAGTTCGCAGTCAGTGAATACTGCACCAAAATATTGTTTATTAGCACTTCTGTTTGTCAGTGTCTCAATATCCTCAGTGGTAGACGCATTACTATCCAATTCAGCTGTGTTGTAGCAGGGTAACCGCTATATTTCCGCCGATCCATAACCTACAGGCAGACAGTGAAATTGCATTTTCGTTGAGATTTTTTTTTTTTTAAACAATTAGGATAATAATAAGATGATATACATTTAAAAAATATGTAATTATTGTTTTTTTTTTAATCATTCCATCATTATTTTCAGGTGCAGACATGCCACCATCTCACAGTTTTTTGGCAATCAGAAGCCCAACTGCGCTGGGGCGTGTGACTACTGCCGTGACCCCAAACTGGTCCGCGCTCAGCTGGCGAGAGCAGCCACCCTCAGCACCAGAACTGGCCCGGCCCAGAGCGCGGAGCCCAGAGGACCGTTCGGCTTTGATCCCGAACTCTACGCCGGAGGCAGGAAGGGTTACGGGTTCGAGAGGTCAGCAGACCTGTTACTTAAGCAGCAGTATGAGTCAGGGCAGTTAGTCTGTGGAGACTGAGAGCTCTTCTATTCGTCTATGTGTTCAGATATGATGAGGAATGGGGCAGTGAGGAAGATGAGTCTGAGAAGAGAAAGAAGGATTTCGGAAATCTCTTCAAGAAGCAGATGAACCTGAGAAAGGTGAACACACTAGCGAAAGGAGAATCACTGAATCTCTTGAAAACTTGGTCACATTTCACCCTGAAAAATGTCATTACCAAACCTAGATGATTGTGGAAGTTGAAAAATATTGAATAGTACATAAGTTTCACAATAAAAACAAAGAGTTGGATAAGATTAAGGAAGTAATATCAATACAAATACAATGCTCCATTGGCTGTTGATCCTTCAGGAATGAATTCAAATAAATGAAATGGCAGTGGAGAAAATACTAACATCAAGTATGAAAACTGTTTCTTAAATTATGTATTTTTCAGATTACAGAATGGGATTTTTTTGCCCTACAATACTGATAATTAGTGTAAATGTGCTCGGATTTAATGGCATGCAAACACACAAGTACAGTGATACACTGGCATGAGAGACTTAACTAGAGAAGCTTAACTACAGTCTTCCTTCACGTCAGTCTGTGCCAGAACATTCCTCTCTCTCTCTACTCCACATCTGTTTTCCAGCTGTGTGTTTGAGTCCTCCCCCACAAAGTTGAGCAAACTGTACTGAAGAGAGTTCTGCATGATCTTCATTGTTTGTCCTTTTGAGAACATGAGATCATTTACTTTCTTGATTCAAGTTCAGTGTCATATGACAAAATCATAGGCGGTGAGTTTGCACAGGCAAACACCACTCACATTTCAATAACAAATTAATATGATGATCATTTTAACTTTGGTGTTTGGGTGGAAACGATGCTTATTGTGAGGAAAATAAAGAGGTTTGAGCATGATGTCATCTCTTCTCTTTTGTTTGCTTGTTTATAGGGTTCAGATATGGCAAATGAGACGTTTGTTCCACCAGGTCAGTGCCTGAGTTGTTGTATATGTAATTTTTCATGCTCAGGACATTTTGAGGAAGATTTATTATTATTATTATTATTATTCAATCTATATGAGAGTGTCAGTGTAAAGCATCACGTTGTTGGTGTTTTCTCAGATGCTGACTGCGTATTGAAGGATGCTGCCAGTCAGAGGATCCCCAGACTCACAGTGAAGGTATCAACCACATCCTGAAAAGTGTTTTGTGTTCACTTGAAATGACAGATAGACAAACAAACAGACAGACAGATATAGATAGATGGACAGACAGACGAGCAGACAGACTGATAGATGGATATAGACAGAGACGGACAGACAGACAGATATAGATTGACAGACGGGCAGACAGATGGAGAGATGGATAGATAGATATAGACAGAGACAGGTGGACAGACGGATAGATATAGATAGATAGACGGACAGACAGACTGGCAGACAGACTGATAGATGGATATAGACAGACGGACAGAGGTACAGACAGATGGATAGTTAGATAGATACAGACATATAGAGACAGACAGATATAGATCGATGTTGACAGACGGATAGACTGATAGATATAGACAGACAGACGGGCAGACAGATGGATAGATAGATATAGACAGACGGGCAGACAGACGGATAGATGGATAGATAGATATAGACAGACAGAGACGGACAGACAGACTGATAGATGGATATAGACGGAGACTGACAGAGGGATAGACAGATGGACAGACATGGATAGTTAGATGGATACAGACATACAGAGACAGACAGATATAGATCGATATAGACAGAAGTATTGACAGATAGATAGATGGATAGATAGATATAGACAGACAGACGGATATAGATAGATAGACAGACAGATAGATATGGATAGACAGACAGACGGGCAGACAGATGGAGAGATGGATAGATAGATATAGACAGAGACAGGTGGACACACGTATAGGTATAGATAGATAGACAAACAGACAGACTGGCAGACAGACTGATAGATGGATATAGACAGAGACAGACAGAGGGATAGACAAACGGACAGACAGACAGATAGTTCGATAGAGACAGACAGATATAGATTGATATAGACAGACGGCTAGATGGATAGATAGATAGATAGATACAGACAGACAGATATAGATTGATATAGACAGACGGCTAGATGGATAGATAGATACAGACAGAGACAGGTGGACAGACGATAGATATAGATACACGGACAGACAGACTGATAGATGGATATAGACAGAGACAGACAGCGGGATAGACAAACGGACAGACAGATAGATAGTTCGATAGATACAGACAGACAGAGACAGACAGACAGATATAGACTGATATAGACAGACGTATAGACGGATAAATGGATAGATAGATATAGACAGACGTATAGACGGATAAATGGATAGATAGATATAGACAGACAGAGACAGACAGACAGGCAGATAAATGGATAGATAGATATAGTCAGACAGAGACAGACAGACAGATATAGATTGATATAGACAGACGTATAGACGGATAAATGGATAGATAGATATAGACAGACAGAGACAGACAGACAGGCGGATAGATGGATAGATAGATATAGACAGACAGACGGACAGAGGGATAGTCGGATAGACAGACAGACAGACATATAGATAGAGATAGATATAGACAGACAGATGGATAGATAGATATAGACAGACAGACGGACAGAGGGATAGTCGGATAGACAGACAGACAGACATATAGATAGAGATAGATATAGACAGACAGATGGATAGATAGATATAGACAGACAGACGGACAGAGGGATAGTCGGATAGACAGACAGACAGACATATAGATAGAGATAGATATAGACAGACAGATGGATAGATAGATATAGACAGACAGACGGACAGAGGGATAGTCGGATAGACAGACAGACAGACATATAGATAGAGATAGATATAGACAGACAGATGGATAGATAGATTATATATAGATAAAATAAACTAATATTGTATTAGCAATGCTGTTGAAGTATTGTTCATTGTTAGTTCATGTTAACTAATATAAATATTTATATTTTCAGACATGTAAGTAAATATTGTGTAAAAATTATATATATATATATATATATATATATATATATATATATATATATATTTATATATACATACAAACATATACATACATACAAGAAAACATAGAAATAGACAAGTTATGTTGATAGAAGTATGTCAATGGTTCAGCAATTTTGTGCACATATGACATCTTAAACTAAACATCTATATCATCACCACCCTGTTCTCTAGATATCAGTATCATCATCCGTCATTGAAAAATCTATATCGGTCGACCACTAATATTAGTCATGTAGTGCTCTCCTTTTATTGCTACATTTTTTAATATTAGTGGATTTACTCATCCATAGAAAAAGCAATATGCAACACTGTGTCCAATCCAGTCAAGATAAATGGGTGTAAATCTGTGCTTTGTCATCATGACATTCCCAGCGTTCTTTGTTCTGCAAATGACGGTGAGAGATGAGTGCTGCCCTCTACTGGCACAGATGTGCACCGCAGGTGACTCAAACTTTGACATGTTCAACTGTTTGTTCTGTGTGTGTTTTAGAGCAGAGAGCACTGCCTGTCTCTGCTGCAGGAGTGTCTGACCAGCCACAGGGGGGCAGCAGAGCTTTCACACAGGTACTGCAGATGTCATGAATGCACCAGCAGAGTCTCAAAGCTAGATCTTTTTCTATTCCAGCATCCTCCTGAGATGCAGCATTCATTTTTGCCCATTGTTGTGGGGTTTTTCAATCAACAATTCTACACAAAAATACATTACTATATAGTAAAATGATTAATGTCATCTGTAATATTTATTGTAATTTCTGTTATCTCCTTGACTTGTTTTCTCCTCGTGTAGCTGCGAGGCTCTTGATCAGGCTGTAGAAATAGAGCACGAGATCTTCAGGGCCAGTAAATCGGCAAACCTGTACAAGGCTGCGGTTCTCAAGAGAGTAAGTGCTAATGATGCTCCAACTCGTCTCGTTTAAAGCAAATTCTCTTTAATGACATGTTGCAATAGGAATTCACATATAACTCTTTCCAGGTGTCAGAGATGAAGAAAAGTGCAGCTGCAAGTGTTCCTGAGGAGAAACGGTGTGAATCTACTGAAGCGACGGCGACCTGCTCTTCATCATCTCAACCTGAACATCTAGGCGGCTTCACTTCAGCCTCTCAAGTCTACACAGTGAGCCACACACTCTTTGTCCTAACAGACAGATGCAAATGCATATTTAAAAGTGTTCATATTGGGGCTGTTAATTGATTGAAAAAATCACACATACATTTCTGTAATTAATCGCGATTAATCGCACCTAACTTTTAATCTTTTTTTTTTTTAACTTTGAATCTACAAATGAATGTAGAAACAATATTTTAAATCTTTCATATTTTAAATATTTGTGTCATCATGTGGTCATATCCAAACACACTTGACAAAAAGGGAAATGTCCAGGAGAATACCAGGAGTAACAATCCACACATTTACAATAACTGACAAAGTAGTAAAGAAAAGATTTATATTGAACTCTGTCATTAAAACTAGCATGCGTAAGCCTTAATTAAACAATTTAATATTTAATTAAAAGGTAATTTATACCTGTATGATATTACGCTGTACCCACATTGGACCAGCTGTTTGGAAAATGGATGGATGGATGATCTTCTGGTCAGATGTGGGGATTCATTCACCGCATGACTCTCAAAGTACATTATGGGTATTCTTTAGATGTTGAGGTACATCGGTTGTACACTCATTATTGCGGTGCATTGTGGGATTGAATGAGTGCAATGTTCACTATGGTTTCGGAAACCACTACAAATGACTGCCCCCTCAAATAGTGCCCCATTTAAGGGTATAGGGGGCAATTTCGGACTCAGCCAGGGAGTATAAATTCACTGACAACTAAATGAGCTTGGGAAAATTGATTGCTATAGAAACAGGACTGTATCCCCATTTAAAAAAGCTCAGTTTGACCTTTTCAGTGGTCAAACCAATTCAGAGACTGCATCCTTATATTCCAATGTCTGAAAACAAAGTTGAAACCAAATACTTGCATTTAAAAGCGTAATCCAGCAATTTCTCTAAAACATCCTGTCGTCATTGGCAATAATTATCGGAATAAGCTAGACTGCGAAGGATCCACTCATTCTAGGAAAAGGACAAATTTGTCGGCTGCATTTGAAGGAGCCTTTGAATTCGGACAGCCTTCATCCATTATGACACAATCGGCCATCGAATGCGGCCTTCGTAGGATACAGCCTCTGAATTGGGAAGCGGCTATAGTCAGAAACCAACAAAACTGAAACTAAACGCAGCAGGGAAACAGGAAATAAAGAAAAAGGAACAATTTCAAAATAAAAGACATTACAGAACATAACCTAACATAACATAAGTAAACTTAGGTAACTTTCTAACCGAACTTTAAGGCCGGTTTCATAGACGGCTTAGCCTAAGTAGGTTCAATTAGGATATTTAAGTAGCTTTAATAAACGTTCACTAGAAAAAAAAAACATTACTGGTGTGAATCTTGAGACAAAACAATTGCACTGACATTTTTTAAGATATTTTTTTCAAGTTTCTTTCAGTTAAAAAACTTCAAACATGCATTTTAGTCTGACTAGCTTAAGCCTTGGTTGTGAAAACCGGGTAAGCATTTACAATAAGGTTCCATTAATGTTAGTTGATGCACTGAGATTAACTAATAGTGAGCAAAACATTTGATTATAGCATTTATTATTCTTTGTTAACATTAGTTAACTTTTGATTTAATTGTTGAAATTAACATTTTACTAAGATTATTAAATGTGCATGAAGTTAGTTCATGTTAACTAAATAATTAACAAATGGCATCTTACTGTAAAGTGTTTCCACTTTAACTAACCGTGTCTGCATTCACAACACATTTGCCTTCCTTAATACAATTCTGACTAAAACGAGTTATTCAGTTTGAAAAAAAATGGCAGGGTGGGACTTTATTCACTGAGATTCAGTTAGACTTTAAAAAGTAGTAACAGAAATTGAAGTTTATCCACAATAAAAGCAAAAACCGGATGAAATAGTCTTGTTTTGTCCTTCACGTTCTAGCTGAAGAGGAAGCGTATAGGGGCTGGATTTCGAGGCTCATCCAGCCTATTTCAGACAGCTGGAGATCTTCTGAACACTAAGAACGAGACGCTCACCACGGACAAAACACCCAGAGACCCTGTCTGTGAGGAAGAGGAGGTGGAGACAGGAAAAACTCAGAAGATGAAAAGCAGTAAAACAACTCCCGCTGGCTCGTCCCCCATCAAAGCCAAAACCAGCACCACTTCCTCCCTGAGCAGCCCAAGCAAAAGACTCACTAAGAAGCAGCAGAAACTAGCAGAATCAGCCAAAGAAATGCGCTGCATATCGCAGTATTTCGGAAAAAAGCAAGTCGACGCCACTCAGGTGAAAGGAGAAAGTGTTATATCAGAGCCTGAGGAGGAAAGATCTCACCATCATTTGCCTTCACCAAGTCTGACTGACTTCACAATGACGAACAGCAACACCATGGATGCAGAAAGTATCTCAGAGAATGCCGCTACTGTGTATGTGAGTCCCTCTGCAGAAGAGACGCCCAGCCTGGAAGAGATGGCCATGGATGCTAAACTCACAGCACATTCAGAGCTTCAGCGGTATGATGGGAGCAGACGCTCTCTCACAGCAGATGTGTTCACACTTGGCAGGTTTGGTTGGATTAAAATGAACTGTGGTGCAATTGCTTTGTTAGTGCAGTTCATTTGAATAAGTGTGAATGCTGCCATTCGAAGCCTGGTGCGTGCCAAACAAGCGGATCAAGATACTTTTTTCCACTTCAAAGCTAACTCTGACTGAATTATCTAAATATCTAGAATATCTAAACAACTAGGGCTGCACGCAATTAACCGGAAATCGCACTTAATCACACTTAAATCACTTAGTGTGATTAAGAAACAGAAAAGGTCAGATTAATGTATTTTAATGCACAGCTTTTCAGTGAAGCACGGCTCTGTGATCAGTAGCAAATACTGCCGTCTGAAAGCACTGCAAGTTTGAGTCGCTTATAACGGGCATTTGAAAGATGCGTCAAACATCTTTCCAAACATGAGAAGCATTTATGAATCTCTTTTCCAACAAAAGCCAACATTTAATAACATGTTTTTACTCCGAAGTCACTTCATAATGTCAGCTGAGTGTTTGAAATAACATCATTCTTACACAGAATAAGACACACAACATATTATTTCATAGTGTTCTATACAGTGATAAAGGCTATTTCATTTGGCATTGAAGTATAAATATACTTTATTGTCATAAAAATACATGAGGAGGATTGAAGAGCTCAGATAAACCATATATTGTCGTAGTTCTGTTAAATGTTAAATCATTAAAAGCATTTCAATCTGTTTATTCAGCTACAGCGATAGCTGGGGATTCCCTGGAACAACAGCTTTTAGCCGTACGTCACTGACAAGCTGCGCATAAAAAAATCCAAGCCAATTACCAAACCGTGCACGGTTTAATTTTGATTAATCATGCAGCCTTAAAACAAACCAAAGACAGGACGTGATGATCCCGAAAAGGTCGAAATGCGCAAGTTTACATGGTTTCAAATGTAACTATCGCATAAAACATTTACGAATAAAGCACCGTTTCCATCCAGTGAGCCAAAGACAACAAAATAGTCACTTCCTGATTAACTGCCACAAAATATCACTAAGAAAAATGGAAGTTGCTACAGTAGGAGAAGCCATAATTTCATATATAATAAATGACTTAAAACACAATTAAAAAAAGAAGTAATGTTATCTTGCTTTCGAAGGCGGATGCCTGCTGTTTGTGAACGGAGTCGAGTAAGATCAGTCTGCTGGCTAGTTCAGTTATGCAATCCCATCGCAAAGTCATGTGACTTTTTTGGAATTTGTTCAGTAAATGTGTTTCCATTGTAGTTTATATGCATGTTTTCATATCGGATAAAAAAATTTACCTGACTCAATTATGCTCAATTTTTGTTTACCATCCAGCAATTTTTTTTAATGCAATATCCGAAAATACGCATTAAAATAGGTGGATGGAAACAGCAATAGCTGCAATAGTCACTCTTTTACTACTTTACACATTTTATAAGCTCTTCCCAAGTTCTCAGCCGGTAAAAATCCCATTATACTGTATGTACACACTTACAACAAGTGCTTTTAGCCCAGAACACAGCATTGCTTTTGATGTTTGACAAATTCCGTCGCAAAATATAAGTCATAAAAGTCGTTTTTTTTGTTTTGTATCTTTAGGTTCGGAGTTAAAAATTACATTGTGAACTCTAAGCGAACCAGGGCTAAATGTATCGTTTTTTTTTTTTTAATACGGATCAAATGAACCGAACTAAGTGTGAACACAACCTAATTCATCATGGAGAAAATAACTCGAATGTGTTCTGAACCGCTGTTTCTTTGTCCAAACAGAGAGAATCTGAAGTCTGACGGCCATGAAAAATCGCCAAAACGAGTAATATCAACAATTTAAATTGAATAAAATACTATATGATCCCTTTAACGCTTAATTTAGAGCTGATTGACATGTCAGCAATCATCTATTTCTTTTTCTCAGTCACGTGAGGACAGAGCGGCGTCTCCTCCTGCGAAACGCAGCCGTGTGATAAAAGACAGCAAGCGAGTGACCTTTGACCCGGTGGTGCAGGAGACAAAGTTCGACACAATGAATGGAAATGCGGCTGAGATTTCACAAAAGCCTGTGACGCTTAAGGATGCCGCTGACATTGTGGTCCGATGTCTGGATCCCTTCTACAAAAAGGGCAAATTTGCAACGAAGGTGATCGTTTATATTCAAATGTAAAACTTTTATTAGAATGAGCTTCATTTTTATACCTTTTCCCCCAGGATTTGTTCAAGTCCTTTGCCCGTTTCCTCTCCCATCTTCTCACTGAGGGAAAAACTGTAAACCGAGGCCAAGGTGAGCCTATCCTTAACCTCATAAAAATCCACAACATCATACATTTTTCAAGTGCTGAATTAGCAGTTTATGATTTTCCCCCACAGTGAAAACGGAAGCAAAGAGCCTCATCAAGGGCTTCTTCAGCAAGATTCAGCGCTGTGAGAGCGAGGCGGACTGGAGACACTTGAAAGTCAGATAGCGATCCCTGTATTTATGGCCCGTCATCCAAACCTCTGGAGCTCCTCCGATCCCTTTCATGTCAGAGATGCCGTATGTTTAGCAGCATGCTGCTGTATATCTCAGGTGTATCGTGAGGGCTTAAGCATTCATTGCACATTAATATGAACTGCTGGAAAGCGCTGTTTTATGTTTGACGTTTGAACAAGCGATGGACCGCAAACTGTTATCTAGCATTAGCTGCTTATAATGCACTCAAAGTAGTGTGAACTGTATTGAAAACTGCATTAAAGGACAAAAGTGCACAAATGGAAAATGGAGCGGTACTTTATGCTGAATAATTTATGGCATAATTGGGAAGTTTTTTTGTCTTTAATAGAACAGTAACCATCCCATTTTTCAGCAGCCTTGGTTGTGCATGTATTTTTTCATTCATTTTCTCCACTGGGATTTCAAAAGATTCCTACGTTGTTTTTTTGAGGGGTTTTTTAAGGCCGTGAACCAAACCAACCAGTTCTCAGATGAATTACAAGAAGAAGTGTGTCTGGATTTGCATATTTGGAAGTGCATATTGTAGAGAGTCATTTGAGACACAACTATTCTATCTTTTATGAGTGTATGAACTTCAAATTTTCTCCATAGGAGATTTTTAATGCTTATTTCTAAACCTTTAAAGACAGTCAATCAGTGGTTTATGCTTTTGTTGAAGCCATCTGTTCCCATTATTTCAACTTACTTTTAAAATAATTGTTTAACAGCTGAATTAATGGTGAAAAACTACATTACCCATGATGCTGTACAGAAAGTTCCACTAATGAGAGTTTTGGCGAGCAAGTCGTACCAGATCGAGCTCCAGTGCTGTCAACATATTTGTATATCAATGCATAGTTTGCAATGAACTTGAAATATATTGTTTTTATAGATGTAATCAGCTACTTTAAATAAATAGTTTGATATTTTTCATTGCTCTTAAAACGATTATGCGCAGTGTTCATGGGATTGTAGTTCTTTCCCCCATTAAATCCATTATGTAAACAGCCTTGTACCTTATTGAACAAGGACAAATTTCAGTTTTCAAATACTTTTTTGTTTAAAATCAAAGTTTGTAATGTGTAATTTTCTAACGAAGAATTTGAAAAAAATCTCTGGGAAAAATGAATGGAAAAAATACTGAATCGATGGCTTTGAGAAAGTGGGCGGGCACTAATGCGCTCTATCTCTGATTGGTGGATCTCTCTTCAGGATTATGGGTAGTGTAGTTCTTCACGGGGAATTCGACTATTAAACACAAAATTCGCACTCTGTGAAGTACACACAGACTTCCACAGAAGGATGTATCATCGTTTAACCTTTTTCTTCTTATGTCTGTATGTTATTGAAAATCAATTACACACTGGAGAAAATGAATGGGATTTTTTTTTTTTCTGGGAGTTAGGAACCCTAATGTTCTCCTCTGGCTGATGTATTTCTCAGATATTTATGCTGTATTATGGGTCGCCTATATCTATTATTTCACATTTGTCTTCAGTTTTATTGCTGTAAATAGGAAATAAGTCCCGTTTCATTAAATCTGGCTTCATGCTATTATTAGGCACTTCTAAAATTACACCTTAAACATGCCATTGTCTTCCTCTCTGCGGGAAACCTGCTCGAAATAAACGAGTTTAACGCTCCACTGAGCCCACAGTCACTGCTGAATGGAGACCCCCTAATTATCATCTTTAGAGTAAAAACAGCCTTCAGATTCCCGGACAAACGGATTTGGCAGTTTCTCTCAGTGGAAGGGGAGAATTTACGATTCCTACTATGACAAAGGTAGGTTGAGTCATGAATATTAATAAACTCTGGTGATGTGTCAGTTCAGTTTTCAGTGACAAGGATTTTGCTTGTCCATGATAGAACGTGAAGATGTTTTCATGTTTGTCTAAAGTTTGGATAAATCTTACCAACAGTGTCAAGAAAATAACCTAGAGCCAGTTGCATAAACTTGGATTGTGTCTAGTTTGAGAACTAACTTACTTTCCATTTCAAATTAGACCAATCTAACTTTTTTGTTACTGATTTTAAAAAGTTAGGACCAATCTTGAAGAAATAAATTAGATGATTATTATGATATGTCAGCGTTTTCGTTTCTGAATGAACTAACCCTTAAAGGGGAATCGTCTCATTTATTTCTTCAAGATTGGTCCTAACTTTTTAAAATCAGTAACATAAAAAGATGCATTTCTTTGAATAAAAGTATCTTTCAAAACACAAATGGATATATATATATATATTTTTTAATGAAACCTGAGAGCTTTCTGTCTCTATTGACAGTCTACACAACTACCACTTTCAAGCCCCAGAAAGGAAGTAAAGATGACATTAAATAATCCAAGGGACTTCATAAAACTGAGGTTAAACCACTAGAGTCACATGGATTACTTTAATGATGTTTTTACTACCTTTCTGGGGCTTGAAAGTGATATTTGCGAAGACTGTCGACAGAAAGCTCAGATTTCCTCAGAAAAATCTCCATTTGTGTTCTGAAGAGGATTGGATGGACCTGAGGGCGATTAATTAATGACATAATTTTTATTTTGGGATGAACTATCCCTTTAAGACTACTATGTGCAGTTTATGCAAACGAAAAAAAAAATATTTTTCCTCAGATTTCGGAGTAAAACATGACTAGGCCATTTTTGACAGGATTGCATACGTTGCAATTGAAACCCCTTCCAATGGCTGGCTCCTGTTTTGGGAATATTAACAGAGACTGTTGACGTGGCTCTGCAGCCGTCCAATGGCGAAGACTTGGCTTATGAATATTAAGAGCCTGACCTTCCCAATAGTAGGATTTCGGGTACTTCATCGCATCTCTCGGGCGAAACCAACGGGATGTTGTTGGGACTCGGATGAGGAGAGATATCCGCGCTTAGCACGGCAGTGGGAGGGCTTGGATGTGACAGAACTAAATGGCAGCAGCGTGACATTTCCTTTATTTCGTTGGGAATTTCTCTTGGCATGCCGGAAACATTTGTCGCAAGCGGAACGTGTGTTTGCGGTAAGCAGCGCGCGCTGTCATTGTTGCGTTGAGCGGATCGCTCCGCCTCGAAAACACATTTATTTAGCGTAAAAATAGCTGGTTAAAGTGTGTTTTAACGCTTTTCACCCCCAAACTGGACACCTAGGAGAAGTGTGTGTTTTTCGCAATTGTAAGTGCACTGCATGAAAGCCTTGACAAGTCAAAAATTGCAACCTCATGTATTTTTTATCGCTTTGATAGATCGCCGCATCTTCGAGTTTCCGTTAACCGCGACCGACTGATGCTCCGAGCCGGCAGAATGGACGAGTTTGTGACGGAAGAGGATGAGCCGTGGTACGACCAGAGAGACCTGGAGCAAGGTGAGGAGCTCCACAAACCGCATCAGTTTGACAACAAAGGCTGGTGTGTGTGTGTTTGTGTTTGTGTGTGGTCGAATGACAAACCGTGGACAAAGAAAGTGCTCATTGTGTAAAATCAATGCTTTCCTTTGTCTTGATCGTGTCATATTTGGAAATGCATTCTGAAATGAGGGTTGAGGTTGAAGGTTAGAGACCATCTGAGCATCTGTGAATGGATGACGTCTTCCTCTGGATCTGTGTCAGTCCAGATGCTCAACATTAGCTTAGTCTGCTTTAATCTGCACAGTCAAAGCTTTATTTTCTTTGTAGTAAGTAGAGATTCATCAGCCCCACAGATAAATGCGTTGATATTTGCTTTTGTTAAACCTTCACCGTTTACCATCCGCTTTGGATAATGCATGCATGTCATTCCTAAATTGTGAGTCGCCTTGGAAGGAAGTAATAATTGTTTTCGTCAGCTAGTAGTTGTTATACGAGTTCTCAAGAAAGCTCTTTATCTAGGAACAACTGGAAAAGTAATGGCAACTCAACTTTGGTCAAATGGGAGCCATTGATTTCTGGACCGAACGATGCAACAGCTGTTTCACACGTCAGATCGGATTGTTTTCCAGTTTGAGTTTTCCGCTCAAAGTCCAGTTGTTTCAATATCATCGTGCTGTATTTGAATGAGAGGAGGATGGATGGCACAAACGCTTGGTTTAGGATCATGTCATTGCCCTCTCCATGCCCTCTGGATTGAATCGCCATAAAACGCTGAGCTGTTGAACAGCTGATCTTCATGAATTTCAGGACACTTTGTTATACTGTACTCTAGAAGTGATGAGCCGGTAACTCAATGCTTAAATTAGATCTGAGGTTGTGCAGTGGGAAGGAAGGCGAATAAAGAATTCTGACTGTTTGAGGAATTTGATTTGAAATGGAATCAGGAACAATGATCCTTTGGTTGAGGAGGACTGCAGAGGCGATTCGTTGGGAAGCAGTCAAGTCGTTCCTCTCTCGAAGTAATTAAAAAAACTGTGATCTTTGCCTCCAATTCATCATGTTCCAGCACAAAGATTTTATGCTGCTGTGTGGACTTTTTTTGCAGGCTTCTCATTTAATTTGGCTACGATTGGCAGTTTTGATTTATGTTGTTGCATGTTTGGTGATCACGATCTGGAGATTCTGTACTATTTCAGCACATCCTACCATATAACAATGAAAACATGGATTTCTGGAAGAACTCCTCAATGGTGGGAACAGAGTCAATCCATTTTTCACTTAGAATAATGCTGAATTTCTTTCTATTAATTTTAATCGGTCTAATCACATATTATTGGATGTTAAAAAGATTGCATTCTCGATTCACGCAATCTTATTCCTAAACGATCACAATTGGCCGTTGTCTACTAAACATTTGACAATCACACTGGAATATTCAAATCTGCGTTGGCGCCGCCGCGAAGCCAGAGTGAGCATTTATCGTGTAAAGCGTCGAAACGACTTCAAAGTCTTTTCAACCACACAGTATCATTATTTCTGTCTTAAAATAATTGAAATTGTCACAGAAGTACTGGGATAAAAGTTTATAGTTTAGATATAAAACGCCGACGTCTACAGAAGATCAAATACGGTAAATCCCCTTTTGAAGCTTTAAATTAAGACTATAAATTACATCGTTACAGCCGTAAATAATGTTAAAAATATATGTCATTGAATCATTCATTCAAGAGATTTGTTTAAAACGTTGATTCATCCAGTAATGAAACAAGTCTTTATGAGTGAGTCATTGAATCTTTCACTCAACCCGTTTTTTTTATTTTTATTAATTCAAATTAAACCATTTTAAATATACCGTAGCAATTCATGTTGTCAAAACCTCTAATAATTTACTTATTGCCTGTTCGTGGTCTCTATTTGAATTGTGATTCTTAAATTTCGACTGCACCGACTCACTTGCACCATTATCGCAATAAGCTTGTTCTGCATGCAAGACACGGTTCAGAAATGCTCCGCCAGCTACAGGAAGATCTCTAATGATACCATGTTTAGAGGCATATTTTTTCACAATCAAATTAGCTAAGTAATATTCATGCACTCTGTGTTAATGGAGGCCTAAAACACAATCTCTCGCAGAGACTCCATATTGATCCGTTTCAGGATCTCAAAGCAATCCATCACGAGAGGAAATGGCATTTTGAGAAGTGCCCACTCGGATCTGAAAAGAGTGAAATATCACCCTTGCACAGTTAGTGGCATTTTGATAAATAACATGGTGAGATGTTGGTTTTGAAGTGGATTTACTGAACCTGGAATGGTTTGTAGTTTCAGGGCCACACTTCAGTTTGATATCACTTCACCCTAAAGAGTGATTTCCCCTGCTGACCCGACAGCACACGACTTTAGTCTGCCGCAGCAGTGGACGAAAGAGAGAGATCATGTGGTCGGCAGAATTCAGTATTTGACTGGGCGGCATTAGGGCTGGGATGATCTGATTAGGACTCCAGACACCACTGTCTCTTTTGAAGGGGACGATACAGCTGGGCAGAATGAGGGCGGAAGACAACATCTCTTCGCCGAGAGACACTTCAGATGAGAACAGCATACATGGAGATAATCAGCTTTTATGGAGTTTTATCTCAGCACATTTTCATTTTATCATGTTTTAGTCTATTATTTACTCACTTTCGGTTACATAACACATAATTATATGTGCTGAGCGGGTTACTTAAACAGTCATGTTTGCTAAGGCAAACACTATTATTGGTCATTCTCAAGGGATTTGAACAAACCAACCATTAAACTTCGCCTCGTAACCCTTCCTGCACATTTGTGCTGGAAATACACGTTAAAAATCCAAAGAGATGTATTGAATTCATGAAACTTTAACCATTTAATCATTTAATAAAATTGTAGCAATAATGGAGCGTTTGACTTTTATCAGAAATTTCTTTTTTTTCTGGTTTTTGTGTTTTATGTTTTAATGCTTTAATTGAAACACTCACGGCAGAAAACTGATTTACTGTTCTGTATGTCTGTATAAAATTATACTTTGACTAAAGCAAATAAACCTCCACTTTATCGTTCACCTTTTCTTTGACAGAAAACAATCGGCCTGGTTTTTAAGATTGGGCAAAACATCAGTGTATACCTAATTATTGTTATTACTTTTGAGAAGTACATTCTTTTAAACTATTTCTGTCATAATTTATTCAAGTTAAAGCCAACTAGGGTTGTCATGGTACCGAAATCAGAAAAATTCTAAATCAGTTCTGAAAATAAACATATTAAATAAATAAAATTAATTGCATGAAATGAAATTTCTGTCATTCGTTCCTCCCCCTCATGTCGTTCTACACCTGTAGGACCTTCGCTCATCTTCAGAACACAAATTAAGATAGTTTTGATGAAATCTGATGGTTCAGTGAGGTCAGCAAGATCATTTACACCTTCAGACGCCCAGAAAAACATATTTAAAACCGTCCGTGCGACTACAGTGGTTCAGCCTTAATGTTATGAAGCAACGAGAATACTTTTTGTGCGCCAAAAAAATTACTCTATTCAACAATATCTAGTGATAGCCGATGATGCTTTACGAATCTTTTGTTTCGAATCAGTTCGAAACTGTATTTCCATATAGCTTTTGATTTCTGCCGATTGTATTTATGTTTTAGAATTCATAATAGTTGTGAAGATTATCACGATGAACAAAACGTGTAAGCTTTTGTTGGTCACAGACCTTTATTTCTGCAATAACCCAAAAGCCAACGGAAAAATACTTTTGGGTCGAGGAATCAAGGTGAGAATAACTTCCGGGCCTCTATTGAGCGGATAACTTAAATGCCTCTTATCGGACATTGCCTTCATGCTCTCAACGAACACATCTGTGATCGGCTACAAGCCTCGATTCTTCAAAAACACATTGTAAATAGAAACCTTTGATGCTTTACACGGAGTCTTTGAAAGCAGCTGCCTATCATCGGATAGCAGATTGGTACCCGGTACCACCATACCTCAGAAAGGCAGTAATTGTTTTTTTGTTTTTTTTTAATTTCAGTATCAAGTACCAGTACTTTTGATAACCTTAAACCAATCTTTTATGTCGGCAGGTTGTCAAGAAGACCTTTGAGTTTTTGCTCTGTCTGATAATAGTTTTATCATACATGAAATGCTGGTAAGTGGCTCTTTTAGAGCAGCTCTGGAGATGAAGTTCATGGCTTATATAAAGAGACGGCAGATGCCGATAGCACAGCGAGCGTGTTTGAACGTGCGATTCGTTCACACAGAGCACACATATTTCAATAGCAGTCTTTTTGCACTTTACACTACGATTTGGTTTCGTGCACAAGCCTACTTTTCATTTATCGTTCCATATTTTGCCGAATTCAATGACATTCTATGTTATGCAGTAAATTCCATTTGCATGTCTGGATTATAACTTCAGCATTTTGCTGTCAAGCACTTCTCACGATAAAGTGAGTAGTAAGTCTCTTTCTTGCCGGTTGAGGATGTAATGATTCAGCTTGAGCCGTGTAAAGAGCTTTACATTAGTTCTTGATTTGCTGTCATGTCGTGTGTTGATATGAAAGCGCACGTGCAGAAATCTTCAGTGCGCACGAGGCCTATATTTGTCCTCATGGCCTCTGGCGAGCGTGGCGTGGTGCGTTGTGTGTCTGTTAGCGCATGTTAGCTTGGAAATGCTTTTCAGGGGAGCACATCCTCATTGGGAAAGTTAATTAAGAAAAATCCTTAATTAGGATGTGGGTCCTCGGAGATCGCCGCTGACCTTGTTTCAAAGCTGTTACTAAAAATGTTTCTCACTGTACAGAAGATCAGATTCTGTTGTTACGAGTGCCAAGAATTCACAGCTTTTGTTAGCGTTACAGTACTGAAGTAGGGATGCACTATAATTATAAACATATACATAATCGTCCGTATATTTTATATATATTTTGGTCTGAATGATATGTTAAGATACGTTTCTTTTGTTGGATCAATGTAGTTCAATAACAGATGTGCGGCAAACTTACGGTTTCGGGAATCTAGTGACTAGATAGTCCATTTCTTCAATGATGCATCATACTATGGGAGTTCAGCAGTTTCGTCATTGTACAAGAAACGCACCTCAGGCCAAATAATCAGCTGATGGTATCATTAACCCTTATGTGCTGTTCGGGATGTTTTCATCCACTGTGGGGAATTTTTAAGTCTTAATTTGGCCATAACTTTCTCCGTGTTTCAGCAAATGGAATGATTTTTGGTGACAAATCTTATTTTGACACATATTTTGGGAAAATGGTTTGAAATTTTTCAAGAACTCAACAGAACTCTGTGGGCAAATTCACCACCCTTTCGTTATGATTTTAACTGCTTTAAAAATGTATCAGATAAATATTTTTTTTTCAATTTTTTTTGCTTAAATCTATTAATCAACCTCAGTCCTCATCAAAACTACTAAATTAAAAAAAAAAAAAAATCAGGATTTTAACTCTCTAATTGCCAAATTCATAAATGATGTCACTGATTTGGGAAAAACATGTCAAAGATTAGAAACAACATTGTTAGTTTTTGTGCAGCATCAGATTTTAACGTTTTAAAGAGTTAAAATCCTGATTTTTTTTTTTATTTACTAGTTTTGATGAGGACTGAGGTTGATTAATAGATTTAAGCAAAAAAATGTGAAAAAAATATTTATCTGATACATTTTTAAAGCAGTTAAAATCGTGGCTGAAAACACAACGAAAGGATAGTGAATTTGAACAATGCACAAGGGTTAAAGGCCCTGATATCCACCTTATTGTTACATTAACTGTGAATTAGAGCTGCCGTCTAATGATTATTTTTTCCGATTAGTCAACTAATCTAACGATCATTTTTATTATGTTGTTTTTTTAATGAATATCTAGTGATCTTTTTTTACGTAAGAAGTTAGAACTAATTTAGCAGTTCATTGAGGTGTAGAAACACTGGGACACGCCATTATGTAATAATACGATTTGATGTTGATTAAAAATAAGCCACTCATGTGTGTTCGTCCAGTGGAAGACATTTGAACTTTAAAATGAAGAGTGTCAAAGACTTTCTCTACAGTCTTAAAGGAACTTTGATAGTGTTCAAGCCATTGAACAAACGTCTCCTGAACCATGTGTTTTTCCTCTTGCGCTGTCTGTAACGCAGGGAGTCTTAGCGAGCGTGCGGGACGGGTATCAGGAGCGCGAGCAACTGAAGCCTTGCACGTGCGAAAGAGAACGTCCGCGCGCATTCAAATAAACTTCTTTGAAATCCAAAACTGATTTTCGTTCGCTCGAAATATTTTCTTATTTGCGAGACGAAGATTTTCTCCTCAACTCAGTTCACGCTCGAAATTCAAAAATTTGACAGAGATCCTGTTCCATAGGTGGTACGCCATTTCGGTTCTGCAAAGGGAACAAAGGACCGTTTTATTCGGCCTCTGTTTAAAGTATTCCCATACTTTTGATAATCGTGGTCTGGGTTTTTGTGATGGAATGGAACTTTCTCCGTTCCCAGGAGCAGAAGCCGCCGTTACGCCAGATGAATGTAAACTGTGTGACGCGTCGACGCATTTTTGTAGTCGATGTAATGGACGCGTCGTTGCAGCACTACTGTGAATGTGCAATTCATTGGTTAAACTAGAGGAATAACAAACTGCAGTAAATGGTAAAACTATTTGTGCCACAAACCAGTGTGTTTATGGTTATGATTATAATACATAAAAATAATATGGTACGAAATACCAGTTTGCAATATCAAGCGCATAGCGAGCACAACTAAAAAACAACTGGAAGAAAATATGGAATCTAGACACATTTAAGTTACAAATGGCCACGCTGCTCTTATATTAAAAATAAAGTGGATATTCCAAGTAAAATTGAAGAAAACAAAATTTTGAACAAAATCAGGGCGAAATGACGTTCGTTGGGAATTCGTTTGGGGAGCCTTAATTCAAACAGTCGGCTCTCTCTCCGTCGAGTTGTTTTTATTGGTTAATTTTTTTTCATACATAATCATTTGACTTCTTAGCCAATGGAAAAATATATTGGTGCATCGCTACAATATACTCTCAAAAAAATATTTCAGTCTAAACATAAGTTTTATGTAATTTAATTACATAGCGATTTTCCATCCGTTTGGATTACATAGTTTTAACATAAACAAACTAATAAACTTAATGTGATTCATATTTGTCAGTCATATGTAAATGAAATAGATAAGATTTATGAAATAGTTCACAGAATAATGAACACTGTTTAGTGGTTGTGTGTGCGCACACTACTGAGTAAAGTAGGTTGAAGCAGTGTCAGAGTTAATGAGATCAATAAGTGATGATTGAGCATTAATGATGAACACCTGCTGTTAACAAGCAGAATCACTGAAGGACAGAAAAACACAAAAACTGAAATCAACTGAAGATAAAAGACATTTAATCTCTCACTATTCATATACTCAACTATTACATCAATCTTATCTATTTCATTTACATATGACTGAGAAATATGAATCACATTAAGTTTATTAGTTTGTTTATGTTAAAACCATGTAATCCAAATGGATGGAAAATTGCTATGTATTTAAATTACATAAAACTTATGTTTAGACTGAAATATTTTTTTGAGTGTACTGCAAGAAAGCCACTACAGCAATTAATCTGAAAATGAATATTGTTTGAATCCCCACTTACAGTTTGTGTGTTTTGTACATTATCTGTTTCTCTCTCAACTCTCGTGGGATCAGTTTCCACACACGGACACCGGAGGAGAGTGTGCTTGTATGATTTATGCGTGTGGGGCTCTGTGCTTCCTCACTGTAGCATGTTTGCGTTGCCGCTGACACCGTCTCATCTCATGATGAATCTCTGCATTCATATCAGTGTAATGGAGGTCAATGATTCTGTTCTTAATACTTCAGCACCTCCCACGATGTCACTTCCTCCCTGTGTGTGACACTGTCTCTGTTAGCATGTTCCTTGTGTCTGCTGGGTATTAAAACACCATCTGAGGAGACTGGAGGACTGCGTTTGTGTCTCTGAAGAGGGGGTTTAGTGTCAAATCACACTGAGTTCTCTGTGGAGACACGATGGAGGAAAAACAAGGAATGGGAGACAAAAACAGATCTGGTAACATAAAAGAATCAGACAGCCTCAAACTGAACCAAAAACAGCACTGTGAGTTATTAGCTGGATCCATCCAAAGTTCAAAATTGGGATAAAACATTTGCGAAAAAAGCAGCGTTTCCATCCCATGTGATCAAGAGAACAAAATCGTCACTTCCTGGGAAAGTGGCGTGAAATGGCTGTAATTAAAATGGAAGTTGCGGCAATTGGGGAAGAAACTGTGTCTTTACTCAAACATCATAAATGACTTGCGCTTCAGATCGCTCAGACGAAACGCAATATACGCCGTCATGTTCTCCCGTTCAGATGCTGGAGTTTGTGAACGCAATCATGTGACACTTCTGGGAGGACATTAAACCCAGTATTGCTCAACAAAACCCTCCCAACCGCATTTTAACCCAGTAAAAATCATGTTCTGGGAGTAAAATCTGCATTTCTGGCCGGGTTCCCCTGGTAAAATTTGCATTCCAGAAGCTTAATATCGTGTTATTTGGTGTCGCTTCAACATGAAAAACGACCCGCGGCAACAGTGTTGAAGTAGCCCAATTCCACGGGAAAACCACGGACTGATCGTACCACATCGTTCTTTGACTCAGACATTTCAGAATGACCCAACCAACATCTTGGTTAGTCCAGTTATCCAATCACATCCTCTGTTGGAGACAAAGTCAGCTTTTGTTGCGCATTGAGGGATTTATTCAGTAAATGTGTTTTTTTGTTTTGTTTATTTTGTTCAAAAAAAGGCTTTTTGTGCCTTTATTTGGAGAGTGGGGGCAAATTTATGCGCATTTTTAGAAATTATGCGTGTCTTTCCATTTAATTTTTTTTTAATGCGATAATCCAAAATTAGTATAAAAATAGGTGGATGGAAACAGCTAATGTTGTTATAGTCTTACGAACACATAATGTGTCATTTAATGTCAAAACATGCAACTATAATTAAACCAGTCATTGGAGATTCTGGTCTTCAAGTAGACCAGATCTTTAAATGTAGTTTAAATCCAGCTTGTGACATTTCTTTCTTCTGTTTTTCAATAAAAAGTGACAGAAGCCCGAACCAGCAGGATTATTTGACTGTGCTGACCTTTATTACACATGCTTCACATTCAGCCGATCCGGTCTTTCCTTCGCCTTCAGTCGTATCTTGGCTGACGTCACTCTGGCTCATGTTCATCAGAAAACACGAAGGATTAAAAAAAATCACCTCCTTTAGGCGGAATTAAACCACAGGATTTTCTCTGCCCTCGTTTCGCTCCCTTCTCAGGTATTCACAGACTGAAGCCGCTAATTCCAGCTACAGCAGAGAAACCCACACGCTTTTATGAGACGGAGCTGCTTGAGAACGGCGTGAATCGTTTTACGCACAATGGTTTATTCAAGCAGGAAGGTGCGAGAGGCCATGCTATGCTGTGAATATTCAAAGAACTGCACAGTTTGGTGAAAAGATAGAAGAGGTGCATGTGGAATCTCACATTTGCATGACATTTACCTCGTTTACAGACTTAAATGTCAGAAAATGTACAGCAGAACCGTTCAGTTTGTCAGGTGTGTTTTTCCTCTGGTGTTATATTATCAGTGTATCATGATATTAATGGATTTTGCTTCAATTCAGATCCATACAGTAAGAGGAACATCATATACTGGTGCGGGGAAAAACAATCCCATCTGACTTGATGTTTATTTTACGTCTAATTGTGCGTGTTCACTTCTTTTCAAAATTGCTAAGAATGTTTCTGACAAGTCATCAGGACCGCATCATTTATTTGATGGAAAATACAGTGAGAACTAATGTGAAATATTAGTTTTCTAGTTTAATATATATATTAAAATATTTTAACATTACTCCTGTCACATGATCCTTCAGAAATCATTCTAAAATGAATGAAACATGATTATTATGAATGTTGGAAACAGTTGTGCTGCTTTGTGGAAACTGATTTGTTCAGGATTCTTTGGTGACTTGAAAGGTCAAAAAACCAATTTGAAGGAAAAACTGAAATATTTTGTGGCATTATAAATGTCTTTATCAATTGAATGTGTCCTTGTTGAATAAAAGTACTAATTTCTTAAAAAAAAAAATGATTTCACATAGCATTTTTTTTAAATGGCTGCTGTATTTGAAGTAAAAAAAATCCACAAAAAAAATTGGCGGGTTCTCTTTAATTGCCCTATGGAAATGAATGGGAAACTATGGTTCCCCTAATGCTAAAACACACCTGCAGTCCATGATGTATTCCCTAACGGAGAGAATAAGCTAAACCATTCCTTGCAGGTTCCCTGATATTGTATTGTGTTTTGTCTCAGATCTGCACTTGGCAGCTGAGCTGGGTAAAACCCTGCTGGAGCGCAATA
The DNA here is from genome assembly GCA_037194245.1 of Opsariichthys bidens. NCBI lineage: Eukaryota > Metazoa > Chordata > Actinopteri > Cypriniformes > Xenocyprididae > Opsariichthys > Opsariichthys bidens. The sequence goes on along the minus strand of CM074277.1, from coordinate 6,200,072 downwards.
AGGAGCTGGAAGACTCGCTGCAGCAGATGTACATCAACAATGAAGAGCAGGTGCAGGAGATCGAGGTACAGACCAGCCGGACATCTGCTCAAAAAGTGCTCGTGAATACATCCTCTCATGATCCAGAACTGACGCTCACATGGTTATGCTTTTTTTATTTATGACAATACTACGTATTCCACAACTAATTCGACATGTTTTTCTAAACTCAGTTCAATACTGTTAAACCGTTATTGTTCACACTAGCACTTTTGTTGCGCAACCGAAATCGATTGATTGATTGTCAGAGTTCGGTTAGTTTGGATGATGTGAACACTGAACTCTGGTGCGAACCGTACCCGAGTTCACTTAAAAAGGGTCGTCTGGGGTACATGTTCATGTGAACTTCAATACGGTTCACTGCTGATATGAACAAAATCATACCTCTATTGATGGCGTATGAAAACTGTTGTCACTCTTTAGTGATATACAAGTGTTATACTACAATATACAAGACACCTTCAGCAGAAATGGACGTCTTCGTCCTTTAGATTCAACATTTGCAGTATATTCACGACAGATAGACGCAAGTGCTGTTGTATACTGACACTTTAAAACCAAAGGTTTAAAAATCTAAATATAAAATTAAGGTGAGCAATGCTATACATCGTCGTTACCAAACAACAGTGTAAACGGCTGCTGCTTTGATGACGCAAGCTTTCCTCGGTTCGGACCCAAATGATATAATGTGAACGCAATCAAGTTGGGCAAGAAAATGGCGGAGCAGTAGAACTCGTGTTTGGCCAATCAAACCAGGTGCGAAAGCATTTTAATTGTGCCACATAATGTCCACCACATTGACTAAGCTTAGATGTGCATCAATAATGTGATTGTAACGGAGTTCTTAAGAACGGGAAGAAGGAGGCGGGAACTGGCGAACGTTCAACATACTTTAATAATAAAATAAACAAACAATACAACGAAAGTAAAATGACGGCAGTTCCTCACGGCGACTGCCGCCCACACAAACATAATAAAACACAACATAAAGTCCAGGCCTGGTCCTCTCTCGTCCTTCACTGTCGTCGCTCCTCTTTTATGCTTCCGGAGCTCCTCCGTGAGAGACACGAGACCGGTGTAGCGCGCAGCTGACGCTCATTATCACTCGTGTCACCGGCCTCGCGCCGTTCCCTCACGGCTCTCGCCCGCCCTGCTCGCCACAGTGATTATTTCCAATAATAATCAGTAAAAATAATCGCTCTAAGATCTTTACATGACACGAGCAAACCTTTTCCCTCCTGTTTACATGCATTTTTCTTTATTCTGATTGTTCACTAAGAGTTATGGTTAATTTTACTGCCATTATTTACTAACCCTGAAGCCCAGCACAAATGATACAAATGATCCCATACAGCAGGCGTGTTACTGGTCACTTTATATATATATATATATATACTTCAAAAGCAAACCATATTTCTATTGCCGAATTGTTTTTTTTCAGTGACACGCCTAAAGTATCTTCTTTTCGACATTTTCAACCAAAAAAAAAATTGCGTTATTGTCATGTTACGCATGAAAAATTTGATACTTTCCTTACCCCTACGTTTATGAATCCACGCATGACAACATGAATTGAGTACGTCACAAGAACATGCACATTTTGGAGTGGAACAGATGTGATTAAAGTGTTTGCATGTCTGTTTAAAATCGGCAAACGCCACATACATTACTGCGATCATCGTCACTGCCCTTAATCGCATCAATTTGACAGATTTTATTTAATTAAAATATTACCTAAATCTCATAATCACATTATGAGGGTACATGTAAACATAGTCCAGAATGTCATAAAATTAAAACAATCTGCAAAAACAAAATTTGGATTGTTAGAATATATTAAGGAAATTGGGTGTTTTCCACCATGTTCTTTCGATGGAAGTTAATTTACAAAACATAATGTAATCCTGTGCAACCCATGTGTTGTTTACTTTTCATATTTAAAAATGCAATATATTATTTAAAACGTACTGAAGTTATTTGAATTCGACTTCCTTAAAAAATACAATTGCAACTAGAGCCTCTGTTTAAACTGAGGAAATGAATTGAATTTAAAAAGATTGCATTGTGAATGCTGGACGATCCTGACCTCTGACCTGCATGTCATTTATCCAAATTTCCAGTCAGTGTAAGTCTCTTCTCATGAGCCAATTACACATCAGCGTGATGCTAATGGGGCGCACGAAGCGTGTTTGTAGATGAGAGCACATGCGGTGGGAGGCGCCCGTCGCCTGTCTGTGCGCCAGATCCACCGAACAAAGACCGTTACATATCTGAAAACAATGAGCTGCTGTTTATTTGGATACTGGCCTCATTCTGTAGGGATTACACAACATTTCGATATCTCAGACCTGTAATGCCGAGACTGTGACGTTTCGGCTGTAGCTGCATGCATTCAAGCACAGAAGAAAATGAAATGTAAGGGGTTTATGGTCTTAAGCTTAGTGAAGGAAAGTTCAGCGCAATATTTAACACAAAAACACATTTCACAAGAGATTACCAAACTTTCCACAAGAATATGCCTTTTTATAATGGGTTGAACACAGGTCCCATTTTTACTGTAGTTGCCATGAGATACTGGGATATTTCATCATCAGAACATTGTGTGATTAGGAGAAACGTTCATTTTGGCAGTTTTATGAAGCGTTTTGAATCGATTCACCGATTCATTTAAAGACTTGTCAGCCTAAGTATTTTTAAAACATCTAATACTCTCATACTATAAATCATAAGACAATGTACAATCACAAAACGAATGTAATCGTTTCAAATTAAAGGCAAATTCACTATTAATATTCATTAATTTGGTATCGTGACATGGCGGGCTCATCACGCGTCTCTTTCTGATAGTACTTGACCAAGCAGATGGAGATGTTACGCGAGATGAACGAGCAGCACGCTAAAGTGTACGAGCAGTTGGATGTGACGGCCCGCGAGCTGGAGATAACCAATGAGAAACTGGTGCTGGAAAGCAAAGCTTCTCAGCAGAAGATTGACAGGTAAGCCACACCTCAGCTGGGGAAATGCACTACACGCCAAGTTCTGGTGCTTCGGTGCCAAAAACATCATATTTGCTACGGTTATTCTATCGTACCTCTCTAAAACTGACACGTTTACGAAATTACAAGCTATATTAGCATCCACATCATCGCACAGTGTTGCGTTTTGTTGCCGAGTGGTTTAAATACTCGAGCTCTATAAAGCAGGATGGATTCTGATTGGCTGTCAAAAGGTTTTATCAATCATCAGATGAAAAAAAAAAAAAAGTTGTGAAAATTACATTTACAAAAAAATACATTTCGAATGATTTTTTAAAACTATGGGCCAGATTTACTAAAGACAAGGCACGGACCGTTATTTTTACGGCTGAGCTTATTGAATATGCATTTGTGGGAGTTTCCCTTTCACACATGCAAATTTTATGGGAGGAATGTATTTAAATGAATTATGCGGGGTGATTTACTAAAGTTTGCGCTAGTGAATTTTTTGCGCCAGTCTGGTGTTTGTGCTATTATATATTGCCAAAAAATTGTCCTAAACCAGAAGCTGATTTGTGATGGTGATTATGGAAATGATTCTGCTGCGTCCGTATTCTTTAATTTGCACGTCGTCAGTAGATCACGCGCACAACTTTCCACTTCCATCGGCACTTGTTTGGAATTGCGCTCTCGGTAATTTGCCCTGTTTAGTAAATCTGGCCCTATATCTTTATCGTTACAGTTCCTGCTGTTGGAGTGAATGGGCCTTTGCTCTGGCAGAGGCTCAGCTCATGAATATTCATTTTGTCATGCCAAAATTGCATTGTAACCTTCCTGGAGCCTCAATCAATTAATATTCATGAGCTAAACCTCCGCTATAGGAGGATTAATACATTATTGGACTAGTTCCCACTTACCATTGTTTGACTTCCATCAAATCAGGATTACTGTATTGATATTGTGACTTGATCGTGCAGCTACAGTCTTCTCCGTCTTTTGGATTGCTTTACTGAAATTATATCAGGGCATTTACATTATTTAAAGGTCGATGGTACTGTATTATCTGACAATCCAGTGAACATTGCAGTTCTAATATGGTTTATGGTGTCCGTCTGAAGCTCATGCATTGATTGATCATATGCAAACATATTCATACAGATTGACAAGTACTATGGAGATGCTGCAGGGGCAGGTCGACACGCTGACGGCCCGTGTGGAGGAATTGCGCACTTTGGAAGAGCTCAGGGTTCGCCGAGAAAAGAAAGAGAGGAGAAAGACTGTGCACTCTTTTCCCTGCCTCAAGGAACTCTGCACCGCTCCCAGGTGCGTCCCGATTTATTACGTTTGCAGCGGAGTCGTGTCGTGTCAGTAAAAAAATGTGTCCACAGGTCAAAATTACACAGGAAACAATATTTCACCGTGGACAAACAGTAATTTTAAAGCAAGAAAAGAACCGAATGAAATAGACCTTAGTTAGGGTAGCAACGCATTTACACTGTGAGAGGAATGAAAATGATTGTGAGGGACAGAAGAAAATTAGACTGTTGTTTAACAACGTACAGATTGTACAGTTGGTTAAACATCTTTCCAAAATAAACTTTAAGCAGAAACAAACACCACAAATTGGTTTTGAAATTGACTTGATCTCGGATCTCTCTAGCCCTCACTGCCTCGTTTTCTTCTCCATTAAATTCAATACGGCATCTAACCTGACTGAGGTCTATGGCTTCTATATCAGACATTATTTCAGATATTTTTCTAGAAATGGCTGATTATGAGTGCAGTCTCAATAAAATGGCTTTTAAAAATCCTAGGGAACCCTGCAACTTGTGACTTACAAAGTCAGCATGAAATGATTTTTCTTTCTTATTGTGAACAATTCATCCATGGTGAGTGTTTTTTTTTAACCTTTATCTTCAATTGTTAATCAAAATATCTCAACTCCTCTGGTGAAAACGACTTCTCTTTGGTGATCCATGCAGGACTTACCCTGGATATGAAATTGCATACTACCATATATAGTATTCATAATATACACTAGGTCAGAGCTTCCCAAACTTAAGAGGGGTAACGCCCCCCAAAAACGACCCCGCCGTTAAAAAATATATACCGACATTTACCCACAAATACATTAACAAGTTTGTAAGAATTTCGAGAACTATGATGTAAACATTCTTTAAAAACATATTTAAATCCACAACACTGACCTTACATACTTTTAAAAAAAAAATCTAATTTTAGAACAATTGGAATATTTAATCATTTTAATATATTGATTAGCTTCGGCCCTCCCTGCAATACCGCTACTGCCCACCGGGGGGCCGCGGCCCACAGTTTGGTAAGCACTGCACTCGGTGAAAAGTAGCCGGATTACTTACTGTACTTCTGGCAAGATTCTGAAATGCACATGCACTCGACACATTTTACTATCCCATGATGCCACGGGAGAGTATTTGTGAATGGCAGTGAAGCGACGAGCGACCCAACTGATCCCATAGGTCACATGACAGTGACAACATGGATGCTGTGATCTGAATTTCATTCATACTATATAGTATGCAATTTATTAATGTTCGCAAATCAAGTTTTAAGTGAAATTTAGTACCTACTATATCAGGGGTGGCCAAATTTTCCAACCCTAATCAAACACACCTGAACAAGCTAATCAAGGTCTTAAGGGTGACTAGAAAGCTACAGGAAGGTGAGTTTTTATCAGGGTTGGAGCTAAACTCTGCAGGATTGTGGCTCTCCAGGACCGACGTTGGCCACCCCTGTACTATACAGTATGCGATTTAGGATGCAGCATTAGTCCACACCATTCCATGTTCATCTGCCTCCAATTTGGAGTGCAAGGCCCACATCAACTCTGATGTTAGTGCCTTACTTTTTTTGTATTTTCTCCATAATACATTCCACTACCGGATGTGTGTCACAATATGCAAGAAAATGTGTTACCATGCAGAATTGTTGTTTCTAAATGTTCTGTTCGTTGGATCCATGATTGTGTGGTCCCCGTGCCTATGGTTTGGTGTTTCTTTTGCAGGTACGAGGATAGTTTCATGGTGTCTTACCCGGGCAGCGGTGACTTAGAGGAATGTCAGCCCGCTGACGAAGAGAACGAACATCTACGCGTGATGGTGTCGTCTTTGCGCGCAGCCGTGGCGGCCGAACGCGGTCGGCGTGAGGCCGCCGAGCGGGAATGTGGCGCAGTGCTGCAAGAGTTTGAGCGCTTGGAACAGCGTCTCATGGGAGCGGAAAGTTGCCAGAGGCGCGTGCACGAGTTGGAAGCGGAGCTCCAGGAGATGCAGCAGCTCCGCAAGTCCCGAGCCTGCCTGCTGAGCGGAGACGAGGGCCTGGAGCAGACGCTGCTCAACTGCGCCCCTGAGACGGACACGCCGGATGATGCAATTATGGCTGGAACTCAGAACGGGGATGCAAACGACGGGGCGGCACCTGTCCGGAAGAGTTGCAGCGATACAGCTCTAAATGCCATCTCTGCACTCGACGCCTCAGGGAGACGCAAAGGCAGCTACGCGCTTCATGCCAACGGCGTCCGGAAGAGGGGCATGTCCATCCTGCGGGAGGTAGATGAGCAGTATCACGCCCTTCTGGAGAAGTACGAGGAGCTGCTAGGGAAGTGCCGGCGCCACGAGGAGAGTCTACGCCACGCCGAGGTGCAGACCTCCCGGCCCGTGTCCAGGGACCCGTCCATGAAGGAATGCCGGGTCGCGGAGCCCCAGCAGCCGCCCACTCCTCCGCAGACGCCCTCGACTCCAGAAGCCCTGGAGGGCATCAGCCGACAAGTGGAGGCTGTGGACAAGCGGCTGAGCCAAAACACTCCCGAGTACAAAGCGCTCTTCAAGGAGATCTTTTCCCGCTTGCAGAGGACCAAGAGCGACATAAACTCCACCAAAGGGCGGAAAAAAGCGGAAAATAGCCAATTTTGCTCTTAATATTCGTGCCACTGATTTCGTTTCCTCAGTCGTTCATGTAATGTCTTACATTTTTTTTTGAAACTACAGTCAGAAAGATGTTTAGAGGAGGCTGTTATTTAGAACAACCCATCCCTGAATCATTCAGTGCCACAAATGACCAGACAAATGGTGGTTTTCTGTTAACAGGATGAGAGTGTTTGCTGTCTAATGTGCTTTTGCCAGATTGGCCTTTTAGGATAGACCATATTACTCACTACTGGTTTCAACTGTAGCCATACTCACCCTGAAGATGATCAAGCGCAGGAAACATGATGCTTATCATTGCTTAATATTTCCTTTCTCACATGTATTATATGTTATGAATAACCACAGCGTTGTGTAACCACTTTTGTTCAATATTAAATCACACTTTGCTTTAGAAGGGTGTTTGATACATTTATTACCTTGAACATATGGATGAACGAGTGGGTGAGTGAGTGACTGATCAGGATGGATATGCTGTAAGGTTGTGTCTAGATGGAAACCCTTGTTCTGTTAATTTTACGTGTCTCGCCCATGTGCTGCCCACAGACCGACACGTTTCACACAACAATGGCCAACAACTGCAGAAAGCCTTGCTGGCTTTATGTAACATCTGGGAGTTTGAGTTAACCAGTCCACCGGCTACTAAAGATGCATTGCTCACAAGGTACTAGATTGATACATTGAGCACAATGAGGAAGCACTAATCATTGGACTTAGGTAAGTTTTAATTAGATGATACAGTGTTTTTGAGGCACTTAGTAGTAAGAAATACCCACAAGCATTAACTATCTCCAGCATCTACAATTGATACTTCTGGAATACAAAGTCTCCACCCATTTTTTCTCTACATTGACTCATTTCTGGTGTTAATTAACCATTTTGAATAACCCCAGCTATCAAAACGAACTGTGGACAGTCTCTTCAGAATAAAGCCTAAAGTATACTTCTCTTGTCTGCATTCTGCTCTGACAGTCCATGGCATGTTCCAAATGCATCCATCCACACCCACTAGCTACGTTTGCATGGACCCAAACAATCAGATTGAATGAAGTGTCATTAATGACAAATATTCTAAAATTTTCCTTCCGCTCGTCGTCTGTGAACATCCCACCAGTCCTTGTTTTAGACTCTCATCCACAGATGCAGGAAGGGGCTTTTTTAACACTTGATAAATGCAAGCAGCACATTAGAACCCAAATTAGATAATTAACGGCCACATTTACTAAACGGCAAATTAGCTTGTGAGCACAATTCCAAAAAAAGCAGCAAGGGGAGTGGGAAGTTCTGCACGTGATCTACTGGTGGAGTGCAAATTAAAGAACAGAGACGCAGCAGAATCACTTCAATAATGACCAACACAATTACCACACGCAGCGCAAATTACCATCTGGTTTTTGGGTGGTAAATAATTTACTGGCGCAAATACCAGTAAATCGACTAGCACAAACCTTAGTAAATCACCTAGCATGATTCATTTAAATACGCTCCTCCCATAAATTTTGCATCTAGAAAGGGAAACTCATGCATATTCAATATAACAAAGTCCACGCATTTTCAGAGCCAATTCACTCTTCGTCTTTAGTAAATCCTGACAATTTTTTGTAAATCTGGTTTTAAATCTGCGCTTTAAAACAAAGAAAAGAAGCAATGTAGAAGAATCATTCATGAAAGAATCAATCATTCATCCAGTACGCACGTCAAAAAAAATCAATTCCGATTTGAAGCTTGTGACAAACGTACACATCAACCCCATCACTGTATTTAGCCTTCATGCAAAATACGTTCGGATTCAAGGTGTCCATGTAAATGTAGCTACTGTCTATGGAGTGTACTTGGAATGCGCTCGACAGAATAGTATATGTAGACCAGACTTTATGCTGATAGTCAGGACTGGCTATGCAAGACTACCGTCTCCTAAACCATGTTCAAATGGTCTTACGGTTTTGCAGAACAAGGCTCACCATCTAGGCATCACCCTGAAGTAAAACAAACAAAAACAGCAGCAATGGTACAGCATTCGTGTCGGTGAATGGAAGACGAAAGAAACCGTCTGTTCTGAACACTTTAATGTTGACACAGGTGAACAGTAATCTCCAGATAAGTACAAACAGGTGAAGACAGAAGCAGCATTCTGGACCAGCACAACAAGCTACTACTTTGCAGGCAATGTCACCAAAGAAAAAAAACAAAACAAGCGTGTACAAAACATAACAGTGATGCATGAGCACATCCTCTCTTGTTTGAACATTGAGGTCAGACTGCACCTGGACTGGAGCTGAGAGTTGAAATTTAGGTTCACTCCAGATCTGTCCCACTACAAATGCACCTCCTTTAGAGTCCTGACTTCCTTTCCCTTACGTTTACGCACCGAGAGCAGCTTGTGGTCGTCAATACTGGAGGCACAATCTATGGTGTTGGTAACTTTTCCGTAGAGTAGTTCAATACTTGAGATCTGTTAGTGAAATGAGACCTTCTCCGCTTTAACTTCCTAAACTTCCTAACTCGGGTAAACCACGAGCAAACGGGCACGTTCTGCAAATGAAGCACCAGTCGTCTTTGGAAAGTTTGTGAGAACTGAATTGGGGAAAATGTTTGCTCAGCATCAAGGTTCACTAACTTCTACTGGACGTAAAGTTGGTCCATCCTGAATCGAGCCAATTGAACAAGGCAGAAGATGTAACCGCCAGACCCTTGAGGGAGTCGGTAAAGCACCTTGGCCTCTTAAGGACAAAAGATTTGAGTGGATTTAAACCTAGACGGCAAAAGGCAGCTCCTCAATGTCTTGCTACAGGAATCATTTTTAAGGCCACATGGCGATGAAATGGTTAAACAAAAACCCTATGCTGTTAGAGCAGGGCAAGGCTGATTCTTAGAACGGCTCCCCTAGTGGACAGGATGTTCATATCCTGCGAACCCTACATAGCTAAAACCATATTCGGACAAGCGCACATTCATACCGAGAGCCAAGTAAAGACCTGCTCCGCTATAATCGCTAACGTTTCTACAGTTACCCGTGCTACGACGCTAACCCTAGACTCATCTCAAAGGCATCGGACACGTTCCCTCTGGGCAAAGGCAAACTTGAGTTGTGAGGGAATGCCAATGGCAAAATATCAGCAAGTGGCACCTTCTCCCATTACACTCATAAAAGGCAGATCATGGTTAAAAAGAAAACGAGGAATGTCAGAGAAAGGAATGAAAGGGGAAGGGTTCGGGACACAGGAGGAAGACGGGGGCAGTGAAGATTACTAATAACAACCATGTCAAAAGTATCCATGAGGTTTTTTCAATATTTTTTTTCCTCTGTTTTTACTTTTATATACAAACAAATAAAACACAAAATATGGATTGTGCACATTTTTGTTTGTTTTCACATATATATTTCATGAAAAGCCTCAATACTCATTGGGAGAGGAAGGGATAGGATGGAGGGAGGGATGGGGAAACTGCAGGAAAGTGGACGGAGTGAGAAAGACCCATTTCTTTTAAATCAGTTAATCCAGGATTATGATGTTGATGGTGGTGATGATGATGATGATGATGATGATGATGATGATGATGACGGAGGGAACTGGAGGAGGTTGGAGAGGAAGAAAAGGAGCAAGTAGGTAGGAGGATGGCAAGAAGGAAAATGGGGGTTTGGAAACAACTCAATCTTTCCAGTCCTTCTTGATGTTGAGGTTCCATTCCCAGGACAGGTGGTCGTGCTTGTCGTCGTCAGTGAACTTGGATTTAATGTTGTAAGTGCCACGGGCCAGCATGCCTTTAGGTGCCTCCTCCAAGGGCGTCAGGAACTCGTATTCATTCGGTCGAGGCCCATAGCTGCCCACCATGTAGTCCGACTTGTCAACTGAACACAAGAAACAGGTCAAGAGGTTTAAACTAAATGGACTAGACTACTTGTAACACTCAAAAAAAATTTTTCAGTCTAAACATAAGTTTTATGTAATTTAATTACATACCAATTTTCCATCCATTTGGATTACATAGTTTTAACATAAACAAACTAATAAACTTAATGTGATTCATATTTGTCAGTCATATGTAAATGAAAAAGGTAAGATTTATGTAATAGTTCACAGGTAACACTGTTTAGTGGTCGTGTGTGCGCACTACTGAGTTAAAGTTCTGTTGAAGCGGTGTCAGAGTTAATGAGATCATTAAGTGATGATTGAACATTAATGATGAACACCTGCTGTTAACAAGCAGAATCACTGAAGGACAGAGAAACACAAGAACTACAACTGAAGATAAAAGACATTTAATCTCTCACTATTCATATGCTCAACTATTACATAAATCTTACCTATTTCATTTACATATGACTGACAAATATGAATCACATTAAGTTTATTGGTTTGTTTATGTTAAAACTATGTAATCCAAATGGATGGAAAATTGCTATGTAATTAAATTACATAAAACTTATGTTTAGACTGACACATTTTTTTGAGTGTGTATCAATTCATTCTCAGTGGTTGTTAGAGCAGAACAAACTGTAAAAAACTTTCAAAAAACAAACACAGACAGTGCTGCTTAGATGTAGCCAAGTAGAATGTGGTTATAATGACCCCAAAATTCAAGTTATGGGGGTAAAAATGGCCTTATGTACGTTTGTCATATTTATGACAAGATAAAAGCAAGCAAGAACGATGGTCTTGCCAAATATCATCTAGTGTGACTTTGATTTGATCTTTTTTTTTTTTTTAAACAGTTCAATAAACAAGAAGTCAAGACTGTTATGTTTTCGACAATGTTGTCAGCATCAGTGTACGTTTTTGGTCGGAAACGAAAATGAGCAATCTAAGCAATACATTTAAACAATTTTTTTAACGAATCAGTCGAGTCAATGATTCAATGACTCAATCATAAAGTCAGCCACTTGCTTTGTTCCCGAATGAATCAGCCATTTCCTGATATCTTAAATCTGTAAATCTTACTGTACTTTAACACTTACATTACAATGGCATACATATCAGTAACTTTAGAGGAAAAATGAATAGTGAGATTACAAGACTTTTTTTTTTTTTTACTCCCCATTCCTATTTCATGTTTGTTTGAGCATGATCATACACAATCTAAAGAACTGCACGGCCTCCCTAAAACATGTTCAAGCATAAATGGGACACTTTGGTGTAGAGAAGTAAAGTTCCAACATCCAGTTTCTCAAAGAACAGAGGCTTTTCTTCTTAAATAAAGCAAAATCCCACCAGGCACGCCACAGGATTTGCGTAACAGCATTCCAAGAAGTGTTACAGTATTTATGCATCATACAAGAATTTGTTGTGCTTCGTTTTTTCTTCTCTGAATCCAAAATAAACGAGAAATTCTAGAAACTACATAACCAGGAAAGCAGCACATTCACATCTTTTGATTTTGAGGTGAAATGTGCCACGAACATGAATGTCAATTTGTAATTTGTAAATGACACTTACTCTTCACCCCTTTCCTGAAGGTCTGCTGTACATACTTCAACCCCGAGACGATCTCTTTGTTCACCTGCAAACAGATGTAAATACACATGAGGACCAGTGGCGTTACATTAACTGATAAACAGGAACAGGTTCAGTGCAGCATGTTTACATGTAGTCAGTACACAATGTGGAACAGTTTATACCTCAGCAGATTTATTCACGCAACTATGAGACAGGACTGCATAACACCTGACGTGAAGAAACGCTGAGTAATGTGGAAATACAAGTCTCAAAAAAGAAGATATAACAATCAAATGTGATGAAGTACCAGACATTTACTGGATTATCAAATTAAAAGGGACTAAATACATGGTAAATTCAGTGATAATGTAACTTCTAATGTGGCGTGAAATTGTTATAGCATGAATTATCCATAGCAATTACTGCATTTAAATGTTTCCCGTGGTGATCATTCATCAGGAAGTGTCGTCATCTAACCTTGAAGCTGATCTTTATCCTGTACTCCACTCCCTCCTTCAGCACAAACGACTGCTTCTTGTAGGACTCCAGATCACCTGAGAGAGGAACCAACACAATCTGAAGTTACTACAGCGAGTTTTGAACCAGTCAAAACGTGACATTAATAGTCACAGTAGGCCAAAACCAAAATATGAGACTCACAAAATAACAATCGCCGTTATATCTTGTATATGATGTGGAAGGTAGTTATTTAAATAATCAGCATCAGCCAATCATTTCTCTCTCTTTGGTCGGTAAGTGTCGCGAGCAGGACTTTTATTTTGACGGTGCTGAAAATCCAACGCCTGAGTGCGAACATACAGTGTGCTACAGAGACATTTTTGGAAACGAGTTCACATCCATTGTCCTGAAGTCAGTGGAGTTTATTCCAACGGTCAGTTTTACTCCAAGACTTAAAGGACATCAGTAATATTAATTGTCTTAAAAAAGGCTCTTGCCATCAAGTGTATAAATGCCACTAGAGGTACAGAACAGATCAACTCGTCTACTCACTAGTCGCTTTCACAGCTCTCTTATAAACTATTCTAACTCAAACTTTCAAGCTTAAAGATGGTGTTGAATGTCATGTGACATTTAAGGCCTACGTTTAGCTTTTTACTTCTGACGATGATATTTAGGCTTTAAAATTCATTTAAAAAGTTGTTCATTTGTGAGGATTATGATGAACATAACATAAGAATCATAAACCGTTGTTGGTCACAGAGCTTATTTTCTGTAATAATCCAAAAGCCAGTGGAAAAATCCTGTAGGGTTTTTGTTCGAGGGAATCAGGATGACGCTTAGCTCTGTTAAACAGTTCTGTCTAATATTTGAAAGGCAATCACTATAATACCTTTTTAATATAATGTATGCATATGGAAAATATGCATTTATATCATTCAAACAAATCTTTGAATACCCATTAAATATTTAATTGCACAAACTTTGGTGGATCCAGCTAACGGGCGCATTGTATCCTGTATGACTTTGCAAATTTGTATCCAAGTTATGTGAACTGGATGCAAACTACCAACTAAGCGAACTACTTCAAACTAGAGTGGTACTCAAGAGACAATCTCGAAGTTTTTTTGAAGGTCTTAGTCTCAACCACATTTGTACACCGTCTTGTCTCAGACTAAGAGGACTCGGGATTTTATTTTACGAACGGTCAAGACCAGAACTGCAGGGATATCACTAAATACTGTGATTTATTCGTTAACATCATTGATTGGTCTGGTCTTGACTTAGACTCGGTTTAGGTCTTCACTACAACACTACTTCAAACTATCCTCCACAATTTACCTCTATTTCATATCATATTCAGTGCATGCGAAATTAGTGTTGCCTGGTTTACTTGAAACAATTCCTCGATTAAATTCGAGTACTCAATTTGCCTGTTACTCAAGTAACCGGTAAAATACCGGAAGTGGCGCTAGAATCCATGAACAGACTAGAATCCATGAAATGCATTATAAGATTGTTTTCTAAGGCTACACAATATTAAACCCATTTAAAAATCATAATAAAGCATGATGCGGTTGTGAATTTACAAAGGCTCAGATTCAGTTAAATAAATGCATGTGCTGCATGTTTAATATATGGGCTGTTATTATTTACATGCATGTTACTCGAATAATCCTCAGAATAATCGATTACTACAATAATCATTAAAGATTCCCAGTGCACACAGATTTCTTTCTTTCTTTTTTTAAACGCCATTACAAGATTAGAGAATCTAGAAGCTAAAGTACAAATCTGTTTATTTTGCAGATTTAAATATTCAAATCTTTTTTTTTCAAGTGATTCGCATTTCAAATATGTGCCCAATTTTAGTATTTTAGCAGATTTTACGCAAAATATAATCATAGCAGTTGTTATACTCGTGTTTCAGCATCTTTAAATGAAACAGTCAGATATATCATTTATATCAGCCATCTGGTTATATAGGCATTGGCCATTAAAAACCTGACGACTAATAATGACCTGCATTAGGAAAACAAACTGTAAAAAGGTTGAGCAGGTGTGGTTTGAGATTAACCGAACAGCGGTGGTCGTGTTTGACGTGTGAATGACAGACTGCAGTTGAATCATGTTTCCAGCAGATGGCTGCAGGACACATACTCTCTCCGTCTGCTCATCTTCATCTCTCTCTCGCTGGCAGCGCTGAGCTTTATATGGGCCATGTGACCGTAAGATTATGTCACACCACAGGTTTGGTGCCGTAACGTGATTACACAAATAGTGTATTTGAATACGCATACTAAAATTTGTGTCACGCTAACCTGTTCAAGTCATACTTTGAAAACAATTTGTAACATTCATTACTAAATAAAAGCTCAAACAACGAGGTTTGTAATTAGCAAGCATGTTTGATGTGCGCTAATTAATTTTATTCACGTATAAAGATTAAAAGGAAGACTTTAGAAGACAAACTTTTCCAATGTCTTTATGAACTTCTGGAAGTCTTTTCCACAAAAATGGTGAAGCAAAATGAAGGATCTCTTGTGTTCTAAAGCTGAACGAAAGTCTTCTGGGTTTGGAACGGCACAATTTTTCTTTTTTGGCTGAACGAACCCTTTAAGAACACAAGTTATATCTACTCACCTTGCAGGTCAAGGGTCAGTGGGGCGGGAGCCGTCTCACACATAAGAGTTAGCCGTGTCACCTGAACGTTGGGAGCGGCGGGATCTGCAAAATGGAGAAGAAAAGCTGTAGATTGATATTTGTACATTCAAGGCCTGGATGTCATTTTAGGAGGGAGGAATTGATGCACGGCACACAGTGCAAAGGTTTCATTTCAAACTTTGTCATTTGTGGTTAAAAGAAAAAAAAAATAATTCAATGAAACTGGGAAAATTTGCCGTTGTTCTCCAAACCTCAACCCAGATTTTCAATCTTTTTTGCAATCAAATTTTGGTGTCCAAATACATCTAGATTCATACATGTTGTTTGGTTCATTGTATTAAGATTTTATACACTTGCGTTGAATTGTTGTGCAACCAAGTGATTATATGCCAAATAAATTGTACCATGTTCAGTCAGTGCGAGTGTGTGCTGACTGAGTCATTCTGAAGCGTTGATGAACTTTCAGACAGTAACTGCAAATTATTTAAGGCTATTCTACTCTATTCTAGGCTATATCCGTCTTCAGCATCCAGACATTTTACTGCTGCTGCCTTTTCTGTCAAAGCGGTTGTATTGTGCACCAAAAACTACATCCCACCAGCAGTGCACTGGAAATCTAGATCGCTTCACTGATTCTAAACATGAGTGAAGAGGTGATGCGAAGCTATTTGTGCATTATATTTGCTGGATCACTCACGCCGTTTTTGAAGTTACAGTCTGACAGACAAGATTTCAAACTACAGATTTGTGTGTTCACACTTGTGCTTCGATTCTATTGGTTCATTTGATCAGGACCAAGAAAAGTATACATTTAGTTCGCTTCTCGTTCACACTGTAATTTTTAACTCCAAACTAAGATACAAGACATGAGGAACAACAATGCTGTGAGCTGGGATGTACGCGCTTGATCTATGCGTGTGCATGTTATGGTGATTTTACCATCTGAGAGCTTACAAAAAGTGTAAAGGGGTCAAAACCGCACCACGGTTGCACACACAAACTAAGATCCGCAAGGAGACAGCAGACGCCTGTACTGAACTGTAATCAGTCCCTCCTGAAAAACACAGATTTTTTTTGTGATTGTTGCGGGCAAGGATCCTTGATTATGCGGGACGTTTTCTTAAAAAATGCGATGGAATATGTGGGATATTTTTGCAACTTTATGCGATGAAATTGCGGGAACTTGCAAAAACTGCGGTTTGATGATGAAGAGCAAAACAAGGTGTTTCACCTGTTCTCACTAGACCTTCATGTACAGAGTCATTTCTTATTACTTCCTATGATGAGCAGCTACTAAATCACAAAGTTCTCATTCTGTTTTATTTCAGACCTTCAGTAACACATGCTCAAACTTACAAAACATTGAGTCAAACAAGTTCTGTAGCTTCACAAAAGGAATATTCAACAACTTCTGTTAAAATGAATAAATAAGATATAAAAAAATAAAATGTGTGCTTCCTGTTTTAACAGAGGTAGCTCTACAAAACACATCTTCTGTCAAATTAAGTGCTTCCAATGCACAAAGTGCAATTTCTTACTACAACGTGAATTATTTTACACACTACTAATATACAGCGTCGACTGTGATGCAACATGCAGTTACACGGAGTGCAAAATTATTTGCCCCCACTGTCATGTGACACACCGGGAAACTGCTTCTTTTTTGCCGTATTTTTGATGGCAAATGAGAATGATTTGCGAGCTTCATCATGGTTTCACCGCGGGGTTTACAGATGACGTTCACGTCACGTAATTACGTCACTTCATAAGGTTCCCATGGCAATAAGGGGAAAATAATGCCGCTTTACTTGAAGTAAATGCAACATTTTTCAACTTTCTGCTAAGATATATGAGACTTTTTTGCAACAAAAATACAGGGACTATGAAATCATGCTAGCCCCGCATATTTTGGCAATTTATGCGGCGAAAGTGCGGCGTATTTGAAAAAAATGCGACCCCCGCATAAATATGCGGACTTTGGCTGATTATGCATGAAATCAAGCGATCGCATAATCGCGTTTTTCTGGAGGGACAGTGTGATTGGCAGCATCGCTCCTATGACGAGAAAAAAAACCAGGTATGTTTGCACACGTCCTGATTTTGGTTCGTTTAGATGCTTTTGGTAAGTGTTGCATTCATATTTCAGTCGAACCACACCAGAGTTTGTTTGGAAGCGGACCGAGACTCATTGGTGCACACCAGGGTTCGGATGGCAGCGTTCACACTCCGCACTAACGGAGCAATCAGATCAGAGTTTGTTGTAATCAAATCAAACCTTAATTAACTGTTTGCGGGAATTTGAGGGAATGAGTAAAATTACACACAATACTCGCAATCACGCACCAAATTCAGGCCCTGATATCGAGACTTTGCGGTCAGAACAAAAAACAACACCAGAGCAACTTACCCTGCTCTCCACTCAAAACCAACAACACAGTTTCGCTAGAAATGTATAGATCTCATTTATTCACAGAAGTTTCACTGGAATCGGGAGTAGCAACACCAAATAAAAAGTTATATAAACAGCATTTTTTCATTTCCTCCATGAGAATAAAGTCTTATTTAATTGGAACAAACAATCAACTTTACTTGAAATGTTAAGTTTACAGAGACAACTCTAGTGAGACCCTGATAGCTTGACTTCCTGAGGAATGTCTGAGGATGATGACTTCCAGAAAACACTTTTGTTTGTTTGAGCAGCTCAACTTCTGGCTCCGCTGATGTCGTGAGATGAGGGCGGGTGTTTTGTGACCGATTAAAGACGAGGAGCGGTGTATTTGGAAAAACAAACTTTTGCAAATCCGTTTGCTCTCTAACAACTTCACTTTTGTTTAGAGTACGACCAATAGCCCCAAAAGTGATAAACGCGGGAATTACAGAAACACACAGCTGACGTTTATTGTTGGCCGTCCATCATCCGCTCTGATGTCTCTGTGGGAGCCGCTTTATTCACTCCAAATTAAATAATGAGATTGATGCTTGTGAATAAATGCCCATCCTCTTGACTCCCATTCAAAAAGCTCCTCAGGTGATGGGATGAAGCGGAACACACAGGGCTGCAGTCTGATAACAGCAAAAAGGAGCATGAACTCTAGAGACGTGACCTCGTTTTTGAGCGCTCTTCAGAGGGAGCTGGCAGACGACGCACAAGGACAACAGCCGGAGGCGTGAGGCCCTGTCTGATAGCCGTTAACCAAGAGTCTGCGGCTCTAGCCTAGAACAACATGATTTACCCAAGGAGGACACATTCCTGGATCAACATTATCTGATGGTCCTGGAACAACACGCGTATCTGGATGAAAATCACATGCCGATTATTGAACTTGGGCTGGATACAAGCTACGGTTGAAAGCGTCATGATGCAACAGAATATCAGAATTGGTTTGGGATTGAAAATTCAACAAATCGTGAGAGAAGAGAGGAGAAAAATCCTTTAAAAATCTAGTTTAAAATGCATGTGCTTAGAAATGTACTTTCTGTAATCATGTCGGTTTCATATGATTTTGAAAAACTTATACCATTATCAGAGTCTCAGTTGCTTTAAAAATGTCATGTAATATATATATATATATATATTACACAAAAATACATACGTTCAAATGTTTGGCGTCGGGTTTTTTTTCCCCAATGCTTTTGAAAGAGGTCTCATTCACTAAAGCTGCCTTTATTTGATCAGAAATACAGTAAAACAGTAATATTGTGAAATATTACCATTTAAAAAATATTTTATTTCAATATTTTAATATATTTTAAAATTTAATTTATTCCTGTGATGCAAAGCTCCAGTCTTCAGTGTCATGTGATTCAAATCTTCAAATCTTCTCTATATTTTTTTATTTTTACAAAAGTTATGAATAATTTAAGTTGAGTCGCACCACATGATATTTTAACCTAAACTAACCTTCCCTTGAAATAAAAAGGCTTTTATTTGCCAAACACTCAGTCATGAGGGGCTGCAAGCTGACATATAATATATATATATATATAAATAAATGAATAAATATATATATATATATATATATATATATATATATATAAATAAATGAATAAATATATATGTATATATATATATATATATATATATATATATATATATAAATAAATGAATAAATATATATGTATATATATATATATATATATATATATAT